>JAJAGP010000139.1:351035-705402 GCA_025084515.1 Ancistrus triradiatus
AGAGCCACTCCTTCGTTGCTCGAGGAGTGTGTTTGGGATCATTGTCATGCTGGAAGATCTAGCCACGTTCCATCTTCAGTGCTCTCACTGATGGAAGGAGGTTTTGGCTTAAAATCTCACGATACATGGCCCCGTTCATTCTTCCCATACCACGGATCAGTCGTCCTGTCCCCTTTATGCAGAAAAACAGCCCCAAAGCATGAGGTTTTCACTCCCATGCTTCACAGTAGGTATGGCGCAACTCAGAATTCTTCTTCCTCCAAACACGGCGAGCTGAGTTTTTACCAAAAAGTTCTATTTTGTTTTCATCTGACCACATGATATTCTCCCAATCCTCTTCTGAATCATCCATATGCTCTCTGGCTAACTTCAGACGGGCCTGGACATGTACTGGCTTAAGCAGGGGGGCAAGCCTGGCACTGCAGGATCCGAGTCCCTCTCGGCGTATTGTGTTACTGATGGTAGCCTTTGTTACTTTGGTCCCAGCTCTCTGCAGGTCATTCATCAGGTCCCTCCGTGTAGTTCTGGGATTTGTGCTCACCGTTCTCATGATCATTTTGACCCCACGGGATGAGATCTTGCGTGGAGCCTCAGATCAAGGGAGATTATCACTGGTCTTGTATGTCTTACAGTTGCTCCCACAGTTGATTTATTTACACCAACCTGTTTGCCTATTGTAGATTCACGCCTGGTGCAGGTCTACAATTTTCTTCCTGGTGTCCTTCGACAGCTCTTTGGTCTTGGCCATGGTTGAGTTTGGAGTCTGACTGTTTGATGCTGTGGACAGGTTTCTCTTATACAGGTAACGAGTGGAGGACAGAAGAGCTTCATAAAGAAGTTGTTACAGGTCTGTGAGAGTCAGAAATCTTGCTTGTTTGTGGGTGACCAAATACTTATTTTCCACCATGATTTACAATTAAATTATTTAAAAATCTTACAATGTGATTTCCTGGATTTTTATTTCAAATTTTTTTCTCTCATAGTAGAAGTGTACCTATGATGAAAATTA
Source organism: Ancistrus triradiatus (assembly GCA_025084515.1). Taxonomy (NCBI): domain Eukaryota; kingdom Metazoa; phylum Chordata; class Actinopteri; order Siluriformes; family Loricariidae; genus Ancistrus; species Ancistrus triradiatus. The sequence continues at coordinate 352,045 of JAJAGP010000139.1, forward strand.
CAGACCTCTCTCATTAAGACCTCTTAAAAGTAAGATCCAGTCTGAAGGCAGCTGCTTTGTTAGCTACAACCACTGAATGTAGTAATTGGTGCAGTTATTTTAGGGAGTGAGGGCCAAATTAAGTGGTCAAGAGAGGCGTTTTCAGTCTGTTCTCTAATTCTAATATTATCCATTTTTACAGAGACACTTATCCAGGCCCAGCTGAATGATCTTTAGCATGTAACAAATGAAGATGTTTTCAGCACATTGCTTCAATTTACTGTTAAATGTAAATCTTCATTTGTTCTGGGAGGATCGACATGTTCTAACATGAGATATAATGAAATTTGGGGGTTTTAAATCAACATTTACTTTAAAAATGATCTAATTGTTCTTAGTTTGGCATTCGATGGAGTACACAGAGCTAGCCCAGGTGAAATAGCAGGAAGGCTTTTTAAATGAGTAGAAGTTTACACAGGCTCTGCAGTTATAATATTTCAAACGATTAATACCTCGTTTATGCTCTGATACCTCACAACAACTCTAATGAATGATTTGAAATGGTGCTTTAAACATTCTAATGTAAAGAGTATTTATAAAAATGTGCAGAATTATTAAATATTTATTTGTGTTCTCTACAGAGTGTTCATTGGTGGCCATTTGAGTTAGAGTGACTCTTGAGCAGTTGTTAAGCTTTGTTTAAAGCTTCATATTTTCTAAACTTTAAGTAATGTAAACGTTGTTATTTCTGGGCTTTTTCACACTGAGTCTGTTATGTTTTTTTTTGTCATAAAAACAAAGTCAAGAGCGAAGACTAGTGCGGGAAGCTATAGTTTGTGTTTTTGTCGGCATGAACAGATTAGAATGCACTTAGATAAACAAGAAAATGGTTACATACAGTCAAGCTCGGTTGTCAGGCAGAACAGCTCATCCTGTTAGTAGCAGAGCACAAAAGCTTAAAGGACAGGCAACATGCTGACTATAAAAACATGGATATTAAAGAAAATATTTGGTGGAATCTAACTGAAAGACTGGAGAATGATGATGATAAACCTCACAGTGCCTGGATGGAACCATTTTCTTATTTATCAAAGTGCATTTTATTCTGTTCATGCTCACAAAAAACACAAACTAGAGCTTCCTGCACTAATCTCTGCTTGTGGCTTTGTTTTTTAAGTTCATGATACAAAATAGACAGGGCAAAATCTCCAGGCCACCTTAAGAGAAAGTAAATTAAAGAAAGCAAAAGCAGACAGGGAGTTTTCAGAGTGTTTAGACAAAACACGTAGCGCACTTGGTGTGAAGGTCGCGCTACGTTAAAAATTGTATCCATTTTTTTCCGTGAGTAAAAATCAGACTCTGTGTGAAAAGGCCTTCACTGTGAGGTTCTTTCAGTTATATTACACCAGATCTTTTCTTTAATATCCATGTTTTTATAGTCAGCATGTTGCTTGTCCTCTGGGCTTTTGTGTCTTGTGCTGCTCTAAGTGTCAGTCACCAACTGGAAGCATGTCATTGTGGTTGTTCTCCTTCCAGTAAGAAAAATATCTGACCTTGGTCATGTCATGTACGCTGTGACGTGTAAATCTGCAACAGCCAGCACTACCACACCTCCAGGTACATTCAACAGCTTTATGGATTTGTCTTGAACATGTATTTGGACGCTCTCGTTCACGTTATTATTTTATTCCTTTTTATGTTTGGTCTCTCTGTCAAATGCTCAGTGAGTCATGTGAGGTTTATGTTCGCTGCTCAGGATCAGCCTATCCCGATTTGTTGTGATGTACCTCTAGACCTTAATCTCAACCTCCTCTCCGATCCCTTAACAGGTGAGAAAGTTACAACCTCAAAATCAATCTGGTAAACTTCATTTCATTTGTTAATAAACATCCATTCCTGCATTTCAGAGCCACATTTCAGGTTGGGTCAGTGCCCTTGTAATAGGTTATTTAGACATTTGTGATGGCAGCATTAATGCAGAAAGTACATTGAGATTTTAGAGCAAAATAAGCTGCCTTCAAAACGACATCTTTTTCAGGGACGTTGCCGCATTTTTCAACAAGACAACGTAAACCAAGCCAAATAAGAAGACGTTGTGACTGAAATATATAAATCCCTTCCAGTCTTTCTTTGAGGAACATTGTTTTTAAACATTTCAATATTTTTCTTAATCCTTTGATGATAAACTGGAGATCCTCTGCCCATCTTTACTCCTCAAAGACTCAGCCTTTTGTGGATGCTGCCTTTAAACCAAATCATGATTAGAATCACCTGTTGACATCACCTGTTTGAAATCACATCATTATTTAGTTTTTTACCTCATTACTAGACCTAAACTGCTCCCATCCAAACTTTTTTTTGGAATGCCAGTTGCAGGCCTGAAATGCAGGAATGAATGTTTATTAACAAATGAAATAAAGTTGACCAGAAAAAAAAAATCTTGGGTTCATACAGTCTGGAATGAAATAAAAGTCAAAGGAAATGTTAGAAACACTGCATATATTTTATATTTTTTTATTTGCATTTTCAATACCATCCCAACTTTTTGGAGTTGTAAAAAAACATCTCAGCTAGCCTGGTTCGTCCAGCTCAGCAGTTTTTTGTTAATTTGTACTTTAAAATAAACTGAAATTAGACTTCTCCTCACAGGCTTTTCTATGAACGGCAAGCTCTCACAAAATGGCTTCAGACAAATCGTGCTTCATTTCAATAAAAGTCAGTCCCTGTCAGTCATGATCAACAGTATCAATTTCTATGACGGTTCAAACCATGTGACATTTCAGTGGGATCAGGACTACACCAAGCATGAGACAGACAGGTATGAAGACTTAACTGAAAATATCAGCATATAAAACATTTCAAACATCTTCCATTATGAAACTTATTGATGCCTATGATTCTTCTTTTACAGCGAATCTCTGATTCTGAGACAAAATGAACTGGACGTCACTATTGGAAGCTTCCGCATTGTTTTCCTCCGACACCAGCAAGGTCAAGATGTATTTCTGTGGCCTGCTGTTCGTCAAAAGCCAAATATTGTTGACATGAAAGGCATCTTGGGTAAGAGGATTGATGTATGATGATAAATAATAATGGTTTTTAGTTGTAGTTTCTTTAAAACTGTAACAAATCTTGGAGTGTGTCTCATAATACAACCTAACCAGTCTCCACCCTGAGCAACACTGATCCTTAAGTGGTCAGGAACCCTGAAGGCAACTTTAAAAACAACTCTATAACTGTATCTAGTATCTCATATTCCACTTCTGGAGACATGTGGACTGTCAGATACAACTTACACCTGATGTTGCCTTCAGGGTTACTGACACCAATACTGACACCATGAGCATGGTCAAGAACTTTACATTCCGAGAACAAAAATAATTGCTCATTGAATTTTCTGTATATTTTCACTTTTATTATATACATTATTATAGTCACTGACAAAAAAATTTACCCACCCAAACATAAATCAAATCAAATCAAAATCAAATATTTGTTGTTATGTGTCAGACAAATATATACAGTCTCGGTTCTTGTCTTTAATCCGTTCCAGAAAGCTTGTCGAAAACCAAAAACGATGAGTACCGAGCAAATTTTTCCCTTAAGGAATAATGTAAATTGAATTAATCCATTCCAGACCCCCAGAAAATCCACACTTCATATACGTATAGCAGCCTGAAGCATTCAGTTTTTGTTCCTGTTCAGTTCCTGATTTGCTTTTTGTTGGCTATTATAATCTAACCCTTGTAGTACTCATGGAGACTTATTTGAACTAAGAATATAGTACTGTAGATGTAAAAATGAATAAACACACGATAAACACAGTAGAGATCTTCTCTGAGTTCAAACTGTCTGCCAGTTTGGTCGTTCTGACCTAGCTGTTAGGTGTTGGGAGCAGTGGTTCCATGGGGGGACACTTATGTTGACTTATGTAATCCACTCTTCGATTAAATAATTATTGGTGCTCCAGCAAAGTTAGTAATTATAATACATTTGGTTTCAAGGAACATTTGGTTTCAAGGGACTGTGGTAGCCTAGTGGTTAAGGTGCAGGACTATGAACCAGAAGGTCCAGGGTTCAAATCCCACCTCAGCCAAAGCTGCCACTGTTGAGTCCTTGAGCAAGGCCCTTAACCCACAATTGCACCAATTGTAAGTCGCTCTGGATAAGGGCGTCTGCTAAATGCTGTAAATGTTAAATGTTAAATGTTAAAAAAGGAAAAAATGTTCAGTATGAGCAACTACCAGGATCAGTGTTTAAAATAAACAATCGGACAGAGAACGCAACATGGTAATTATAATACGGATAGGAATTTCTATTATTTATAGCACTGTCTTAACCAAAGTTCTTTGCTAAAATGGATGTTTCTCATTACAGGAGTAGCGTCGTCAACCTGAACTCCCGTTCAGCCCGTACTCTCATATGCTGGCTTGTATCGATCCAGTTTGCCCTACAGGGGGAGCTTTCTGACTACACTGTTTCGAGGCTGTAACATGGTCCCATGCAAGATTTGCAAACGCTAATTACTGGCGTACAATACTATACGAAAGGCTAACGACAGAGTATTGTTCTTCGATTTTTATTATTTCACCTGATTTTCAGTACGTATCTCCTCCTACAGTTTTTGAGATATCGACATGGAACAAACACCAAAACATCCGGCATGTTCCGGAGAAGTGTGCTTGTTCATAGCTAAGAGAAATGTTGTTGCATTCGCACGCTACACTCGCATTTGTGCGAAAAAAAAGTCCCATTCACTTGAATGGGATTTTTTAAAAACTGCCGTAACTCAGTCAATTTTGGAGCTACAAACACGAAACTCGGCATGGTCGTACCTGGGTTCACCAAGACCCCTGATGTCAAGTTTCACACACATTGCACTCTTTGAACACTTTCTATCACTGTTTAAAAAGCACTCCATTCATTCTCTATGCCACTAGGTAGAGTGGCGCACACTAGCCTTGAGTGAAAATCGATTAATGCACTTTTTCACTGAACAAACGTGTCTAAAACCCTGATGCTTTCACCTAGAAACTCCATTTGAACTGCAAATGGTAGAGATACTTCCCCTTCATAAGTCATCAAAAGATTGCATCGCGAAACAAATTATTTTTCGAATTATGACGATTTGTTCGGGACTAGGGACTAAAACTTCCCTCATTGACAGCCATGTTTATTTTTGGAACTGCAAGGCAGCTTTTTCCAAAGTTTTATTTGTGTTCAACCTGTCATAACTTTTAGGCTTTTTTGTCAATCCACATCATTTATATCGGAGCGATCAGCAAGGGGTCCTCTCTCAAACAAACTTTTCAGATAACTGATTGGTTACATATTTTTCTAGTTATGATCATTTGTTTGAGAGGTCCAAAATCACTTGAAACTGAGATTGTACACGTACATTCAGTCACTTTTTCGCGGAACAAACGTGTGTAAAATCATTATACTTTCACCTAGAAACTCAATTCAAATGGTAGAGATACTTCCCCTTCATGACACCTCAAAATATCTCGTCGTTCAACAAAGTATTTTTCGAGTTACAACGATTTGTTCGGGACTACGTACTGATAAGGCTCTCATTAACTTTCATTTTCATGTCGTTTTTAACTTGTCATAACTCGGCCATTTTCTCATCAATCCACACGTTTTTAGGTCAGGGCGATCAGCAAGGGTTCAGATAAGCAATAGGTTAATTAATTTTGGAGTTATGACCGTTTGTTTGAGAGGTCTGACACAGAGTTTACATTAAACATGGCTGAGGACAGACGCTGTGTCTCCCCTCTCTCTCGCAGGCCACGCCCACAGACTCACAGCCGCTCTCATTCAAACAGACGGACACGTCAGAGCTGACATTACACCCGTTAGTATGGAGTGACAGCACTATCTTTAATACGAGAGCGAAAAATCAGAAACGACAGCGCAAAATGACTTTAAATCGAGCGACAACAACAACTGTACGTTCCAAAGCAGCAGCGCATTTCAGTTCTGTGCGCGTTTTGTTGATTATTAGGTCCATTGTTTGCATAGTACCACAGAGGGCACAGAGGTACCTGGCAGAACAGTTTTCGCCCTACAGCCATGAAATTTGGCAGGCTTGGTGCTGGGTGCAATCTAAAGTGACATGTGATGCCCATGGGACCCCTGTGGACCCCGGCTGGGTACTGGGGCCCCTTGCGGGCCAATGACAGCAACTCAGTCAGTTTTTGACCTATTGCCACAAAATTCAGCAGGCTTGGTCCCGGGTTCAATCTGACGTGACATGTGATGCCCATAAGGCCCCAGAGAACCCCGGCTGGGCACTGGGGCCCCTGGCGGGCCAATGACCGTAACTCAGTTAGTTATTGACCTATGGTCCCGGGTCCAATCTGAGGTGAAATGTGAAGCCCATGGGGCCCCTCTGCACCCCCGCTGGGCACTGGGTCCCCTGGCAGGCCAATGAGTTTTTCGACTTACGGCCACGAAATTTGGCAGGCTTAGTCCCGGGTGCAATCTGAGGTGACATGTCATGCCCATGTCATCAATCCCTGACGACCCTGGCTGGGCAGCAGGGCAGCTGCCGGGTCATTGACCCTGACTCAGTCGGTTTTTGACCTAATGCCATAAAATTCTGCAGGCTTGATCCCGGAGGCAATCTGAGGTGACATGTGATGCCCATGGGGCCCCTAAAGGCCACGGCTGGGCACTGCGGCCCCTGGCGGGTTAGTGACCACAACTCAGATGGTTTTCCACCTACGGCCACAAAATTCGGCAGGCTTGATCCCGGGTGCAATCTGAGGTAAAATGTCCTGCCCCTGGGGCCCCTGAGGGCATGACATGTCATTGACCATAATTCAGTTGATTTTCAATGTACAGCAACGAAATTCGGCAGGCTTGATACCGGGTGCAATCTGCGGTGACAATCTGAGGCTTTTGCTGTCCTTGAGGTCCCGACGGGTCACTGGGGCCTATGGAAGGTCATTGAATGTAACTCAGTCAGTTTTAGACCTAACATTTTATAGTTCAGCAGGCTTGGTCCCGTGTGCACCCTGAGGTGACTACAATGACTACAGTCGGCTTTCGACCTACATACTCAGTCCCTGATGCACGGCGCTGAACACACTCGCAGTTTCTGCAGGAACTGCACTTTCTAGTTAGCGACTGCTACCACACACAAAAAATGTTGTAGAGAAATAGCAAAAGATTGACATTCTCTAAAGCAGGACAGAGGGACCTCATCTGCCAACTGGATTGTGTGGCTCCTGTTTCCTACCCCTGCTGTACATGATGTAAACTGTCAAAATAAAATGTGTAATATCAGATGGATGGAACTTTTTAATTTAAGTTAAACCTCCAGTCAACAGGTGTTGTACAGTCAACATGCAATCAAATATCCATCATGGATCATAAAGCACTTAAGGCTTGGTAAAGCTTTACAAACATGCTTGGAATGCATGACAGGTTTCGTTTGACCCTGATTGGTTCAGGCATCTCCAATCTGCCACAGTTGGGCACTTGAGTCAAGCCCTTACCTCTCAATTGCTTGCATTGTGCCTTGTAAAATTGTATGAGGTTTGATTTGCTCTGGATAAGGACAACGGATAAAGACTATAAATTACCTATCAAACATGTCACATGTTTTGATCAATGCCACACTATTACAGCAACAGCCGCATTACATTCTATGTCATCCTCAGAATTCTTAACATACCTGACTTTATACCCATAACTGTGGTATTCAAACTTTGATACATGTCGAACATTTTCCAAAGTTACATTTACATTTACATTTTCCAGTTACAAAAGCTTTCCATAATTACAAAATGTAAGCACAATGTGGTGGCACCCACATTGTCTGCTGTGTGCACCACATACCCAGCACTGTATGAGGTGCCGCTGTAGCTTCTCTTTGATGCCAGGAACCCACACCTCTGCTTTATGAAGGCTTCAAACAGCCAACATTCAAAACACAACTGTGTAGTCTAATAATCTTACTATTAACATTCAAAGCCCTCCATAATCTTGCTCCTACTTATCTTATGGATCTCCTTCAAAATCACACCCTCTCCCGCTGCTTTGTGGTCTTCGTCAGCAGGTCTATTGGCATTACTAGTCATCAACCTCAGTACAATGGGTGCTAGGGCTTGCTCCTGTGCTGCACCCAGACATTGAAACTTTCTTCCTCAATACATTTGTTTACTGGACTCCACTGTGGAATACAAAACTGTTTTTAAATTCTCTTTCTTAGCTTAACTGCATTAACTGCATTTGATTTTATAGTACAATACTGATTTGTTTACTGCATGATTTAGTATTAATGTCATTGTTGTGAGCTTGGGTGTCATGAAGTCGTCATCAAATAAAATGTTTATTTAATTATTATTATTATTATTATTATTATTATTATTATTATTATAATAACCAAAAGACCTCCTTTCGCCAGAGACTAGGATCGACCAAAGTGGTTGTTCTTTCCTTTCCTTTCCTCTGTATGGTCGCACTGCATACAGTTTCCAGACGGAGCGTGTCTGCCACCAGACTGACCGCCAGACTTCTGCCAGGGATGTGTTCCTGAGTCTCAGTGCTCCTCAGGGTGGGGATTTGTCTGTAGTGCACACAGTTTCCGCCCACACACCATCTGCTTCAGCTCCACCCTAGCTGTTCTTCCATCACTTTCCAGCAGATCACTACCCAGATCACAGAGGACAGTAACTGTCTCCCTCCTCTGGTTGACTGAGGATGCCATGTCACCAAAACATTTACAGTGACTACACAAATGTAATGGACTAAATAATGCCAATATGCATATTTTATTGTATTTTATTCTCTATTTCTTATCTATTTTCACTATTGTTATTATTAAGTATTATATTTTAAAATATGTTCTTTATATTAATTTGTGTTTATCAAACTAAATAATGCCTATATGCATATCTTTACATTATTCTGTTCAATATTTCTCTTCGTTATTGGCTTGTACGCTATAGCTTTTATATCCTCTATTTTATGATACTTCTCTATAAAATGTTAGTCTACCTGTTATTTTATTTTAATTATTATACTTTTAAATATGTTCTCACTGTTAATATTTATTTAGTTTATGCTTATTTAAACTATTACTGTGAATGTATTAATTAGATCATTTGGTTTAATTATTTCAAATAAAATCTAAGCTGCCCAAGGAGGATGGGTGCCTTTGTGATTCTTGGTCCTCCCAAGGTTTCTTCCTTATAATATTTAGGGAGTTTTTCCTTGCCACTATCGCTCAATTTGGGGTTAGTCTTAGATATTAGAAGATAGTATGAAATTGTAAAGCTGACAATGCTCCATTGTGAAAATAGCTATGGAAATAAATCAGACTTTGACTTGTCAGATTTATGACTTGCCAGCCAACCTGTCAGTTCTACCTATGGCAGAATTAACAGTGAATCCATTCTGCAGACTCTGCTCCCATCTCCAGTGGCATGCAGCCCCCAGGGTTGTATTATCATGCCACATTCTGTGTTATTGTCTTTCCACTCCAGCATTACTGTAAGAGTTCACTGACAGTAAGGGTGGCGAGTTTGGTAAACACAATATCCAATCACAGAGTCTGTTGGGTTTGCTTATAAGGTTCAGTGTGATTGTGATGCCTCAGTACTGCATGGGTTGCACCATGAATCCAACCACATTCAGACTGCTTTTCTTTGGTTTATTACTCATCTGTGCCATCTCAGCTCCATTAAAGAAGGTAAGGTCAAAGAACATCGTATAGAGTTGCTGCATGTAAAAATATTTCAAATTTGTAGGTATCTCACAAAATATTTGTTTTATACTTAAAAGCAATCAAGTTTTTTGTGCTGTGATAAACCCTGAAATGTGTACTAAATGTAAAAAAATGCATGATATCTGATGCAGGACACCTTCATGAGGCTTCATAAGTACAAAAAAAACATAATATTAAATTTAAAAAATGTTACAAATATACAGGATGAAAGTCCATCTTGTTTTGTTTGTTTGAGTTGTGAAAGGTAAACATGAAACGGGCAGAGTCTCACTCTAGCAAATAAAAACCTCTTTAAATAATCATTTCGTATTTGTCGCCAACTAGTTTTCATTGATTACAACTATCTGAGAGATCTTAAAACAAATAAGATGTGAAACCATGCATCTCTCAATAATGTGCATGATATGATAATAATAACATATATATTTAAAATAATAGTATTAGCAGTTATGTTACAAATAGTTTTGTTAAAAATACAGTATTAGGAGAGGATGATTTATCTATGGTTTGTCTCCACCAGGGGCGTTTCTGGACTACTTGTTGTACAGGGTCACACATAGAATTTAGATGGGGATCAACCGGGATTTGTGCATAAAAAATGAACCCATTAGACAATAAACAGACTAAGTGATTTAAAACTAAAGTGGGCGTTACTCATGGATGAGAAATGAAGATCAAATTATCATTACATGACTTTTATTAATTGCATTATCAGTACCTTGTCTGTGTGGCTGGCAACCTTTTAAATATTTTCAAATATCCATCACTCCATGAGAAAAACTAAAAGAAACTAGCTCTGACTGAAAGTGTTAGCTGCACAAGCTGTTGGAAAAATGCTTGGGACAATATGGGAAATGTTAATTTTAATGGGGCACAGCAACAAACATTTTTACTGGGAACATTCCCCTGGTCTGCAAGCAAATTAAAGGCCACCACTCACATTACAAAAGTTGCCAGTGGTGTCTGCTTGTGAAGTAGGTGTGACCTTAGTTCAGGCCAGGAGGTTTGGTGAAGGAAAAAAACCCAAATTAATAAGGGTATTTAATTTAATAATATACAGAGTTTTTTGTACAATTGTATTTTTTTTTTATAGAATGTTTTTATTTTTATTTCAAAATTCATTATTAAAAAACTGAAATATCAAAGGTCTATACTCATTCTGGTAATGTGACTCTAAAAATAATAATAAATAAGGGGGTTTATGGTTTCATCATAGTCACATTCATAGAAATGTATTCGTTTTTTTTTTGGCAGTTTACCAAGCTGGGAAACCTGTGTTTGCAAATTTTTTGGTAGCAGAGAGAAAAAGTGGAGCTCAATTTACACCCTGAGAGGGCTTTAAAACAATGTTGGCTACAATTTCCCTTCAGTACATGTTACTTTTTTTCATCCTTGGCCAAGTGTGTTGTACAGCCCCCAAAACACGACCACATGCAGGACTGGATGTTTTTATTAACAAATGTTGACCAGTCATAACAAAACATTAAATAAATACCTTGGGTTTATACTTTCTTATCTTATACATACAGTGGTGCTTGACAGTTTGTGAACCCATTATAATTTTCTATATATATTTCTTTCTCCAAAAAATGGTGACTAAATCAAGTTTTCTCACAAGTTCCTACAAGTAGATAAAGAAAACCCAGTTATTAAAAACAAATTAGACAAACATATTACAATAGGTCAATTTATTACCGAAGGCTGGTGACGACGGGGGAGGGGGGGGAAGGAGTAGCGAATGGTCATTTATTTATTGAGGAAAATTATCCAATATTACTATTAGTTATGAGTGACAAATTAATGAAACCATAACAACCAACCTTTGAGCTTTTCATATCTGGGTGTGCCGCCATCTGTGGTGATGACCGCCCTGTGCAGCATAACTGTAACTAAATGTTTCCCTCCCTGTAACTGTTGAACAGTCCTGCCACAAACCATCTGGAGGAATTTTAGGTTAACTTTTTATTTATAATTAAATGAGTGCAGCAATAACTGTAAACTAAATGTTTCCCCTGTAACTTAGTTGAACAGCCAACATGCACACACCGGCTTTGGAAAGGAATTTATTAGCCCATTCCTCCATACAGAACAACTTTTCAGCTCTGGTATGTTGGTGGTTTTTTCTCAATTAACTGCTTCGCCTTCACGGTCCTTCCACAACATTTTCGATTGGATTAAGATTCAGGACTTTTGACTTTTGACTTGGCCATTCCAAAACATGAAACTTTATTCTTCTTTTAAATTAATTAAAACCATTTATTTTGAACGCCTTAAGAACGGCTTTTGTGTTTAGGGTCGTTGTCCTGCTTGGCATGACCCACCTTCTTTCTTGAGATTTTCAGAGTTCATGGACAGATGTTTCCTGACATTTTCCTTTAGAATTCTCTGATATAATCCAGAATTCATTCATTGTTCCATCAATGATGGCAAGCTGTCCTGGCCCAGATGCAGCAAAACGTGAGGCCCAAACCATGATAACTACCACTCACCACCACCACCCCATGATCTAAAACTTTCGCTAAATATACGTCCTTTCCCCCTCCCTGTTCCCCGCCCAGTTCTGAACTGGGGGGGGCCTCCCCGGGCGCTGGCCTCCCTCCAGCCCCACCCAGGCCGGCCCACCATGCCCAGCTGCCCACTCCCCGTACCTGCCGCGGACCTTGTTACCCCCCACCGCACCGGCCGACCTTTTTTTCCTCCTCTTGTTACCGTCCCTAATTCTTATCGAAATGGCAAGTGTTTTCTTCTCTCCTTTCTTTTCCTTTCTCCAAACATCAACGCTTTTCTTTTAAAAACCACAAAGTTCTATTGGTCTCAACATATCATCGTCAATTCCTCATCTCATCCGGCCACAAACATTCCTTCCATCTAAGCCTACCCTATCTATCCGTACTGGCTTGTCCCCGGTGATCTTTAGCAAACTGCAGACAAACAGCAATGTTCTGTTTGAAGACCGTGGCTTTCTCTTCTTTCCTCCTTTTTGTTTTTTTGTTTTTTTTTTTTTTGTTTTTTTTTGTGTGGGGGTGGGGGGGGGGTTTTTTGTTTTTTTGGATTTTTTTTTTTTTTTTGGTTTTTTTTGGTTTATTTGTTTTTTTTGTTTTGTTTTTTTTTTTTTGTTTTTTCTTTTTTTGAAGAGCCCGTGGCTTTTCCCTCCTTGTAAACCCCCACCCATGCACACCATTGTTGTTCAGTGTTCTTCTGAATGGTGGGACCTCATGAACATTAAACATTAGCCAATGTTGAGAGAGGCCCTTCTTCAGTTGCTTAGAATTTTATGCCTTGCTCTTGGAGTGATCTTTGTTGGTTGACCACTCCTGGGGAAGGGTAACAGTGGTCTATTTCTTTATAATTTCTTCTCCATTTGTACACAAATCTGTCTGACTGTGGATTGGGTGGAGTCCAGACTCTTTTAAAGATGATTTTGTTTAACTTTTTTTGCTTTTTTTTTCCAGCCTGAATGAGGCATCAACAACTCTCTCTCTCCACTCTCTCTCAGAAAATCTCCTTTGTTCGGGCCATGATACACTTCCACAAACATGTGTTGTGAAGAGCAGACTTTGATAGATCCCTGTTCTTTAAATAAAACAGGGCACCACTCACACCTGATTGTCATCCCATTGATTGAAAACACCTGACTCTAATTTTCACCTTCACCTCAAATTTCAATTAACTGTTAATCCTAGAGGTTCACATACTTTTTGCCACTCACTAATTGTAATATTGGATCATTTTTCCTCAATAAATAATTGACCAAGTATAATATTTGTGTCATTTCATTTCTTTAACTGGGTTCTCTGTATCTACTTTTTAGGACTTGTGTGAAAATCTGATGAATGTTTTAGGTCATATATTATATCTTTGCAAAATTCTACAGAAAATTCACAAACTTTTCAAGCACCACTGTAAAGTCAAAAGTTAAATGGTAAGAAACACTGTGTATTTTTTTATATGCATTTTCCATTACTGTCCCAACACTTTTTTTCTGATTTGAGGTTGTAAGAAATGAACAGATGTTAAAAAAAAATCCACAAAAAAAAGAACATCCAATTCATCCTCCCACTTCTCTTTGGACGGGTGTGTGCTTTCCTTGCTGCACAGGATCGAGATGTTGACATCTCAACAAGCTCCTTTCATCATTAGTACTACTGAGTAATCAGGCCCCAGATCAGCCTCTATCTAATGTAATCGTAACTCCCACCCGATTATTCATCCCGCTACCACTCCCTGCGCTTTTCCTTACACAGGATCGAGATTTTGACATCTACACTTCCACATTAATACTTACTGTAATCAGCATCCGCTACGCCATCACCGTCATCACAAGCCACGTGGCAAACCGGCTCAATGAGTCAAAGGAAATTAATTTTGAGGTCAAGATACCCAAGAATGCTTTCATCAGCAAATTTAGAATGTGAGTGAACACACACACACACACTTTTAAAGCATTATTGCTTTAATCACATATGGCGCAAAATGTAGAGCAAACTTGGTTTTGATTTGCATACCTAACCAGTCTATATACAGATCTATAAGAATATTATTTGTCTTCTAACTTTTGTCTTAACTTCAGCAGTTCCTCTTTTCATCCATTTTTTTAAAGACCTATTAGATAATGGAAATTACATTTAGACTGAATGTACTTTGAATTTCAGAAGTGTCTGAAAATACAGTCTTTCTTCAGGACCATAGAAGGTAAGACGTATGATGGAGTGGTGAAGAAAAAAGAAGAGGCACAGCAGCAATACACTCAGGCTGTATCTCGTGGAGAAAGTGCCGGATTGGTCAGGTATCACTAATGCAGACTGGCAAAAAAACAGATCACTCCTCAGTTTTCAGAAAGTATCGACTAAAATCTGATTATCTTTCATTTTATTTGTATAAAAAAAAAACTCATGAACTCATGTCCTCAGTTGCCTAAATAATCTTACAGGATCATGTCTTGTGTTTCCCAGCTCAGTAGGAAGGACACTGGAGGAGTTTAAAACCTCAGTGACAGTGGCTGCTTTCAGTAAGGTGACGTTTGAACTGACCTATGAGGAGCTGCTAAAGCGACGGCTTGGCAAATATGAGCTACTCATCAACGCTCAACCAATGCAGCCTGTGGCAGACTTCAAGGTAGAGTAAAACAAACTATAATCCTGACTTGGTTTAAATAATTCAGAGCTGATCACGTCGTTGAAAAGTGACATTTGTGCTTCTGTGCTGGAAATATAATTTAATAATGTAATGGATTAAAGGTTAAACTAATCTTTATACATCTGTACATCTTGTAAACTGTATAAATCTTTTAGATCTGGCATGGTTGTGAGGATCAAAATTCAAAAGCAAAGTCCAAACAAAGGCAAACAAATCTACAAAGAGATGTCAATATGTAGTGGGCATACAGAGCGGGTGCTCTCTCTCCCTCTCCCTGTCTTTCTGTCTCTCTCTCACACACATTTATGGAATGAGAAACTGTCTTTAATGTGACAGCAAAACATTTCTTGCTGTATTTATGACAGGAACAGGTACACTCATTACAAAAAATTAACTCACCAAGAAGAAGGTTTTGGAATCGGCTGAGACTTTATATGTATGAATGTAATGATGATATATGTAAGTGATTACAATGTTAGAGCAAAAGGATATGTTTATTGGGGAAAACTGTACAATTGAATGGAGGCTCTAGTACCCTGTTAGGCTGCCTCTAGCCTGGATACACGATGAGATACGATTGGGCATTGGAGGCAAACAAGATGTTGTACTAGTTCTGGAATATATATTGTGTTACAGTTTTATAATATTACAGTATTCAGTGTAAGAGTATAGTAATGAACATCAAATCAGCTTTAATTGCTGCTGTTCCTACAATTCCTTTGCTTGTCTGTTAAGACTGTGATGATTTCATATTCAGATTGTGTTCCTTCTAGGTTGATGTGCACATAACTGAGCATTCAGGACTTTCTTTACTGGAGGTGAAAGGAGGTTTGAACACTCAAGAACTGGCAAGCGCTTTATCTCAGTCCATGACTATAAAAGAGGTGAGAATTAAATGTTGACATTTACTTACTGAGATCTTCTAATTAACACTGAAGCCTTCAGTATTTAGGGAATGGATTAAGATTATGGACGGATGGATGGATGGATGGATGGATAGATGGATGGATGGATCTTTATTAGTCCCGAGGGAAACTGAATTGCTACAGCAGCAGGAATATAGAACGTTACACATCACTAAAATATTGCACGAACTCAAGTTTAAAAATAAAACAAATATAAGATGATATAAGATAAAAGTATATAAGAAATATAAGATGATAAAAAAATAATAAATAAGTAAGACAATAATAATAGTGAAGGGATGCATTGTACAACTGTATATGCTATAATGTAAAGATAAGGAATAAAATAGAGTAACTATAGCACTCAACCTTCACATTGCAAAACTCAAACAAGATTCTAACCCAGACCCTGCCATTTCCTGCTGCTGGCTCTTACCACCAAGTCATCATGGGTCAGTACAAAGCAAATGATACTACTTATTGATGACATCAATAAGTAGCTTCAAAATGCTTGTACAAGTACAGTTGTACAGATGTAACTATATATTTAAACAAAAATATCTGACAACACATCTGATGATCTCACGCCTCTCCTCCCAACAAGGTAAGAGACAATCAATAAGAATAAATGACTGATTTTCGAGTGTAAACTTTGGAATGCAGATCTTCTTTGACTTCTGCTTGTTTGTACTTGCAGGCATGGGTGAACTTCTACCCCACTCGTGAACAGCAGATCAAGTGCTGTGGAGAAAATGGGCTTAATGGGGATCTGATCATAAAATATGATGTGGACAGACCAAAACAGCACGGAGAACTGAAGGTCATTAAGAAACTGTCAAGTAATTAAAAAAAACAATATATTGTCACCGTGTTAGCACAACTGAAAGTTGTTTTCTTGTACATTTTGGTACAAGTCTCAAAAGTCTATAAGGAATTGTGTAACCTTATTTTTGCAACAAATGACAAATAAATAAAATGTACTGATCTAAGAGGGGGATGTAAACACAATTTCTAATACGAAATTTGTTATAGCAACATTTTCCTTACTTCTTTTCGTTTTGATTTTTATAGATTTCCAATGGTTATTTTGTCCACTACTTTGCACCCTCAAATATTCAGCGTCTCCCCAAAAATGTGGTCTTTATCATCGACCGAAGTGGTTCAATGACTGGCAGGAAAATTGAGCAGGTAGACCTTTAAAAAGCACATGAATAAACTGCCATTATACAATATATAGTCTGGAATTTTCTGTCTTTATTCAATATAGTATTTGTGAATTGTGCATTCACCCTTACACCAGTTTGTTTGGCTATTAAGTTACCTGTTTAGTTAATTCAGTGTAGAGCTACTACAAAAAAGCCAATGCTACCATTTTCAGACACGTTTGGCACTGCTGAAAACTTTGGGAGATCTTTCGATAGATGACTACTTCGGCCTGATCACCTTTGCCTTTGATGTACAAGTTTGGAAACCCGAGCTTCTTCAAGCAACAGAGAAAAACCTGGAGGAGGCAAAGGCTTTCGTCAGGATGATTGAAGATTTTGGAGGTAGTATAAATTCCCATACTAAACCTAGTATTGGTAAATAAGACTACATTCAGTACTTTTTTGTGAAAATAAAGCAATACAATCATTAAAATTCTGCTAATGATTGTCTTTTTTTAAGAGATTTTGATTTATATGAATTAAACAAGGTTTAGGTGGAGTATTCTTTGAAAAGTAACAAACGAAACAGCTGCACTCATAGAAGGACATGTGTGAATACATGAATACATGTTCTAACGATTGTATGCTGGCTTTTCCTTTAAGAACTGTTGTTCTTTAATTTTATTTAACGATGAATAAATTACAAAATTATAATGTCCCCCTCAGGAACAGACATCAATGCCGCAGTGCTGAATGCAGTGAGCATGGTCAACAAAAACCAACGTGAAGGCTATGCTTCTATCCTCATCTTGCTGACTGATGGAGATCCTACGTCAGGTATTAATTTAGATCTTCAATTTGCTGTAACCTGGTAGAAATTGGCCGACCACAGAGCCATGAAAAAGCTTGGTACTAATGAAAATGCAAGTGCAGCAACTCAATGTGGCAAGGATGCCACAAGTGGAAGGCATACCTCTGGAGGGATGTTGAGCCATGCCATGACAGAATTTCAAACATCTCACACTAACCACTTACCAAACAAAATAGGCAAATAATGGAAGGCGTTAGCAAGAAAAAACACAATATGCTATTTGTGGAACGATTTTTGGTGTTTAAGGCCAAACCATTCAAATGCTCAAAACTAATGAGAGTGTCTATTGGGTGGGAGATTGGGGGTGTGTTATTGGAATTATATTCAATATAATATCCTTTCAGGGCGATTAGCAGGTCATTAAATAGACGTGAAGGCATAAATGGCGCTGTTATAAGCAGCGTATTCACAATAGCATTTCTGGGATATTAAAAGCTATTAATGATAAATAATTTATTCATCTTACGTGAAGATATGTCGGTTACCAAGTCATGGAATATGCATCAAATACATCATGCAATAATTTGAGACGAATTCAAAACTAAAACAGCCTACTTCTCCAGTACCACTCTCAAGTTGGATTTATATGTTCATAATGTATGTCTTTGAAACATGGTTGCCACAAATAAATAAATAATCAGAACATTATGCTGAAAGATGAAGAGGCAAAAAGGGTTCTAATCTTATAATCTCACCACACCGAATACAAACACGGAAGTGAATTGTATTGCCATATTTGGCGCCATCTAGCGACCATTGTATGTCAAAAACAGCGTCCTTCTCTGAAGACTCGAATATCTTTTGACTTCTCTAGCGCTGCTTTAAGTAGAAAATCCAGTGCGTGAAGCAGAAATTCCTCCACCATTTTTAAATACCGCGGCATCCCAGAATACCGTCATAACGCCCAACCCTACCCTGACGTAACGGCTCTTCATAATCAATTTACTGTATGTACTGCTATCCCATGACTTGTAGCACGGCAGTGTACAACTCACACATTTATGACGGGTTGAGGATCTGCATTTAGCAGAAAATGATTTGTGAATTAGTGTCAGACTGAAAACATTTGGACACAATAGCTACGTTATGCTTTAACATTACTGTCAGCTGTTATTTATTGTAGCCTGCCTGTAAATATTCTTTACTGACTTGAATTTATTTACGTGGAATGGCAATGAGCAACTAGCAACTGTTTCCTACAGGTGAAACAGACACAACAAGGATTCAGGACAATGTGAAAAAGGCCATCGGGGGTAAATTTCCTCTGTATTGCCTGGGGTTTGGATTTGATGTTAACTTTGATTTCCTTTCGAAAATGGCACTGGAAAATAATGGAGTTGCTCGCAGGATCTACGAGGACTCAGATGCTGACATACAGCTGCAGGTGAGATATACTGTACATAATCTGTTTAAGGACTGAATGTTTGGCAGTTCCTTAACCCCGGCTCCATGCTTGATAGGGTTTCTATGAAGAGGTGGCCACTCCATTATTAACTGATGTCCAGATGAACTATATCGGAGCAGCAAATCTCACCCAGTCCACATTCAGCCAGTATTACAATGGCTCGGAGATCGTAGTGGCTGGTGAGATCACAGACAACAGCTTGGAGACTTTCCAAGCAGATATCATCGCTGTCTCAGTAAGATCATGCCTGGGAAAGAAAAATCATACAATCTTTCTGAAAGTTTTGAGAAATTTACTCTTTGTTGTTTTTTTTTCTTCTTCACTGTTCTTCTTTGACAGAAAAACACAAATGTAACATACCAGGACTCTATTTCCACAAAAGATGTCATGGATGTTTTGCCACAATATGAAAACTTCGTAGAGAGACTGTGGGCCTACCTTACAGTCAAACAGCTACTAGAGAAAGAGTGAGTGTGTTTCCTGTTGAAGACATTAAGTTTCTTTTTTCACTTGAAAAGTTCAAAATATTCATCTGATTCCCCTGAGTGATATAATATTTGTACAATTACTTATCAAGAAAAGGGACAGTGTGGAAAAAAAAGGAAAAAAAAATTATTTCATTGCAGACAGTATGAACCCTAAATATGTCATGTTTTGTCTGGTCAATTTCTTTTCAATTGTTATTAAACATTCATTTGTGCATTTCAGGCCTGCAACACATTCCAAAAAACAGTTTGAACAGTAAAGCATTTACCACTTTGTATTGTTGCCATTCCTTCCCACAACACTTAAAAACTAAGCGATTAAGCGTCTCAGGTGTTATTTTGTTGTTTCCTACAAATACATTTTAAGGTGTGTAACAGTACGGGGTTGCTGGTGTTGCATTTTTCCCATACACTCTTCATGCCTTTGTAATTTGTTCAGCATGTGGTGTTGCATTGTCTTGTTGAAAAATGCATGGATATCCCTGAAAAGATATCATCTTTAAAGAAGAATATTTTACTCTAAATGCCTTAATGCTGCCATTATTACAGAAGTGTTAAAGACCCTTGCCAAGGGCACTGTCACAACCCCATACCATGACAGACCTTGGGTTTTGGACTTGTTGCTGATAATAGTTAGGATGATCCTTTTCTGTTGTCAAACAGAAATGAAAACAGGGACTCTGGTAGCCTAGTGGGTAAGGTACTGGACTATGGACCAAAAAGTCCCTGGTTCAAATCCCACCTCTGCCAAGCTGCCACTGTTGGGTCCTTGAGCAAGACCCTTAACCCACAATTGCTTGGATTGTAAGAATGTATAACTTGTAAGTCGCTCTGGATAAGGATGTCTGCTAATTATTTTTTTGTCGTCTTTGGTCTGGAGCACACACCGTCCATTTCTTTTTAAAAAAGATCTGATTTGTCTTAGCACTGTGATGGTCCAACCCAAATGCCTCCGGGCCCAGAGAAATCGATGCCGCTGTTGGACATGGTTAACATAAGGCTTCTTTATTATACAGTAATATTTTAAGTGGCATTTGTGAATGTATGGTAGTGCTTGATAAAGGTTTGTTAAAGTAATCCCTTACCCATGTGGTTCTATCAGCTATTGATGAATGACGGTTCTTGATGCAGTGCCGCCTGAGGGATGAGTTCAGTTTAGGATTGTGCCCTTGCCCTTTACACGATGAAATTCCTCCACTCTATCTGAAGGAATTGCTCTCTCCACTATCCTCATCACAGACTCTCCGCTCAACTCAAACCATCTGCACATACCCAGAACTAGGCTTAGCACCATAGGAGATCGGGATTTTTATTCTATTTTATCTGTGTTTTTTGTAGAACTTTGAACTTTGAAATTAGTTTCAAATGTAAAGTTTGCAATAAATAAAATGTATTATTATTATTATTGATGTTATACACTGTAGAGGAAGATTGAGGAACATTATTTTTAAACATTTAAATACTTTTCTCATGCATTTGTTGATAAGCTAGAGATTCTCTGGCCATCTTTGCTCATCAAATACTCAGTGGATACTGTTTCATTACAATCGCCTGTTGACATCACCTGTTTAAAATCACATATTTAGTTTTTTTCTCATTACCAGTCCTAAATTGCCCTGTCCCAACTTTTTTTGGAATGTGTCGCAGGCTTGAAATGCAGAAATGGGTGTTTATTAACAAATTAATTTAAGTTGACCAGACAAAATAAGAAATATCTCGGGATCATACTGTCTGCAATGAAATAAAAGTCAAAGTAAATGCGGGTCGCACTATGTTTTTCACATACCAATCTGTCTTAACTTTTTTTCTGATTTGGATTTCTATTTATTGGTCTTAGAATAACATTTCAAGGAGAGGCTAAAGAAGTAGCCAGGAAAAATGCATTGCATATCTCACTCACGTACAACTTTGTGACACCACTTACCTCTATGGTGGTTACCAAGCCTCAAGAAGAAGAGATACAGGTTGCCCATAAACCCAAAGAGGATCCGAGTTCTCACAGACGGACTCCCATGGTTGGTGGCTTTACACCATTCCGAGCTCCATTATTTCCATCACCTGGATGGGTACCGGCAGCTGGTAGTAAGTGTAAATTCTGTTTACAACATGTTCTTGGAATTGATTTTTTTGTTTGTTTTTCATGTTCTTTTTTCTGCACCATTTTAGATTCGGGATCCTATGCTAAATCAAAACTATTTGGTATATCAGTTTTACCAGGTAATCCCTTTCTACAAGGTCAACCAGGTCTCTCAGGTTACCCAGGTCAACTAGGTCCACCAGGTTACCCAGATCTACTACTTCCTCAAGGTCACCCGGGTCTACGGAAGTCACCAGGTAAACGAGCTCTAGGACTTTTACCAGATCAACCAGCTCTAGGAGTTGCACCAGGTCACATGGCTCCAGGAGTTGTAGCAGCTCAACCATATGTACCACTTCAACGATATGCAGCACGTCAACCAGGTCAACCATTTGTTCCAGGTCAACCATATGCAGCAGGTCAACCAATTTTACATTCACCACCTCTAGCATCTCGACCATTCGTACCAGGTATCGGAACCAGAGTTTTTGCATCAGGTATGTAAGCATATCAGGATACATTTACTGGGAAAAACTGTACAGTAAAATGCAGGAGGCTCTAGTGCCTGTTGAGCTGCCTCTAGCCTGGATACAAGATGAGATATGACTGGGCATTGAAGGGCAACAGGTTATGTATGGTATTCTGTCGTACATTTGTCCACATTGCAGCTGGGTGTGTAGATCCTTCACACTCCTAGGCTGCTGAAGCTGGTGTCCCAGCTGTTCCCATAAATGCTCGATTGGCGATAAATCTGGTGACCAAGCAGCCCAAGGAAGCATTTCAATCTAGTGGAGACATTACTGCTGAAAAATGCCATTTGAAAAGGCCAGCCATGAGAGGAAACACATGTGACCGCAAGATGTACTGCACATATCACTGATCTGTGAGCGTCACTCATATCACTTCTAGGGGCGACCTACTGTCATATACAGTGCCTCCCTAGATCATCACACCAGCAGTGTGTTGCTTCACAAGATTTGTGTGTCTGGTGTTCATATTTTGCTTCTGATGATGCATCCATACCTTATGACTTTCCATTTTATGTTTTGTATCAAAGATTCCTATATGGCTCCACCACCCAGGCCAACAATAGTAACACCTTCTAACCCTCCCCCTCCAGGTACAGTCAAAATGTGAATCATGAAAATCTTTCTTTATGATCTGTTTTTTTTTATTTCAAAATGGTGTAAAGACTATTTTTATTTGTATTCTCTACCACTTCCTCTCTCAGCCACAAATGTGAGGTTCTTGATCTCTGCTCAACCCAAACCGATCTGTCATGATGCACCTGTACACCACAAACTCCGCCTCCTTATGGACCCCTCCTTAGGTGAGGCATTTCAAAACTTAATAAACACTCATAAATCATATGTTTGGAAAGATGAAGTCATAGGTTAAACTGCTGATGTGGCTAACAGGTCTCTCTCTCTCATTCCAGATTTTTCTATGAATGGTCAACTCTCACGTAAAGGCTTCCAAATAATAATTCTTCGTTACAAAACAGGAAAGCTTTACATTGACCACACTAAGAGCATCTACACAGATAGAAATAGTGGTGTGACCTTTAACTGGGGTCAGGGGGAGCCCAACAAGCATGAGACAGATGGGTAGGAATTCTGTTAAACTTGTCCATGATGTTGAGACCGGAAATTAGTAAATGGGAGGGAAAATGGGGTAAAAGAGCGCGCTACTGTCGCTTAACAACAATCCTATTCTTGCTGTCTGCTAGGTGTACACAATTTAATTTACTGACCATTTTATTTTTCCACAGCATATCCATATTTCTGAGGGACAGTGAGCTGGACGTCACAATGGGCACTGTACGCGTCATCATTCTCCTCCATAAGATAGGTGGAGAAACGTTTCTGTGGCCTGCTGTTCGTCAAAAACCGAGGAATACTGGCATACAAGGCATTCTAGGTAATTTTATCCCCAAATCCAGGGGTCAGTAAAGTATCCAAGATGTAGAACTGCTTAGGTTTTTCACTTGAACCTCGAAGCCGAAGAAACCTTGCAGACACATCACCCTCTTATGGTAATATTGGATAACTTGTATAGCACTACCAAAATTGAAAGACAAGACATTCACACCAGCGGGAACTCGGTGGGTAGCACATGTCGCCTCACAGTGAGAAGGTCCGGGTTTCGTCCCCCGAGGAGCATAAGCAGTCAGGGTAAGTTATTTGTGGGAGTGGAGTTTGCATGTTCTCACCGGTCTGAGGGGTTTATGCTGGGGTTCCCACGGTTTCCTTCCACGTCCAAAGACCTTGTGCGTTTGTTAGAGTATTTGGTTCTGTCTTTATCCCTCTTCCCTTTTCCTCCCTTCTCCTTGCTTTTCCCTCTCTCAATTAGTGCCCAGAGTGGGTCGGAGTGTGTGAGTGTATGGCCCTACTATGGCTGGCTCCATGTTAGGGTTGTTCCTGCCTTGTGCCCTGTGCGCCACGACCCTTATCAGGATTAAGCAGATAAGAAAGTGAATGATATGAATAAGATGATACCAGAAAAAGAAAAGGCAATACAGTTAGCCTTTACGAGGAACTAGAACAAAAGAATTGAAGGGGACTCACTCTTCTGTTTTTGGTTATTTTCAGCAAAAACTGATCTTCGTACAAGGAGTTACCAGGATCAAAGCTTGAAATCAGGATCAGGAGGTTAAGGCATAGGTAAGCAAAAAGAAATTAAATACAATTATAAATGATTTGAAATAAAACCTCTGAAAAGCTGTCCTCAGCTTCACCTCTGATTATAATTCGGTTGTGTTGATAATGAGCGGGTGATCATTTACTTTTTATTAAAGGAAGCTTGCATCAACTACCAATCCTTCAGCACCCACTTGTCCAATGCTGGCTCGTACCATTCCAGTCTGCCATGCAGGGGAGCTTTCTGACCTACACAGTCTTACAGCTTTAGGAAATCTTATTAAATTTGTAAATCTTTCCATAATATACATATAATATGTTCTCTTTTAGTAGTAAGAAACTCTGGACTTCAGTAGGAGCTCAAAATGTAGTGAAAAATTATAAATTGTGTGAGAGACATCAGTAGATGGGTGGATTGCCAAATGTTGCTTGATGCCTGTTCTGCCGGATATAAAGAAACAAAAAGCTTCGCTAGGGGGTGAAAAAGGGAGAAAAATAAAAAAAAAAAAAAAAAAAAAAAAAAAAAAAAAAATGAAAAAAAAAAACACAAAAAAAACAAAAAAAAAAACAAAAAAAGAAAAAAAAAAAAAAACAAAAAAACAAAAAAAAATCATTTTACTAGACTTGACTATCTGTTTGGAGTTTGGATGTTCATCCTTATGTCCAAGGACTTCTTTAAGGCAAATTCTAGAAAAATATACCAGTACGGTCTGTGGTGTGACCTCTAAGTGTGCATGAGTGCGTAAATGAACTGTAATGGAGCTCTGACACCTGTAGGGTGATTGTATTTCACCCACATTTCCTGGGTGATTTATTTGGATCATGCATTATTTAAACAGAACATTGCCTCAAAGCAGCCTTACAAGCTTCTAGGCCCACAGCCCCAAGCATGTGTGAACAGTGGCAAGGACAAACCTGAAAATATGATGAGGAAAACACCTCTGGTGGTAGAGGTAGTGGAACTGGTGTTGGAAGAACTGCTTGGTGTGAGGGCAGGAACTAGTACATCAATACAGACTTGACTGGCTGCATCTGAGGGAGGGGAGGTCAAAGGGACTGTGGGGGTCTAGCTGTTAAGATGCTGAACTATGGACCAGAAGGACCAGGGTTCAAATCTCACCTCTGCCAAGTTACCACTGTTGGGTCCTTCAGCAAATCCCTTAACCTTACAATTACAATTACCCTTACAATTGCTCAGATTGTGAGCATGTATCAGTTGCAAGTTGCTCTGGATAAGGGTGTTTGCTAAATTACATACATGTGAAAAAATCAGAACAATGTACCCTACCCTCATTTCTTAGTTTGATGTTCAGTGAAAGAAATAATGAGTGGTGTTGTAGTCAAGACTACTAGAGTCGAGACTGAATCAAGACCAATACTTTTAGTAGTATATATAAAATATTGTATGATCCTCATATTATAGTCTTTTATCCCACTTTATCCTTTTTAAATAAATGTTAAAACATAATATCATTTCAATCTGCCCTCGATCTTAATACTACCGTTTTAAAAGGCACACTTGCAATCTTAACGTCTGACCTGTTCATTGATTGGATACTGAATAAGAACAGCAGTAACTTGTTTTTCCCTGTTAGCCAATCTGAGAGCAGATTTTATTTATGCATGTAGAGAAAGGAGTCTTTGAATGGATTGTTGATATTCAATAACAACAGTAAAAAGTTATGTTAATAAATAACGTTACCTCAGACAGGCGCAGTGAACTCGACTGATCTCGACCGAGACAAGACCGAGTCCAAATGAGGTCGGGGTCGAGACCGAAACCGCGCAAGTTCTACAACATTAGTAATGGGGATTTAAGTTGGGAATCGGAGATTAAGAGGTTGATGCAACCTGGTAAATGTACTACGAACACCATACAGCAGCTACTCCTTCAAACTGACTTGTACCGTCCCAATTTGCCCTGCAGGGGGAACTGTTATAATAATCCGTTCAGATATCTGCCTGACGCGTGTTGAGCGTCAGTGTGGTTGCATGCTTATATAACCAGTCAGCCAATTTTTGTTCATGGCTGACTTGAGTTAGATACACCGATTAAAACGACCTGACCTACTTACATTCTTACAGTCTTATGTAAGGTTTTGGCACTGCAGTCAAAATACCTGATTTGTTAACACAACCCCTGCAGGAATTAAGCTTCACCGATTTAAAACGTGCACGTGGACTGCGTGCAGTTGTACTTGAAAGTTTGTAAAAACTTTAGACTTAATATATTTGGCCAATCCAATATTACATATTACATAATACATATTATGAGTGGCAAAAGTATGTAAACTGTTGCTGTCGATATTTGGTGTGACCCTGCAACTAAATATTTCTATATATATTGGTAACTGTTGATCAGTCCTGCATACAGAACAGTTGGGAAGTTTCAACAGATAAACTGCTCACTTGAGATCCTTCCACAATATTTCTGTTTGATTAAGGTCAGGGCAATATCTTGACCATTCATAAACGTTAACTTTATTCTTCTTTAACCATTCGTCTTCGGTAGAGTTGTGTGCTGAGGTTTGATGTCGTGCTGCTTGGCCCACGCTCTCTAGAGATTCAGCTCATGGACAGATGTCCAGACATTTTCCTTCAGAATTCTCTGATATAATTCAGAATTCATTGTTCCTTAAATGATGGCAAGTTGTCCTGGCCCAGATGCAGCAAAACAGGAGCAAACCATGATACTACCACCACCATGTTTCACAGATGGGATAAGGTTCTTATGCTGGAATGCAGTGTTTTCCTTTCTCCAGAAATAGCATTTCTAATTTAAACCAAAATGTTCTATTTTGGTCTCATCCATCCCTCTGGCTTTAGCATTTATTTATTTAGCAAACTGCAGTGGCTTTCTCTGTGTAATCCTGCCATGCACACCATTGTTGTTCAGTGTTTTCCTATTAACTCATGAATGCTAACATTGGGAATGTGAGAGAGGCCTCTTAGAACTTACTCTGAATTCCTTTGTGATCTCTCACAGTGTTACACACCTTTCTCTTGAAGAGATCTTTTTTGGATGACAATGGGCTTGAATTACTTCAATGGTTCAATTTCCTCAATAAACATATGACAGAGTAAAATACTTTTTTCTCAGTTGTTTCAATGGGTTGTATTGATTGCGTGGTTGATGGGTTGAGTATTTTTAGGAGTTTTGTGAAAATCTGATGATGTTATAAATCATATTTTTGCAGGACATTTAGAAAATTCGAAAGGGTTCACAAACTTTCAATCACAATGCAAAGTAGTTGATTGTAGAATCAGTATAGTGCCCTGGAAAGACTGGTTGTGAATGTGGTGTCATTGTACCATCTCACCAAAAGGTCTGTGCTGAGCAATAAATATGACTTGAGCTAAAATAAGCATCCAACATTCTAAGAAATCGAGGAAAGCAAAATAAGGCCCACGCTAAATACTTGTGATGCCACTGAAGAGATCAGGATATAAACCATGGCCCTCATGTTTAAGCTGCAAATCAGTGACAAAGGAAACTCCAAACATATACAATGTTTTTAGGTATAACATGCAGCTGTGTTTCTTTTTTTTTTAAAAGATGAAAGCTAATGCTGACATTATTGTACTAAAGCTACTTAATTTGCTTTTCAGGACTAGGTTATTGAATCTTTTGATTGAGATCCAAGCAGAAATGTTGTCAAACAGGTCAACATTCAGCCTTAATGAAGGAGCAGTGAATAATGCTGGCATGCAGCCTGACCTGTTTCACAAAGATTTACAGATTCTAGCAAAAGCTATTTGTTTCTGGGAAAAAGAGACAAGTTACACAACAACATCAAGGAAGCTGAAATGTACAAAGGAATCTGTGATTTCTCACAATCTCTTGCATTAACAGGAACTCGCAGCCATTTGAAACGTATAAGGAGATTATCTAAAATTAGTCTGGTTTCTGGTTGAGATCAGCCAGTAGATTATTTGATTTACACTCACCCAACGTCTATAGACTGCGTTTAACTGAGCACGGATCCAAAACCATGGAGTGCACTACCAACTCTATAAAAGCCTCGACTCTTCTGAGAAGGTGTCCTCTAGAGTTTGAAACCTGACCTGCTTCTGTCCAACCACAAGACCATCAGTTTGGTCTGATGTGTAGTGGAAATTCACCTCTTAATGCAGAAGACATGCACACCATTCAAAAGTTTCTCCATAGAACTGTTGAGGAATTAATATTTTTAATGAGCAACAAGGTAGCCTCCTACCCTTTACCATACCTTATCTCGGAGAGCTACGCCATCTCAAAGCATGCATCCCATTATAAACACAATCATGCATTATTTGAGTTTCTTGAGTCAAAGAATAAAAAACATCATTTGTCGAGTATCAAACTGTTTAAATGAAGTAATATAATGTCTTTTTATATTGCTTCTCCTGTTACTGTTACTCAGTCCTGTTATATGAGTAACAGGACTGAGTAACAGGAGACTGATGGCTGCAGGATTGATTGTATCCACCAAATGGCAAAGGATGTAAAACCTGAATGCATTAATTTGAAGGTGTGTCTAGATACTTTAGGCTATGTAGTATAGGTTGCTGTATATTTGCACACATGAAGCATGGTCTTTCTCTTTCTGAGCTCACAAAAGAATATCGAGCTGCTGTCAAGTACCATGTGTTGTTTTTGCACTTTATTTATGACAAGGCCAGGTCAGCTATCTACCGACTAAACGTGCCTGCTTATCTATCAAGGCTTTTGGTGAATACAATTAGTGAATGTTTAAACGAGGCACTGTTAAGTCCGACTGACCTCAAATGCTTCAATGAGATCAAGCACATGAACAGAAATGTGCAGAAGTCTTAGATATTACATATGCCATATTATATAGCAGATATAATTATTTCTCAGTCTCCGTATTAGAATACAACCAGAAAATACAGGAATTTGTATGCACTATTAAGAACTGACAAAAATCTGAAAAAACAGCTTCTATAGGCTACAGTGGTAAGTATTTAGTGTGACCTCTAATTGCATTTGAGCAATAGCAGGATATGGCAGCGTCATCGGGATGCTATGTTGACCCTTTTACAGTCCGAAGACGGTTGATCAGAAATGGTCTTTTTGAAAGGATAGCAGCCAAGAAACCACTTTTTCAGAAGGGGAACAGGGTGCTTTGCTAAAGCTCACAATGATTGGGGTTTTACAGAGTGACAAATCAAAGTTTGAATTTTTTGGGTCCAGTCACAATATTTTATATATGGTCATTTGCTGAAACAGCAAATCTGGTGGCCTAAGACTTTTGCACAGTACTACATGTCAAGTGATAACATTAACACTGTATGCCCAAAATAGAAGCCTTTCATCTCCACTCTGTACTGATTAACACTGCATACAGTCGTATGAAAAAGTTTGGGCACCCCTGATAATTTTCATGATTTTAGTTTATAAATCATTGGTTGTTCAGATCAGCAACTTGAGTTAAATATATCATATAGCAGATGAACACAGTGATATTTGAGAAGTGAAATGAAGTTTATAGGATTTACAGAAAGTGTGCAGTAATTATTCAAACAAAATTAGGCAGGTGCATACATTTGGGCACCCCCAACAGAAAAATTAACATCAATATTTCGTAGATCCTCCTTTTGTAGAAATAACAGCCACTAAACGCTTCCTACAGCTTCCAGTCTGGATTCTGGTTGAAGGTGCTTTGGACCATTCTTCTTTAGAAACATCTCCAGTTCAGTCAGGTTTTTGATGGTTTTCGAGCATGGACAGCCCACATTTTCAGTAATATTTATGTCTGGGGACTGAGATGGCCATTCCAGAATGTTGTACTGGTTCCTCTGCATGAATGCCTTAGTAGATTTTTGAGCAGGGTTTGGGGGTCGCTGGCCTCGGTGCAACTTTGTCACTTATTCTTGAAACATTGTTCTCAAGAATCTGGAGATATTAACTGGGAATCCATGCGACCCTCAACTTAACACAAGATTCCTAGTACCTGCACTGGCCACACAGTCCCACAGCATGATGGAACCGCCCCAATTTTACTGTGGGTAGCAAGTGGGTCGTCTTGGGATGCTGTGTTCTTTTTGTGTTCTTTTCCGCTCCTTGTTTATGTCCAAATAACTAAATTTTAGTTTCATCAGTACACAGCACTTTATTCCAAAATGAAGCTGGATTTGTCCAAAATGTGCTGTAGCACACCTCAAGTGACTGCGTGTCTGCAGAAAAGGCTTCTTCTGCATTACTCTCCCATTACAGCCTCTCCTTGTTTGCAAAGTGCGCTTTATAGTTGAAATCGATGAAACTGTGACACCATCTGCAGCAAGATGAGGTTGTAGGTCCTTTGAGGTGGTCTGTGGCTTGACTATGACTGTTCTCACCATCCCTTCGCCATCTGCCACGGCTGAGATTTTTCTTGGTCTGCCACTTCGGGAGGTCCTAACTAGAACTGTGCCTGTGGTCTTCCATTGCCTCACTATGTTCCTCACAGTGGAAACTGACAGCTGAAATCTCTGAGAGAGCTTTTCCCTTTCCCTGAACCATGATGTTGAACAACCTTTGTTTTCAGGCCATTTGAGAGTTGTTTTGAGGCTCCCATATTGCCACTCTTCAGAGAAGATGCAAAGAGGAGAAAAACTTCCAATTGGCCACCTTAACCCTTTATCATAGTTGGACTCACTTGTGTATGTAGATCAAGGGTCAGTGAGCTTACAAAACATATTTTGTGTTCCAATAATTAGTGCTAAAGGTATTCAAATGACAAGGGTGCCCAAATTTATGCACCTGCCTAATTTTGTTTGAATAATTACTGCACACTTTCTGTAAAACCTATAAACTTAATTTCACTTCTCAAATATCACGGTGTTCATCTGCTATATGATATATTTACCTGAAATTGCTGAGCTGGACAACCAATGATTTATAAAGAAAAATCATGAAAATTATCAGGGGTGCCCAAACTTTTTCATACGACTGTATAAGGTAGAGAACAAATCCTAATAAAGTTCCACAAAATAACTTGACTTGATAATAAAATGACTTGAACAGAGTCTTATCCTTAACTCCACACACTAATATGGAAATGGGTTGTCTCCAAACTGCTAGAACTAAGAAGCAAACCATTAAAAACAGCTGCAGACGATTAGTAAATTATTACAGCTGGTGTTCTGAAAGCCAAATGTACAGTTCTTCTGGAAGCTTCTAATCCCTGATAAATACCTCAGACTGCCAGTGGTTTCCAGTGGTGGTGCTTTACACCACTCCAGCAGATGCTTCGCATTGCACATGGTTATCTTAGGTTTGTTGCAGCTTTTAGCCATGAAAATCTGATTCATGAAGCTTCAGATGAACAGTTATTGCTACTCTAGGTGCCTCAATAGCATGTATGGCATAATGACCGATCATTGCTCCTAGACATTTCCACTTCACAATAACAACGTCAAAGTTAGTCTTGGACAGTAACAGTGTTGTACTGAAAGGCACTAAATGCTTCAATACAAACTTCCACTACCAGTCTTTGTGTAAGGAGGTCAATGGCCATACATGAGTTTATGCACCTGTAGGCAATGGGTGTGGCTGAATTAGCTAAATCTACTTCTTAGAAAACCTGTACCAAGGGTAACTGCTTTCCCATGACCAACCTGGTACAAACCTGACCCCTTCCTGTAATGCATGCATGAACTAATGAACTCTATCGTACTGTATATACATCCACAAAATAATTGGGATGTTTTCTATGTGATTCTTTATGATGCTGTATGCTATCCATATAAACAACCCCTTAACTCTCTGAGTGAAAGTACACCATGTCCTACATTTAGGGATTAATGTTTAGCCAAATTAACTCGACACACTAGCTCCACCTGGCTTGAAAATATGAGGACACAAGTTAAAATAAAGCCATCCTATGAATGATTCATTGATTTAGTTTTAACAATCAGTCAATGTTTGTTTTTTCTCATCAATAAAATCTACAAATACAGCAGGAGCATCAGGTTTGTCAGTGCTGCATGGCTCCAGGCTTTTCACAAGGGTTCAGACTTCACCTCTGGTTACCAGTGGTGAAGAAAAAGATAAGATAAGATGCCTTTATTGTCATTGCACATTGTACAACGAAATTGAGTAGCAATCCTACAATGCTTACACATAACTGAATATTTCAACTTTACAACTTTACTGGGACAAGACATATGTATTGTCTACAAAAGGGGGCACTGCAGAAAAAATGTGAGAACCACTGGCTTACTGAAATGTGCAAGAGGTTGTGTAATTTATTTTCATTTATATCACTGGGTAGATGCCCATATCTAGAGCGAGGTATGAGTGATACAATCTTATAATCCAAGCAATTGTAGGTTAAGGGGCTTTATCCAGAGAGCAGCTTGGCAGAGGTGGGATTTGTAGTTATTTATTGAGATAGCAAGGCGTAGTTTTTATGAGCATGGTTTAAGGTTTAATTACCGGTTTCCATGGGTTTCCTTTGTCAGAAAGCAGAGTACCGCCTCGTAATCTGTGTACCAAGCATTGCTGGGTGTGTTTTTATGATGGCACGCTGATTAAAATGTGTTTTCGAGTTGAAAGCTGGTGTAGGTGGTACATATAGGCTACGACACACCTGGCAGTGACGCCCATTTCCGGGAATATACGCACTTACCTTGGAACATGACTGGAGCGAGCGTAGGAGTGATCCGTGATTAGAAACGTGCTGTTTTAGTTTATTTTATAATTGTATTTTTTAACAGAAGTGAGTTCCGAAGCGGGATTTAAACCTCTCACTGGTGGCTGGACTAAAGGTTTCAGGACCGGGTTTGACCGTCTGTTGGTCCTGGTCTGTGAGTTTCGAGCCGCCAACGGAATGTGAAAGTCGCTCTCTGACAAGCCGGTAACTATTAGTATGCTAATAATACAACTATTTTATTAACTTTTTACACGTTTTAATTGAATAGAGAATAAATACGGGCAGATGTAACAGTTATAGTGCGTCTCTAGCAGGTTGTTAAAGTTTGTGAACCCTTGTGACTGCGTTAATGACTCCGGAATTGTGTTCTGATTTGATTCTGAGTCATGATAAAGCACGAACCTATCTTGTCTGAGCTGATGAAACACGAAGAATACAATTATTATTAATTGTAGTTTTGGATACTTAATTGAATACACTGATTTATAATTCACACAGGTTATATAGGCTACATGTGAACTTCTTGAAAGAGCTAGTGCTCTGGCTCTTTCTATAAGTCACAATAATAATAATAATAATAAGCAAATACATAAAATGTGGTTCGGGATCATTTAGATGTATATACATATAAATATGAACAAACAGAACGTTTTTAATATAAACTATTTACCATTAAGCTGTCACTCTTATTGCTCTTATTATATTTTATAATCTTTGTACACTATGTTTTAATGGTGGTAACGTATAGTTTTCTTTGAGCAAATGTAGCTAGAGATGTAGTTATACTAATTACACTGAGATAGCCTATAAGTATAAGGGTACAGTTTCCAAAAAAAGTTTGTGAATCCATATTTCTGCTTTAATGACTCAAACTGTGAAACATTTTCAATAACTACATAAACAAAGTGATGGATTCTTTTAATGATTATATCGTATTATTATATTTCGCTGCTCAGGATGCACGGTGCTCTGTCACACTAGGCTGCTGCGGTGACCCAGGTTCGAGTCCTGGTGGTGCTTTCCGGCTGGTTTATGTATCTTATGTAGTTTTGATTGGGCTGTGTTGAGGGAGGAGAGTCCAGGTGGGAGAATCATCTGGTGCTACCCAGCCCTGTGATGCCCTGTGATGGGCGATGGACTGGTAAAATGTTTAAGGCACATGCTCACTTGTGCCTTGAATCCCATGAGTAGACCAGAGTTTCCGAGGAAAAACTAACACACACACACTTTTTTTATTTTATTTCAAGGCAACGCTGATGCATTTTACTCTAAATGGAATCCTTTCCTTTTATATTCGCATTCACTTCAAATAATGCCTGCCGACTAATGCCTCCTCCCCTGTTTTTGTATTTTTAATGTAATTTTATTTTTAAATATATAAATCGAATTGTTTATTCTATTAGGTATATTGGTTTTGATTACCTTTAACGTAACCAACAATAATCATTTTGTTGGTTTTATTGGAGTATTTGTGAGTATGCGTCTGTCTGTCTGTCATATTTGTATATCATTGTGGAGACCAAATGTCCCTATAAGGAAAGATAGATCTGACATTGTTTACATTGTGGGGACATTTTGCTGATCCTCACAGGGAAAACTGCTGTTATACAGAAACTGAAACTTTCTTTTGAACAACCAAAAGAGTCATAAGATCTCCATTGGGACACTGAGGATTAATTAGCTACAGTAATTAAGGTATGTCAATGGAAAGCCCCACCGAGATGGTGTGAAGCAAGTGTGCGTGGTGTGTCTGTATATATATATATATATTACACACACACACCTTGTCTTGCTATACTTTTGAGGCAACTTTTAAGTGAAAACCAAACGAGCCTTGCATTAGGTTACTGGAGCCAAAACACTTGCATTAGGTTACAGAGGTTAAGGGTACGGTTAGAGGGAGGTGTAGGTGTAGCATTAATTAGCTGCAGTAATGCTTAATTGTCATTCATGTCAATGGAATGTCCTCACAAGAATAGCGAGACAAACGTGTGTGTGCGCGCATGTGTTATGTCATGTTTGGGATTATATGGAGGGTGAAGTTAAAGT
This sequence comes from Ancistrus triradiatus, assembly GCA_025084515.1. NCBI lineage: Eukaryota > Metazoa > Chordata > Actinopteri > Siluriformes > Loricariidae > Ancistrus > Ancistrus triradiatus. The sequence goes on from JAJAGP010000139.1 coordinate 387,111, forward strand.
CTTGAGGAAACTTGTAAATTAGGGAACTTGTTATTCTTTTTCTTGTCTCTTACTAATTGCCTTGTTCCTGTTTACTTGTTGTATTGTCTTGACCAAATTCCTCTATTTAAAATATAAATAAATAAATAAAAGGTGCAGAACTGAGGCACATTCCTGTTTGTTCCTGCAGAGGTTGTGTAACTATTAATTTAATTAACCAAAAACACATGTGAAAATGTCCCAAAATAGTTGCATAAGGCTGAATATCATCATCATCATCATCATCATGATGTCATTAGATAAAAAGCCCGACTCAATAAATCCTCTGTAAAATGTATGTTATGTAAGTAGATATCTCTCTGTCTTGTTTCTTCCTGGTCTTCCATAGTTTAGATTGAAACACAGATAACAGGTGGAAAAAATAGTTGAGATTTTTTTCAGTACTGTCTTGTCCAGATGTTTCGGCACTCCCATTCAAATGAAAACTGACAGAAAGAGACGCTCAAAAACCCCCACAGTATTTTATGTAATGCTACAAATTTAAGGACTTGCAGATGATTGATTTAAATGTACAGAAATATGTCACATGTACGACTAAAGATCCCAGACTTTTGCATAAGACCATAAACAAGTGTACCTTAACCTCTGTCATTATCACATGTTGTACTATCCAACTGTTTGTTGAAATGAGGCAGCAACCACAACCTCAGAAACACTTTAGTTTGAGGACATATTTACATAATGTTATTTACTTAATGTTATATAATCTAGTTGATATATTATTTTATGCTCGCTTTCCCAGCTCAGGATTGCTGGCTCCTGTCCGGGAGAACATGGAGCACAGGTGACACCCCAGTCCATTGCAGGGCTGACAGACATGGGACTTACTGTTCTGGTGGGCTCCTTATCTAAATGGGTAAATTAGAAAGGATTTCTTCTTAGAGGTGGCCTGTTCACCACACAGCTCCAGAGATCCCTGTGTCGATTCCTGGCTTGACTCCCAAGAGTTTGTGTGTGGAGTTTGCATGTTCTCCCTGTGCATATTCGAGTTTTATCAGGTTTCATCCCCCATTCCAAAGATATTCCTTAGGTCAATTGGTCTGAAGTGTCCGAGTGTGATTGAGTGAGTGTTGTGTGTGTAGGTATCTGTTTGGGAACCTGTCAGTGACCGATTCTCACCTTGTTCAAGTGTATGTCACTGTCCCAGTGGGGACTTTCCATTAACATAATGATTAGTGTAGCTAATTATGGTTACACCTAATCCTGACCTTAATCGCAGTAACCTAATGAAGATCTTCTGTCTCTACTGGTTTTTCAAATGAAAGTTGCAGTTTCTCCAAAAAAAGGTGTTTTCCCTGTGGGAACCAAGAAAATATCCCAACAGTTTAAAAAAATGTCAGATCTCTCTATTAGAGATGCACTGATCGATCGGCCGGTGACCAGAATCAGCCGGTTTTCAGTGTGGTCGGGCACGAATGGTGATCGGCCGATCAGTATCATATAACAATTCTGTGTCACAGATATTCACAGTTGCACACCGCACGACAAACCACAAGCACACTGCTTTCACTAACATTAATAAGCAATTCTGCTTTAAACACAGTTCCAGCTTTAAACTGTGTGTTTGTTTATGAGACAGATCAGTACTAATTCATGCTGATGACGACAAAGTGTTAGATTTCAGTTGCGCTTCAATGCTAATACTTGGTACACCAAGTAGTCTTTTCCTATATAGAGCAGTATTACATTTACATTTACATTTACAGCATTTAGCAGATGCCCTTATCCAGAGCGACTTACAATTGGTACGGTCTTACAATCCAAGCAATCCAAGCAAGGTTAAGGGTCTTGCTCAAGGACCCAACAGTGGCAGCTTGGCTGAGGTGAGCTTTGAACCCTGGACCTTCTGGTTCATAGTCCTGCACCTTAACCACTAGGCCACCACAGTCCCAGTCCCAGTATTAGTGAGGCAGCAGTGAGATAGTGTTATTTCGGTTACAGCCACGTCTTCAGCGTTCTAGTTCTTCATCATAAGTGAGTGCTGTTTGCTGTACGCTGCTGACGAAAGTAAGCAGTGGACGATGGACTCACTTGGAACAACGAATTTAATAAGACATTTAAAATGGCATCACCTTGCTGAATATGTGGAATTTGACAAAGCTAAAGCTAACTTTGCTGAGAGTACAGAGTTAGACACAAGAAAGCAGCTGCTGCCATCTTTCTTTTTAATGGAAGAAGTTTCTATTGAAAGAAAAGTTGAACAAAAATTATCTGTATGCTGGCATTTATTAAAAAAAATTGGCCAAAATCGGAAGTCATATGTTTAAAAAAAATGGAAATCTGAATGGGCCAACAATTATAACTGGTGCATCTCTGCTTTCTGTCTTGTTATCTGGAACATTTGGTCCTCGCACCGATGTAAACACACACACACACACACACACGCGCACACATACACACATATACAAACACAAACATGCGTGACCTGCTTAACAGGATAATCTCTGGCTCAAGATTAATTACATTTATTTCTTCTCTCTCTCTAAGCATGTGAAGGTGCCGTGTCATCTGTGGCTATGGCTTGGGCCTCTGTCTTCCTCATGCTGCTTGCTGTTCATCTGTCTGCAGCAGGACTGCAGAGGATTGAACGGCAGGCAGAGATTACCTGCTCTAAGGTGAGAAGCTCACACCAACATCTCTGATTAACATCCTGATTTATGCTTGATTTAAACAATGGTGTTCAGCCTGTGGCTCTAACAAAGGGGAAATGCACAGAAGGAACAAACAGATTTAAAGCTAATTAACATATACTAGTGTTTCAGTGTTGTTTCTGATGATGTGTGTTAGTTTGTATTTTTGGCAAGTTCCATTTGAAATGCAGCTTCTCTTTTGTGATGTCGAATTTGTAGTTCTGCTCAACAACCTAGGATCAAATTGACTTTTTACCGATGTGGTTTCAGTGGGGCACAGAAACATTTTACTGGGGCACACCTGATGACGTCTCTGGTCTGCATACTTTTAGTCCTCTTTACTCCGTTCTTTAATGGTCCACAGGACCACCACAGATCAGGTCCTATTTGGGTGGTGGATCATTCTCAGCAACGCACTGGCAGTGACGCGGTGGTGGTGTTAATGTGTTGTGCTTGTACGAGTGGACACGGCGGTGCTGCTGGAGTTTTTAAACACCTCAGTGTCACAGAATGAAAGTAGTCCACCAACCAAAAATGTCCAGCCACCAGCATCCTTTGAGCATTGATGAAGGATTAGAGGATGACTAACACAAACCTTCAACAACACATGAGCTCTGTCTCTGACTTTATATCTACAAGGTGAAGCAATATGGTAGAAGTGTGTAATAGAGTGAACAGTGAGTGAACACAGTGTTTAAAAACTCCAGCAGCACTGCTGTGTCTGATCCACTCATACCAGCACAATGCACACTAACACACCACCACTACATCAATGTCACTACAGTGCTGAGAATGATCCATAACCCAAATAGGACCTGATCTGTGGTGGTCCTGTGGAGGTACTTACCATTATAGAACAGAGTAAAGGGGACAAACAAAGTATGTAGAGAAACAGATGGACTACAATCTGTAATTGTAGAACTACAAAGTGCTTCTATATGGTGGAACTGATCAAATGGACAATAAAACAAGGAGACGTATCTAATAAAGTTCGAATGAAGTTGCTGTTCATAGGGCAGAATGTGATTTTTTTTTTTGTGATTTGTTTTTAAATGGCAAGTGCATTTAAGTTTGTGAATTTTTGGAATGAATTTGAGTGTCTGTTGTACATGAATGACTCATCAAAAAACTAAAACTGTCATGCTTTTAATGTCTTTAAAAAACATGCTGGTTAACCAGTAGTTCATGGCTGGAAAACTATGCAAACCTCATGACTTCTCCAGAAATCAGATGTTTGAATGCGTAAGATACTAATAAAGGTGTGGCTTGTAGAGGCAGCCTATTCTGAAAAAACACATAAAACAAGATCTGTGATTGTGGAGAAAGTTGTAAAAATGTAAAAATATATGTAATAATGATTAAAATACGTTGCAAGTATAAAAGTACAGAATACAAGGCAAGTGGAGGGATAAACTGCCAGTGTAAATGTATAAAAAGTGTAAGGATGTCTTTACAGGGAAGATAAGAGGGTCATAGATCATGGTAATGAGTTATTGATGAGACAGTCTAAAGTCTTTATTGCTGTAGGAAGGATATGACGTGGCTTTACCTGGTGTGGCACACACAGAGTTGACCAGAAGTATCGATCGCTGAATGCACGAAATACGTCCATTATCATTAACAAAAACTACAAATAAAAACAGGCAGGTCCATTTTTAGTTTTTTTTTATAAAAGTATCCTCCTTTAGCCAGAAGGTATTTGTAAAATTGGGAAACACTTCTCTGTAAGGTTCCTTTAATTAATTTTATGCATGGTGTTAGTTATACTGACACTGTTTATGCTGAACTTGTATTCTGTTAATGTTAAGTAATGTAATCGTTACCAGATGCAAAAGTTCTCTGGGAGGTGCCAACAAAAATTTGTGAGACTGCAAATAAATAATGGGTCATCTGATAAGGTGCCCAAAATACATGTAATTTCTTTCAGTATGTTTTACAATTTAGAGCCCAAGGTATTGTGGATTTAGGGCCTTGCTGTGGGATCCAACAGTGACATTTTGGCAGTGCTGGGACTTGATCTTTGGACCTTCCACTCCATAGCCTTTTTTGAGTGTAGACCTGTGAAGACCCTGATGAGAAAAAAAATGTGGTTAAAACATGAAAATAAAGAAATCAATTAAAGAACTCAGTAAAGGGTATTTTAGTTCTTTTTGAAAGCCTTAATTTGACCACTATTAGAATCACTTTTGAGGTGGACTTCAAGTACACATAACTGCACCAAAACATCCAAAGAACGTATGATTAACAGTGCATCCTAGAAACACCATGGAAGACAAGTATTCCTTTGTATCCTGATTCATTTCATTTAATCTGTTTATGTATGTAATGCTCATTTGCGACCTTTCTTTTTAAGTGTAGTAAGATTAGTCTAATGTATGAATCTAATCTACTGTATATTTCATGTGACAGGGTCTGACCCACTGTGAGATTAGTAATGGAGATTCGTTAATGGTGCCTGACTCTGGACCAGTGGAGGTTTATAATCTGAGTGTAAAGGCTGAAATTTGCTGCGATGCAAATAACAAATGCAAACCTTGCATTTGGGTGAAAATCCACCTCAGGATACTTTCTGATGCGGATGAAGAACCATCAGGGGAACTTCCAAGAGGATCGTCAGGAGGATCATCAGATGACCCATCAGGAGAATTTGATGAAAAGGACAGAGGTAAAGCACACATTGGACTTGCCCATATTTTATTTCCTTTGACTAAATAGTTTGTATGTGGAGCCAAAGAAAACGTAAAGCCAAATTTACAACACTTTGATCTACCCTTGAGCCAAACCCTTAACCCACAGTTGTTAAGACTATTCCTTGTATCAGCTGTAACAGTCTGTGGGTTGCATTGCCGCCTCACAGCAGGAAGGTCCTGGGTTCAATCCCAGGGTGTGGGCGGCCTGGGTCCTTTCCGTGTGGAGTCTTCATGTCCTCCCCGTGTGTGCGTGGGTTTACTCCGGGTTACTTTCCTCCCATAGTCCATGTTAGGTTAATTGAGTATGCTAAATTGACATTGACTTGAGTGTATATGCATGTGACTTGTCTTGAGGAACCTTGTGCTTAGATGTGACCTTGTTTGTGTCGCTGAACATGGCAACTGATGCTGATAGCGACGTTAAATAAATCAGTAAACAAACAGTCTTCAGATCCATTGACATATTTCTTTCTTTTGGTACAGGTGCAGTAACATTGTGCTACAATGATGGCGTAAATGATCGCTGCAGGGTTATTACGTTCATCGTGACTAGTGCTGCTCGTGAGAATGGAGATACTGCTGAGGTGAGGACAACTCCATCATAAATATCATCTCTGATCAGAGTCTGTTTTAAGTATAGTTGGTTCTCATACCCAGTCCTTATAATAATAGTTCTACTATTGCAAAGGGAAAGGTTGGAGATGAAACAAGCAGTTATAATTGACTATTATTAATTCCCAAGCAACATATCTATAAAAGCTGTGATAATTAGCCAGAGTTCCAACGATGCTAAAAAATGGATATAACCCAAATTGTAGGTTTATCCCTTACAGGAACGTAGGAAATGTTCTCAAAAGTCATGCAGTATGCTTTAATCATGGACAAATGGCAGCAAAAAAGAGGAACTGTAGAACATATAGAATCACAATGACAGTACACAATAGTCACTAAATTCCCCAAAAGTATAGCTCTAAAAATAACCCCAGAAATGAATTAGTACTTTTACAGTCCAATCTCAACACTTCTGTATATGAGCCTCACAAATTCCAGCCATTCAGAAACCTTCTGTATCAGAGACCGATATGTGAAGATACAACTTACGAGTCTTAGCAATAAAATATAATCTGATCAGCTTTCACCAGACTTCCTATATTATGGTGGATTTATGTTTGCCAAAGAAAGCTTTAATTCAATGTCTGTCCCAACTGTTAAGTAATGGTGGATGATCCGTAATAATAGAGGCAGCAACTGGTTGGTCATTAGGCCCAGTGATTATATGGACCGGGTTGAAGATTTAAACCTCATAGTAGCTGCAGTTTTATATTAGGATGGATTGATATGGGAAAATAGGCTTGTTTTGTGAAACAGTGCTTATATAAGTTGAACTCTTTGAGAGTTATTCACCATTGGGATTTTTATAATTTTCTTGCTTCTTTTTGTTTCTTCCTCATGCCACCTCAGCGAGGGATTTTCAGATTCACTTTTCAGGTTTCACTTTGTTCCTGCATTAAATGTTAAAATGCGTGTCAAGTGTGTTTCGGTAATCCCTGCTTGCCTGGTGCTCCAAAAGCAAGAAGGAAGTTTGTTGAAAAACACTGAATAAATAGTTCTTTGCTGATTTGCCCTGAGATGTCATGGTGGCTCGGTGAAGGTCCTGGGTTCAATCCCCAGCGGGAGAGGTCTAGGTTCTTTCTTTGTGGAGTCTGCATGTCCAGCATGTCCACCTTGGTGTACTCTGGGTTGCCTCCCACAGTCCAACATGTGTGTTAGGTTAATTGGTGTCTCTAATGTGCCACTAGTGTATTAGTCTGTATGTGTGTGTGAGTGTATGTGCCCTAGGATGGATTGGTGCTGTGTCTAGAGTTGCTTCTGCCTTGCACACTAATCTGTCAGCTAGGCACCAGCCCTCCCTCGACCCTGTTCAGGATTAAGCAGCTAAGAAAGTGAGCGCTGTTGTGTTTATTCGTTTCGGGACCTTTTCACTTAATATCCACTTGCCGGCTCACAGCACTCTGTGTTTCCTTATCTCATGTTTTACAAATTAAGCACTGGTCATCATTTTTTGATGAGTCTATCATGCATAAGCATGGTCTGCACTGAGGGCGTGTCGCCTGCTTCAGCACCCCAGGAAAGACCATGGTACTCCTGCACTACCAAAAAAGGAAATGTTAAGTCAAGGAAACATCGATTAAACACAGCTTTTTCTGCTTCAAGCTGTCAACAACTTAGTGATGTGTAGTAATGCAGCTTATGAAGGTGGCTGGCTTGTTTTTTAGGATTCATCTGATATTTAGGAAATTCTGATATTTATTGGTAGGACTGGCTGTGGCCTCTTGCCAATATTGCTCGGTATTGCTCTGCGGTTCATTATGTATTCATTATGCCTGGTTTGGACTGACCTATAGTAGAACTTTAGTATACATATACATCCACTGGCAAGAAAAGATACCAGATACCACCACTTTTAAAAGATCTACAACAACTTTGTAATATTTACCACACAAACATTACAATTAGAAGGTTTTACAGAATTAAATGTTATTAAATGTTATATGCCATGTATTTGCTAATGCTTGGAAACACCATGTACCTCATCACTAATCCATGTCTGTTTAAGTTTGCTGGACGTAGTGTTGTATTTCGGATATATCTGTCCAAACCGGACAGTAACAGCTTGGTATGTTTTGGTTGTAGGTGACTGTGGTGGAGTATGACATCGCATTCCTGGGCAGCACAGTGAACGTGTCGGTATCTGGTACAGGTGACAACCTGCAACCTCAGTTCGTTCACTTCCCCAATGTGGAGCAAGGTGAGGCTGCATTTTGCATGCAGTTCCTCTTTGCTTAGCACTGACACAGCACTTCATCTGAGCTTGAAGGTCACAGGTTTGTGGTAGCAGTGTTACACAGTAATGGCTACAATTAGGTAGCACCATGTGACCGACGAATGTCTGAGCATAACACGTATACATCATCACATCATCATTGTGTGATTCAGGCTGTGTTGAAATCCTTTGTACTCCCGAATAAATTGCAGAATATAAAACACCCTTCAGTACACATTGCAAACAGACTGCTATTTAGCCACTAGCTGCCAGCCTGCTGTCTGTGTGATAAGGCTGTCTAAATAAAAAAATCACAGTGGGTGTTTTATTGTGCCGCAGTTCATCTTGTTATATTGCGTTTGTCATCGTTTAAGACCATTCAGCACACATTCTGAAGTCAATGTCTGTGCACCACTGGATAGTACACTCCAAGTCAGTTAAGTTCTCTGAACTTCAAAAACAATAGAGGAAAGGTTCCAACTTTTGCACGTGTTTTTCCAATATGTTTTAAAGCGTATTCATTAAAAGGGTTATCAAATTTAGCTTTGTTGCCTGCAGAGACTGTGTTGGTTAGAACCACAGGTTTAACTCCCCTTTCACCACTTGCTTGATACATAGATAGTATGCTAAAGTCTATGCAAAAGTCTACCTCGCTGTGGTTGAATGACTCAATGTAGTGCAGACGTGACATTCAAATTAGTGTCTTTTCAAGAAGATAATCAACAAAACTTAACTTGACAACAACTAGCACCTTATAGTATATAAAGAAGTAGTAAATCTAATACTTGTACAATAGCTGTAAGAATTAAACCATACTGTAATGATTTGTTTCCAGCTGTCTAACTTGAGATTCAGTTATACCTGCATTCAACAACACTTGTAATTTGACTGTGTAAGATCGAAATAGTGAGTGAACCAGTCTGTTCATTTTGGTTTCTTAGGAAGAGAATTCTATGTATTACACCTTTACTTGCAGCGTAAGTGCTTATTTAAAAGCTTCTGAGAAATGTTTCTGTTTTTTGTTCACAGTTTGTCGTGAATTCCCGTATCTGGGTGAATGTAAAAGTAAGTATCTGATTGAATTCAGGAACCTTTTGGACCTCATCTCAGCTCACTTTCAGTTTGGTTGGTTGCTTATCCTTTACCACAGCAGTAGGAAGATTAATGATTTATTCTCTTCGTTCTCTGAAATCTCTATAAGGCTTTGTGTATGTGAGCTGAAGTGTAGAACTGGTTGCTGGGTTGCGGTTTTAGCCTATATTTAAGCCTTCTTCAGCTAGCTTCATTTATATCTCAAAAAATCATTTCAATGAAACAGGCTCACTGAGTATGGATCAGTTAGTCCAATTATTTAGGCTCACTGGTACAACATCATAGTTGATAGTGTTTAAAATTGCAGACCTGCAGACAGAAATGGCAAGGGGTTTGTTCTGGTATGAATATATCAGACCCCGTCCCAAGGTAGAGTATCTGTATGGTTGTGTGCTCCCCTAGAGCCTGTACGTAGAAAAAAGACTATTTTCCATTACAAAAATAACTTTGTAAAATACAAGTGCTCCCTGATTTAAGATGGGGTTACTTTCTGAAAAACCCATCATAAGTTGAAAGCATTGTAAAAAGTTTAGATATACTATATTTCATGTTTAAAACACTTACATTATCTTACATTGGGCAAAATCGTTTAAAAAAGCTTATTTAATAATAAAATGTAGAATAGCTCATGTAATTTCTTGAATAATGTATTGAAAGTGAGAAACAAAATGGTTAGTCCATTGGCGCTCCTGCCCAGATGCCTCCTGCCCAGTGTACCGCTTGCCTGGGGAAACTTTTCAATAAAAAAATCAGATTGCAGTTTCTGCTGAAGGTATATTTATGTGTATCATCTTATTCCCATAGTGAAGTAGAAATATTGTAAACCAAACCATTATAATAGTGTATGTAAGCTTATATTACAATTCACTGTAAGTACAACCTACGATGTAAACCGCCTTGAATTTCTGCAGAGAGTAGAGATAGTTATCCATTTTCAGTCCACATTCAAGGACCTTCTCGAAAGAGAGGGGGTGGGTTATCACGTGAAGAAGGCACGTGATGTAGAACATTGCAGACATGCTATGATGTTTACATGATCTAGGGTGTTCTCTTAGAGATATGCAAAATAAAATGGGAACAAAAACACCATACATTTTGTCAAACAGGTTTTAAAATTGACAAAAAAGAAGGAAGTGCCATTTTGCTGTGGATGCTTAAATAAATATAAAAAACAAACATTACTGTCACAGTGTTCGGAGCATAGAACAGACTCATTTGCTTAAAATGGAGACATGAATTTGTATTTTTATACAAACATTTTATTTAGGTCTGTATATTCGTAAAATATGTATGTTGCTCTGTTTATGTTAATGCTGTATTTTACAAAGAAGTGTATTGCTTCTCTCACCAGCTGTTACAGACCAAACAAAATCTTAAAGGCCCAATATGGGTTTGTGCATGTTGGTCCACAGTGGGCTGACTTCCAGTGGGCCAGTACTAGTTATCTGTAAATGAGCCCCACACAGCCCACAGTCCCTCACTGGACCCAGGCATGCTTGCAGGGGTTTACTGTTGACTTGCCAGCTTTTAGTGAGATATTTCTAGTTTTCTGGCTGTTACCTACCAGCTAACTTTGTGCTAATGCTGTCGACATTACATCAGTGTTTATTGTTATGCACTCGTTTCTGTTGTAATACCAGTTCAGCTAACTAGCCGCTAGCTGCCAGTCTGTTAGCTCTATGCTAAAGTTACCTACATAAAATTAACAAAAGCTTTTATGATTTATTTAGAAATATTGACTACAATTAAACAACTTGGTGACAGTTTAACAATGTAATAAAACCTCAGATATTAAACTTGCACCTGTTATTACTTGGAGCTACACTAATTGTCTGCTGAATGCCAGTCTGTAAACGATGTGCTATTCTTGCCTGCTGTCTTACAGCATAAAGTTTGTAGGGAAACACCAGATTGCAGATACATCTGTGTGTCCTACAACATACAAAAAAGCAGTGAAGCCGAAGCAGCGCTATAGGATGGAACTAGAATCCCAACATGATGGTTCTAGGAGCATATGACAAGGTCTAAGAGCAATAACAGACTATAACACACCATCCTCCAGAATTTGGAATGAAGAGCAGAGTCTGACAGATGAGCAAAACATCTTTTATTGCCTCTTTGCAGCTGGCAGTGCTAGCAGGGCTAACAGCACTAGTAGGGCTAATACCAGTATGCATTTAGAGCCCAACACTGGCTTACAAAATGCACACAGGACCTGTCAAACAGAACTTTGTTCAATAAACTAAGATAAGAGAGGAAGAAGAATGAGAGAGAGAGAGAGAACCCAGACGGAGGCAGTGGCAGCCAGGTCATGGACAACAGCAGGCAGACTCGGGACGGAAGTCGGTACGGGAACAGGCGCAGGTCTCGGGTTGCCTATATAGGAAACAGACACAGGTCAGGAGCCAGGGAACGAACAGTCTAGTCTTCAGATCAGGTGCATGATGGGAACATGGAGACAATGGGCAGATGAGGTACAGAATCAAAATGGAAAACAGGTAGCTAAGATCGAACTCTAACAAGAAAAGCCGTACTCCATTAGAGTACCTTGGTATTCATATCACACAAGACCTATCATGTTCTTGCCATATTAATCATCTGGTGAAGAAGGCCATGAAGTGTACCATGGCTCCCAAATGCCAAACTATTGTTAGTGATAGCAGCAGCAAAAGGCAAAGCACACACATAATACCACCCTATTTCACAGGGCCTATGGAGGACGTTTAGTGACGCGTGACTGTTCTTATGATGACGTATCAGACATCGGTGTTAATTGTGCTTTAAATGTTTGCCAGCTCTCAGAATAAATGCCACAATTGATAAGCAGAAGGGTGTGGTCCGACTGGAAGCAGATCCAGAGGATGTGAGTCACCCGCTGACGATGTGTGTTAAAAGGCAGAAACATGGAGCGTGTTGGGTAAGTACAGCTTACCATCAACCATCAACACACTATCACTGTGAGCCAATGAAGCCCTTCATATTGTAGCCAAAACAAAACCAAATCAAGCAAAACATTTCTCATTATATTGCAGTCATTTATGTGTAATATTATTTTGAAATAAGCACAGGAGTTTTCACCAACTGGCTAAACCAAACCGTAGGATATTAGACGCAACTTACTGAAGACCAGCCCACTCACTCACTTCTCATACCCGCTTAATACAGTTCAGGGTCATGGGGGACCCTGGCCTAAATGGCAGCACAGGGTGCAAGGTGGGATCTCACGTTCATGCGCGCACACACACACACACACTGGGTCACTTTAGAAAGGCCATTTGACATAATGCATTATGCATATAGAATGTGGGAGGAATCCAGAGTATCCGTAAGAAACAGACACACACATGGGGAGGACATGCAAACTTCACACAGACAGTGGCCAGGCCAGGACTCAAACCCAAAAACAGTCAGGAGTTGTGATGTGGATGTCTTGTGCTCGTTTTCGAAAAATTAACAAAACACATGATTTAACAATGGGTGCCAAAACTTTTGCATGGCGCGTCGACTCCCACAATCCTCAGTGCAGCATTCTACACAGAGAATGATTTGTTCATTCGCACATTTACAGTGCAAAAACACTAACAATGTTTTGTTTTTCTTTACAGTCGTGTGCCAGGACGTTTCCTCTGCATGATATCGCCCCCTGCATGTGTTTCCAGGTACTGCACCCTTCTTTCAGCACTTGATTACATTTTGGTCAGTTTAGAATCTCATAACGTGGACAAAAATTGTTAAGTTAAATTTGATCATTTTTTGTTTTGGAACAATCTTAATTTAATCGTGTGTGTGTGTGTGTGTGTGTGTGTGTGTGTGTGTGTGTGTGTGTGTGTGTGTGTGTGTGTGTGTGTGTGTGTGTTTTGTGTTTGTTTGTGTTAGGCTTTGACCAACAACTCAGTACGGCCTGAAATCTGCCCTTTTACACACTACAGTGGTATTTATTTTTTTCTATTTCTCACTCCACACACACACACACACACACACACACACTATCTGTAGATAATTCAACAGCATCAACAGCATGTCCCCCCAAGGTAAAACATGTCAGATATTTTTATTCTTGTTGGGACATTTGGTCCCCACAATGATATATAAGCATGAGACACACACACACACACACACACACACACACATTGTCTCTCTATACTTGGAAGGACTTACCACTGACTACCATTCATTCCACTGATTACTATATATACACGTATATACCTCAGAGCCATTCTCATTCCCAGTGGTTCTGTGTCTTTTCCAAACAGTATCTAAAGAGAACATTTCCCTCTCAGTAACGCACATTAAGACAAATGAGGGTCGGTTAGCACTGAGCTGGACCCTGAACGCCCCCTGCAGGCTGGACGCTGAACTGTGGCTGTGCCGGGATAGCAATGTGTTGAAAGGAGGATGCAGTGATGTAAAGGGTTCCCGAACAAAACTGGACATCAGTTCTCCATGGAAGGATAACAGCAGCATGCTCTGGGTGAGTCTGAGTTCTTCAGCTTTGTTTAATATTTTAAGGTTTTCTTGGTTGGTGTAGGCTTGGAGGCGGCACTTCAAAATCTTACTTTTATGTGAAGTACATTACCTGAATAACTCAATCATTTACCCCTAGAAATGATTATGAACTAAATATAACTGAGGGTTATTAAGGGTTGCCAGGGTTATTAAGGTCCCCTGTGAGTTTAGGAACTCTTAAGTGGTCACCAATAACTGTGTTTCACTGGATTATAATATGAGGTCACTTCCCATAACCATTGGAAGAAGTGCAGTGATTAAGAAGTTTAAAATAACTGGAGCAGTAGTTAAGCTTCCTGGAAGAGGACACATGAGTTTTACACCCACACACACCCACACATAGTGTTCATAGTTGGATAGGGTAGTCATCATGTCTTCAAATCGCCGCCTGTCTGCAATTAAATACCACCACGTTAACAAACTTTTTTAACTATTCCATGTTCTCTAACCAAAACCTAAGCAGCTGGTGTTTACTTAAAGTTACTGGGATTAGATTCGACTGGAATTGACTTCTGAGGTCAGAGGACACCATATAAATACAGTGCTTTTATCCACTAAAGGTGTGTTTGGTGTAAAAGGTCTAGGTTTCAGGGTTCACGTCCAAAGCACTGCCAAACTGTTCTTGCATTTTTGAGCAAACTGCTTGGATTGTACCTTGCATCAGTTGTAAGTCGGTCTGGATAAGACGAAACACCATTGACGTAAATAGGAGACTCGACCAGAGAGGATCTGTTACTGTGGAGGATCTGTGAAGGCCATTGGGTGTGTTTGATTAGGGTGTTACCTGAAACTGGAGGGCAGCCCAAAGTAGCGTCATATATTTTCTTAAAAATACACCTTAGTAACCACTTATACCATATTTACATGGGACTCTGCCCTCCAGTTTCAGTCCCATTTTTAAACTCGGGATTTAAGAAAGGTTTTCCCATTCAGACCAAATGTGCCCCTTCATTCACACCAACCGGTGACTCAAGATCAAAAGACCCAGACTACAGACTTAGTCTGGTGAATGGAGTCTGCAATGTGGATAAAACGTTCTGTACTCCCAGCTTTAATCATCACAATTGGAGAGCTTGAGCTGTTGCGTCACCACGGTAGTCTAATTCATCTCCATTGATCTTGCTGACAAGGAGTGTTTTAGTGTTTATGAATCCTAGACACTGTTTCCATGGTGAGGCGGTGTGAAAAAACGTGTGTTTTCACTAAAATCAAATCATATACTAGAAATTAGTATTACTGCATACTGAAACCATGGCCTCTGCAGCCTGCAATGATATAATAGGTGTTTATAATTTACGGTGTAGAAATTGAGCTAAATTCTTTCACAAGAAATACACACCTGCTTGCTTAGAAGAGAGTAAACATATTTCATGTGGGCGTTGAACAGTGTGTATTCACTCATTTCTCTCTAAAGATGAGACACTAAGAACAGTTCCTCATACAGAACACTGACTTGTGCAACTACTGGTTTAATTTTTTTAAAACCTTTTAATGCCTAAATTGTAAATCATATTGGAAAAAACATAAACACTGGCATGTGCAAAAGTTGTTTTACCTGTTGGCACCTGTTTTTTAAGATCTCAGTGCAGTAATGTTTAGGAGAAATATGTTTGTGTGATTGGGAGGGCCCAAACTAATGCTGAGGTGTCAGTGAAGGTGTGTTGAGACCTTTTCATGCTTCAGAGTTATGCAGAATCATGCAGTGCAGGTTCAGGTTGATGTGTTGACACACCCAGTGTGCAAATATTATCACAGGAATGTGTTTCATTACATTAATTGCAGTGTTATTGTAGATGACATTTTTATTTTATTTTCATCTTCAGTTCAGTAGAACTTTACCTTTTTTGGTATTTTAGTTTGTATATAGTTTAGTTCTAGACTGAACATATATTTGGTTTACATAGAAAATACATGAATGAAAAAAGTCGTATTATAAATGGATTCTGATTGGTCAGAATGTGTCGGTTAATCTACAACAGAACATCTCAGATCCAACATTCTGCAGGTTGAACCACAACTTTATATAAATGTGCTACTTCTTTTACATTACTTACAGTTGGGCAAAAAAGTATTTAGTCAGCCACTGATTGTGCAAGTTCTCCTACTTAGAAAGATGACAGAGGTCTGTAATTTTCATCATAGGTACACTTCAACTATGAGAGACAAAATGAGAAAAAAATATCCAGGAAATCATATTGTAGGATTTTTAAAGAATTTAATTGTAAATCATGGTGGAAAATATAAGTATTTGGTCACCCACAAACAAGCAAGATCTCTGTCTCTCACAGACCTGTAACTTCTTTAAGAAGCTCTTCTGTCCTCCACCCGTTATCTGTATTAATTGCACCTGTCCACAGCCTCAAACAGTCAGATGCCAAATTCAACCATGGCCAAGACCAAATAGCTGTTGAAAGACACCAGGAAGAAAATTGTGGACCTGCACCAGGCTGGGAAGAGTGAATCTACAATAGGCAATCAGGTTGGTGTGAATAAATCAACTGTGGGAGCAATTGTAAGACATACAAGACCATTGATAATCTCCCTTGATCTGGGGCTCCACACAAGATCTCATCCTGTGGGGTCAAAATGATCATGAGAACGATGAGCAAAAATCCCAGAGCTACACGGAGGGACATGATGAATGACCTGCAGAGAGCTGGGACCAAAGTAACAATGCTACCATCACTAACACACTACGCCAAGAGGGACTCAGATCCTGCAGTGCCAGGCTTGTCCCCCTGCTTAAGCCAGTACATGTCCAGGCCCGTCTGAAGTTTGCCAGAGAGCATATGGATGATCCAGAAGAGGATTGGGAGAATATCATGTGGTCAGATGAAACCAAAATAGAACTTTTTGGTAAAAACTCAACAGGAGGAAAAAGGATGCTGAGTTGCATCCCAAGGACGACTGATCCGTGTTAAGGGAAGAATGAACGGGGCCATGTATCGTGAGATTTTAAGCCAAAACCTCCTTCCATCAGTGAGTGGCTGGGTCTTCCAGCATGACAATGATCCCAAAACACACCGTTCGGGCAACGAAGGAGTGGCTCCGTAAAAAGCATTTCAAGGTCCTGGAGTGGCCTAGCCAGTCTCCAGACCTCATCACCATAGAAAATGTGTGGAGGGAGTTGAAAGTCCGTGTTGCCCCAAAACATCACTGCTCTAGAGGAGATCTGCATGGAGGAATGGCCCAAAATACCAGCTACAGTGTGTGCCAACCTGGTGAAGACTTACAGGAAATGTTTAATCCCTGTCATTGCCAACAAAGGTTATGTTACAAAGTATTGAGTTGAACCAAATCTATTGACCAAATACTTATTTTACACCATAATTTACCATTAAATTCTTTAAAAATTCTACAATATTATTTCCTGGAATTATTTTCTCATTTTGTCTCTCATAGTTGAAGTGTACCTATGATGAAAATTACAGACCTCTCTCATTTTTCTAATTAGGAAAACTTGGACAATCAGTGGCTGACTAAATACTTTGTTGCCCCACTGTATGTTAGGTCAACTGGTGTCTCTGAAGTGTGTGTGTCAATGTGTGTGTGTGTGTGCCTGTGCTGGACTGGAGCCCTGTCTTGGTTTGGTTCCCACCAAGCACCCTGTGCTGCGATTTGAAAGCAGGCATGAAAATGAATGAATGAGTGTTTTTTTTTGTGTGTGTGTATTTTCCCATATCTTTCCAATTTAACATAACTTTTTATTGACATCCTTCATTAACATATTTCATTTCAGACATCAGGCGCACTTGAGATCGCTGACGGCAGAGATAATCAGCTGTACTGTGTGAAGGTAAGACTCCTTACCATCAGGCCTTTGTTCAGTATCACTGTGTTCTACAGTACACTGCATGACCAAAAGTTTGTTGACACGTGAATCTTGAAGATTACATCTAAATAGGTTTTGGAACTTGGCTTACTTTTCGAAAGTGGTTCCACACTTTCTCCCAAGGGGGCCCACGTAATTCAACCTCGAGTGGATCAGTAGTAGTGACCAGGGTTTCCCTTGCATGGCATTTACCGATCTTTGCATCTAGTAAGATTCATATAGTAAGAATGAAACTAAGTTTATCTAGTTAAATATGCCTATAGTAATAGTTAAAAAACATAAATGAAGTAAATACGAACAGATAAATCAAATATTGAATAAAATACAGTAAAAAATATCAGCATTATTTAGTCCGATACACTTTAGGATCTTGAGTCCTTGGTGGGAAAGTCCTTGGCGGCATGTTGTCCCCAGCCAACCGGAGGAGGGAGGGAATTACTGCCCTCTGGCATGGCCCGGGCATGGCGGGGCTGGAGCTGATGACGGAAACAACTTGAGTGGAGCTGGAGCGGAGGAACATCATAGTGTGTGGGGCTGGAACCGGAACACAAGCTCGTAGAGAAAAGAGAAAATGTAGTTAGTTATAGTTAACAGCACAGAGTGTATTAACAACTACTGAATCTAAACTTGTAAAGCTGCTTTGAGACAATGCTATATATATATATATATATATATATATATATATATATATATATATATATATATATATATATATATATATAAAATGCTCCTCTATAGAAATTAATCTGACTTGACTTGACCACTGCTACAGAGGCCAATGGTAGTGTTCTACAGCAATCTAGTTGACGCTTGACATTGTTCATGCTGATCCTATGATTTGGCCATGGAAACCCAAGCCATGAAGATCCATTATGTCCCTGTATGTCCCACACTAGCACCATTATGCCCATTATGTGAGCTTTAGCAGTTTCTGAATTGTTATTGCTCTTAGATTTTTCCATTTCTAACTTAAAAGCCACTGAGCTCTGTTTCTGTATTCAGTATTCTTTCAGTTTTTGTGCGTGGAGGTTGAAGACCATGTGCTTCATTTTATGCACCTTTTAGGAATGACTGTGGCTAAAAAAGCTGAAACCTACTTATCAACATGATGTCTACAAACTTTTAACTATATGTTTAAGTGTTACTAATTGTGGCCATGTATTCTTACAGTATGTGGTGAATGGAAAAATGTTTGATCCTGTATGCCCATCTCCTGGTGAGTCTGCATTGTATTTGTGTGTCTTATTGTCAACATCAGATGTTTAAATTTACAGAGACGGGCGTGAGGGAGCTCGTATAACAGTATTGAGTAACATAGCTGCTGCATAATGGATTTTAGGTGGGGTTAAAAGAGCAGAGCAAGAGAGACACAACAAATCAACAAAGATGATATTATATTACATGGTGACACTGTTGATTATGCAAACACAGGTATATAAGCTTAGACAGACACAGTATAAATAAATTGTATTACTGTTCCTTTATTCTGTAGAATGCTCTAGTAGGGGCTCGAGCATACTTGTTTGGAGTCTGACACTTCTGGTCCTAGGCCTGGCCACAGGTGGAGTGTGTTTGCTCTGGAGAAAGCTCAAAGGTGAGTCGTGGTTGAACCTTCTGTTTTGTTCTTACCACCTCTCTCAAGGATGACGAATTAGAGGTGTGGTGATTTACTGGACTGTTTCCAGACAGACAGAAGAAATAAGTGGCTATGGCTCACCTATTGCAATTAATTGTATTGCAAATAATTAACTTATTAAATAATTAAATTCAATTATCTCCTCTAAATCAATGGCAAAGAACCACAGGTCCAGCAACATTGCTGGTGGTACTGAGCTTAGGCCACTGATCAAAGTATACAGCCAGTATCTACAGTATGTGGCATCAGTTTTGAGCAAACTCTCTTTTCCTAAGAAGGATGGGTCTCATTTCGAGTCTAGGTCGTCCCAAGGTTTCTTACTTTTGGGTAGGGTAACGTTTGGGTAGTTCTTCCTTGCCACTGTCATCCTAGACTTGCTGAATTTGGGATTGGCCTTCGATAATATTAGTCTAGAATGGAATAGAATTCTAAAAAGCGCTACAGAAATAAATTTGACTTTGACTTTGAAGGGTATTTGCTGATAACTGCCTCAAAGTAATCTTTAAATGATACAGTTGTGCATGAGAGTAAAAATGTTTCTTCTTCTTGAGGGCTGACTCCCCATTTTTCCCCTAACGACACCCAAACCCCCAAATGTCTCGCCTTGCGCCAAGCCTGCATAAGGAAACAAATGAGAAGCCAGCAATGTCTGCTCAATGGTGGTTCTAGTTATGTCACAGATCCCCATGTGTAAGCCATCTAAAATGACTGGTCCAGACATCACTGATTACTAGCAGAAATTCCTTTTGAATAATAGTGTTGATGGTTTTCTGAATGCTTCTCAACATTTCTCTCTCTGACTTTATCAGTGTTCATGTTTGATACAAAGAACTATTGTGTAGTGACTCACACTCATCTTCTGGTCTCTCCCTTTAGTGTGGATTTCAAAAGCAGTCCAAACCCATCACACTCTAGGTAACACACACAAACATACAAATACACACATAAAGGCCTCATTTATGAAACGCCAGCAGATCGAATTTGCACGTAAATCATTTGTAAAACACCTTTTCTGTAAATGGCTACATTCATGCAAATGTTTCAATGTTGCTAAGTATGAACAGAATTTATACCCACGTCTGACAATGGGTAAAGTGTGTGTAACATCCAAAAGACACCAAAAGTCTCATCTGACATGATGGCAATTTAATTCAAGTATTGACCAAAGAATTATTTAATACTTACATACATTAAAGTAAACGAAATTACACTCAACAAGCTCTCTGTTTCCTAATACAGCCTGTTATTCAGAGAAACGTCCAATAAGCCTGTGCAGGGCAGTACTTTGCAAAATTATTTTGCTACATGTGTTGCCAGTCAGTTCATTAATGTGGATCAATTCACTATGAAACAGTTTCTGTCACCAGTGGAAATGGCTGATCTGTTTCTGGATTTAGCACACAGAGCTCTGCAGAGAGAAGGCGTCTTTAGAGATTGTACAGATTCATTTATACTGAGAGTGACAACTGGCTGGTTAGTTGCTTTTGTCTGCCGAGACCCATTATTTTGCATTTATGCTACATTTTAGAGCCAACTTTGAGAAGGGAGTCCAGCAGATCCTACTGTATTCCCAAAACTGTTCAGGTGTGCTGTCCGTGCTTGGACGTTTGGCTACTGGAATATTCCAGTGCAATTTCCTAGCCCTCAATGAGCCACATCATCCCAGGAGTTTTAGACGACATAATCCATTAAGTTCCCTTACAGTACGTGACAACAGCTGATAGTCAAATAGAATTTCTGTGGCATTGCAAACTTCCCAAATGTCAC
Source organism: Ancistrus triradiatus (assembly GCA_025084515.1). NCBI lineage: Eukaryota > Metazoa > Chordata > Actinopteri > Siluriformes > Loricariidae > Ancistrus > Ancistrus triradiatus. The sequence goes on from JAJAGP010000139.1 coordinate 408,127, forward strand.
TGGGACTATGGCCTTTACACACACTGGCATAACGGCACCATGTAATGATGCATATTTAAATAATCAGACAATATGCAGTAGATCTGTGATTTGAAATGTTATCTTCTAAACGTTGTGGCTAGCTGGCCAGGTGAAACTCATGACAGTTCTTGTTTGGAAAGTGGTGCTATAAGTGGTACTGTAAGGCTCATCTGTATGCAGACGTAAGGGCTGGAATATTGTGGGTTTATTCATATAGCCTACATGTAATTTGCTGTCAAGGCACCTTTTAAGGACCCGAAGGACTCACTGTGGTAAAATAAAAGGTGTTGATTTGAAGGCATTGTATCGATTTTCCACTTTTTTTTCTTTTTCTGAGACATTTATGAGGATATTTTGCTGTAGTTCCTCAGTCTAAAGGCTTCCTCTTACAGTGGTTATTTGTTTAATTTATCATGGGTGTAAATGGATGCTAATTATAAATGAACGTGCACACGCACCCAATTTGTGAATGATTTTGGTATTCTTTAACATACACACATTCTACTAATAAATCTGGTGTTAACGCAGCATTTGTGAGTCTGGTGGAGACTTTATGGAAAGGTCCATTTTGCTCAGAATTTGCTTGCAGTTTGCTCATGTTTTCATGAGTGAGGCCCACAGTCTTTGCAAAGCCTTGTGTAAATGGTCTACTGGCACGGATAATTTGCACACTACTGCACACACAAAGTTTCCTGACATTTCCACCACTTTTTTTTTCTACCTTCCAATCTTTCAGATTTAGCTTTTCTCTTACTTTCTACCCTTCGTTTTGTGATTCATTTGTATTTTGTTTTTCTTTCTCTCTTTCTCTCCAGGTCGATGTGGTGAGGTTCTGCTCGTTCACTCGGCCGGCTCTGATCTGTCTCACTCGGATGCAGTGTGCAGGTTTGCTGATTTGCTCTCGGAGCTCGGTTTCTCTGTATCTCTGGATCTGTGGAACCAGGCAGCCGTGAGCAATGTGGGCCCGACACCGTGGCTGCACGCAAAGCTCCAACACATACAAGTACATAGGGGCAAGACACTGCTAGTGCTTTCTCGCGATGCCCTACAACGAGCCACGGCATGCTGGGACAGCTGGAATGGAGAGAAGACGATGGAGGACAGCAGACCAGGCGATCAGTCTTTCAACTCGGACGTCTTTGCGGCTGCACTGAGTTGCATTTTCTCTGCCCATCTGAAGGGCAGTACTATGGAGCATTTCGCTCTGGTGCAGTTTGACTCAGAAAAACTCACCATGCCCGAGCTGTTTCAAGGACTGAGGCTATATCAGTTGCCCTCAGAATCGCAGGGTCTTCTTGCTGACCTCCACACCAGGCAACCTGGGAGCGTCAGGGTTCGGGTAAAGAAGATCTTCTGGACTTGCATGGCCGCCGCCAGGCTAGAGAAGGGGTTGAAAGATTATGCAGAGCAGCGGTCACGGGCGGAGTCCATGCTGACGCAGGAGGACACATTGAGCGTAGGAAGGGAGAAAGAGGAAGAGGAGGAGGAGAAACTTCCGCTGCAGATTTAACTCAAACTTTACCTCATTTTCAATGTATTACAATCAGAAGGAGGACAGAATTTTGCGGAGAAGTTGCACTCCTAAGATGAGGCCTGTTTTGTTTAGAAGGTGACTGTGCTCAGGATTACCCTCTTTTGGAGATTCTATCCAATGGAAATGTCTCAGTGTCGGCATGTCAATAGCTAGGTTTCCATTCAAACGTTTCGCAAATGTTAGGCGCATTTGAGAAATTTTGTCAGAAAACGATGCAAATTCAGTCATGTTTCCACCCACTACAGTTATGTGAAGAAACTTTAGATGATGTAGGCTACCACGATTAGGGTTGGCTTTGAACCAAAAAATGGAGGAATCTGGTTTTAGCTGGTATAATCTTTACAATCTTTGGCTGGCTGTGTTATTTGCACTTTGGCGTGGCCCACCTAACGAGGGCTGAAATGTGTGTGTACATTGGTTTGCCCTCCAGGGCTTTTGACACAGCTGTCTTTAAAACCTCCCACCTCTTCTTTCAGTCATTTTCTTATTCGTTTAATCAGTTACATTGTATTTTAACTTACGTTCACATTCACTGACATCTAAATGTAACAACACCAGTTTTGGGTCAGAATCATGTCGTTTACAGCTTGATACGTCATCATTTATTCGAAAAACCTTTTCCATCACCTTTTTTCGCATTTCGCATATTCTCCATCTCATCCTAGCAGAAATTTGCATTTTCAAAATTTGGTGACGGACAAACTAATAACAGTAATTCCCTTTTAAGCAAGTGGATTGTTGCGTTGTAGCTAGCTGCCAGTCATATTCCTCTGCTTACTCTTGTTCTTACCACTACCACTAATGCTAACTTGCTTTAGCATACCTTATGCAAATGACAGCGCTGATCCACTTAAGTCTATGTTGTCCGTACTCTTTGTGAGTTGCTTAGTTGTTATAGCAGGTCTAATCCTCGGTTCTCTAAGCAACAGAGTACAAATCATTATGATATTATTATTTTTAACATTACTAACTGTGTTAAATGCTGAAATTACTGTTTGGAGAAGAAGAAAGCTTGGCTAACAACCTTTAGTCAGTGCTTTAACAGTCTAAAGTAGTCCTTAGCCAAATTTACACCAATTTTAATAATCTTGAAGAGATATTTAAACTTGTGGTGCTACCATAACAGCAGCAGCAGTCTTAGTACAGTTTTTGAGAACATTCTAGAGCCTGATTGTGGAAGCACTCAGTTGCTGGCATTAATTCAAGATTAACCTATTCAGTATGGCTGAATACATGGCCAAATTCTGAATTACAGAGCAGAACTGCTTACAAATGTTAGTGTAAATTGGGCTTAATGAATGAAATCTTTAAAAACAGTAGCATTGTTTGACTTGCGGATAGCTTCAGGCCTTTGCTTAGCTACCTAGCTGTTCACTGGTAAACAGTAATCTTCTTCTCAGTACTAAAAAGTAGCTACAAGTTCGATCCATTCTTTTATGAACTGGCGAGCAGAGATGAATAAACAAATAACTCCTGCAGGATTGGCACCACAAACACAATGCCTGCCAAGGTTCCTCTTTGGTTAACTAAAACATGGGTGAATCTAGCACCCACAAAGTCACAAATTCCCAATCGCTGGATCCAGTACACTTAAAATACAAATTAAGTCTGTTTACTTACATATACATATGAAGGAAAATCTCATCTCATCTCATCTCATCTCATGGTGTTTCTTTGGACTTGCTGGTTTGTACTTGAAATATCCATCAAGCCTAAACTGTGTTTTACCATAATTTAAGTTGAGCTACTTGGAAATCAAGGTGTCAGATAACAAAGAATATGCCAGTAATGTATGCGTTTATAATCAATATAAACATTATAGCTACTATCAGCAAAACATTACTTAAATATTACTTAACCAATTAAATAGTGGAGATACTTATCTCTGGAATTCTAATAACACCTCCATGAGCTTACATTGTAATACTTGGTAGCCAAGTCTTTTAATTGAGATAAAATGCCACCCAATGAGAAAAGTTACAGGTAAGCATGAAGTACAGGATTGCAATCACTCACGTGCCTATTAGTAAAATTCTAAAATACTAACGCCGACATGAGGGCTGTTAACACTCAAACAGTGATTTTCTCAGGTATTATAACAACAAAGGGTGCAGTGACCCCCCTGACATTTGTTTTGCAGTCTTCGCCAAAAATCATGCACTTATGTTTTGCCATTGTAAAACTGTAAATATTAATTAAACGTGTATATTACCTTTTCACATACTGTACATATTCTGCATTTTACAATGCTACACATAACCTTTGTACCTCTAATTCTGCACATGCTAAATAAACATATAGGCGAATATGGTTGCGTACCAAACTGAATTTGAACCAGAAATGTATGTGTATCTAATGATGGTTTATAATTTACTGCTTAAAATAAATTAAACTAAGCCTACCTCAAGTTTCTTTTATAAATGCATAATGGGACAATCAGCATTGGATGACATTTTGATCAAACATTAAAATACGAGAAAAACCAGTGGAGACACTGCTAAAAGATGCAAGTCACATAATGTATAAGAAAATGAATAGTACCACATCTAAGCTGCGTGATGTCTCACGAATAAATGCTATTCAAGGCTTGGGTTTCAGTCCTGCACTTCAGATCCACAGCCACCCTGAATAAAGTAAGAAAACATACATTTTTGGTTTAATGATGATTAAAGGACTATTACTACTGAATTAGCATGTATGAAATGCCTGCTTGTGTCATAAATATAGCAGAAAATATGTTGTGCTATCACATAAAAGGCAGTTTCTCACCTGTTTTTGTGTATGAGTGAGTAAGCTAGTGGGAGACTTACAGTGAAATAAGATTTTACCCATTGTAAATAGTAGAAAACAGAAATGATGTTGATATTAAATAAATCAATGTAAGGTAAAAACTGCGGGTGGAGTCGGGACAAACAGAAGGTATAAATATGCCACAACATGCAGTCTATGTAATCATGATTAACACTTAAGAGCTAACAAAGATAATCGACAGGGCTATCTTAGGGTTCTATTAGTTTAGGTAATATTTGGCATCATTATGTATTGAGAAGGCCAAAACCATACATATGACTTAATTTTGAATAACTATGCAACTTAGGACTAATTATTTCATTAAACTGGTTTATTGGTACATTTCTGTAAAATAAAACAGCCATGGTTATATGTAGTCTTCTGTCTTAATACATGTAGACTAAGAACATACTTTCGGAAGTGACTTTTATTTTACATTTAAATTTCTAGTAACCTTGTTTTGAATTTACATCTACTGGAAAGGACATTAAGGTAATTAAGGAAACCGCCAGTAAGGTAATTAAAATAATTTTTTATTTAAATATACAGCAGGCTTAACGTTTAATTTAAAAGTTCATTACACAGTTAACTATCAAACAGCTCGAGCGCTTGTCACTGCTATAAATAAGCACGAGCTGATGGTCTTTTTTTAGATGGGCAGTTGCCCCGCCCAGCAGCGGCACAGCCAGAAAACAAATCAGACAGAAGAAGAGTTTAACATGTGAGCCGAGTCATTCATTTATAGTCTGAACTTCCTAATAAATCACAGCTTTATAATTAAGACACACTGATTATATGGATTAAAAAACACGGAACACAAAGGTAAGAGACCGGCAACATGAACGCTTCAATTCAATAGTTCCATATCGCTAACGGAACCAACCAACCTTTTAAATCCCACATTGATGTGTGTGTTTGAATAACCCTATTTTTAAATATTGAAATATCAAGTTTATATGGGGAAATTTTAATTCAATATATATGTATATACATATTTTTACATACAATATAAAATACATTTGTAAATAATAACATTAATTAAAACACAATATGAAAATATTTTATAAACATTTAATAAAACTTGGAAACAAGTGGAATGCTATGCTGTCTTGCGCCTTTCAAGACTCTAATAGCAGGTGTCAGATTGGGTAGCTCATACTAGTTTTCTGTCATTTAAATGTGAATTAGATATAAATAAGACAGCAAACGAGCATTGATTGGATGGATGTTAACTAGTGCAAACCTGCATGTATGCATATACACTGGTGTGAAAAAGTGGTTGACCCCTTCCTGATTTCCTAATTCTTTCCAGGTTTGTCACACTTAAGTGTTTCGGAACATCAAACCAATTTAAATATTAGTCAAAAACAACATAAGTAAACACAAAATGCAGTTTTTAAATGGTGTTTATTATTAAGGGAGAAAAAAATCCAAACCTACATGGCCCTGTGTGAAAAAGTGATTGCCCCCTAAACCTAATAACTGGTTGGGCCACCCTTAGCAGCAACAACTGCAACCAAGCGTTTGTGATAACTTGCAATGAGTCTTTTACAGCATTGTGGAGGAATTTTGGTCACTCATCTTTGCAGAATTGTTGTAATTCAGCCACATTGGAGGGTTTTCCAGCATGAACGGCCTTTTTAAGGTCTACAGCATCTCAGTAGGATTCAGGTCAGGACTTTGACTAGGCCACTCCAAAGTCTTCTTTTTTTTTTTTTCTTCAGCCATTCAGAGGTGGACTTGCTGGTGTGTTTTGGATCATTGTCCTGCTGCAGGACCCAAGTTCGTTTCAGCTTGAGGTCACGAACAGAAAAAAAAATCTCCTTCAGGAATTTTTGGTAGACAGCAGAATTAATAGTTCCATTTATCACAGCAAGTCTTCCCAGGTCCTGAAGCAGCAAAAACCGCCCCAGACCATCACACTACCACCACCATATTTTACTGTTTGCTATAATGTTCTTTTTTCTTGAAATGCTGTGTTACTTTTACACCTGATGTAATGGGACACACACCCTTCCAAAGAAGTTCAACTTTTGTCTCGTCAAGTCCACAGAATGTTTTCCCAAAAGTCTTTGGGATCATCAAGATGTGTTCTGGAAAAATTGAGACGAGCTTTAATGTTCTTTTTGCTCAGCAGTGGTTTTCATCTTGGAACTCATTTTTGCCCGGTCTCTTTCTTATGGTGAAGGCATGAACACTGACCTTAACTGAGGCAAGTGAGGCCTGCAGATCTTTGGATGTTGTTTTGGGGTCTTTTGTGACCTCTTGGATTAGTCCTCACTGCGGTCTTGGGGTAATTTTGTTCCATGTCACTGTTCCATGTCTTGGCCATTTGTGGATAATGGCTCTCACTGTGGTTTGCTGGAGTCCCAAAGCTTTAGAAATGGCTTTATAACCCTTTCCAGATTGATAGATCTCAATTACTTTCATTCTCAATTGTTCCTCAATTTCTTTGGATCTCGCCATGATGTGTAGCTTTTAAGGATCTTTTGGTGTACTTCACTTTGTCAGGCAGGTCCTATTTAAGTGATGTCCTGATTGAGAACAGTTGTGGCAATAATCAGGCCTGGGTGTGGCTAGAGACAGTGAACTCAGGTGTGATAAACCATAGTTATGTTTTAACAAGGGGGGACAGTCACTTTTTCACACAGGGCCATGTAGGTTTGGATTTTTTTTCTCCCTTAATAATGAACACCTTAATTTAAAAACTCCATTTTGTGTTTACTTGTGTTGTCTGTGACTAATATTTAAATTGGTTTGATGTTCCGAAACACTTAAGTGTGACAATATATGCATAGCATCTTTTACATTTAGTACTTTCAATGTTTCTAAATCCGGCTCTCAGCAGGAACATAAGGTCTTGTGTGAGTAACAGCTGTGTGGAAGTCTCTGTGCGGTGGAGAGTGATGGTGTTTCCCGTGCTACTCCTGCTCCTGCCTGCACTGACCCTGGCAACCAACTGCTCTGAGCACTGCAAAGCCTGTGGAGGACCTGAAAGAGACCAATGTCTGCAGTGTTTGCAGGGGTTCACCCTTCATGGCGGTGTTTGTGTAGGTCAGTAGTGTGCGGACAGGCTTGTGCGAGTTATTGGGTTTGTTTGATCATGTGCCTTGTTCTTCATACAGACGTTGACGAGTGTGGTACGGAGCTGGACACATGTCCCTTCAACACTTACTGCACCAACACACACTCTTCTTACGAGTGTAGAAGTGAGTACACAACAGTGATCTTATGTATAGTGGCAAAGAACGTTACACGGGCATGTTAATTATCCTTGCTTTTTTTTAGGTTGTGACCCTGCCTGTGTTGGCTGTATGGGCGGTGGGCCTGCTCGGTGTAAGAAATGTGCTCCTGGCTACAGATCCACGGGTCTTAAGTGTTTAGGTAAGTATTTCAGAGGGTTCCCCATTTGAGCCTGGGTTGGATCAAGGTTTTATCCTTATCCTGTGAAGATTTTTGTTGTTTTACTTTTATATCCCATGTCCTATCCTATTTTATATTTTAATATTGATTGCTTTAGAATTTGTTTCAAATCAGCATCACAGTTGCTAAATTGGACAAATTTAGATAATTTTCTAAGTTAATTAATTCCTCTGCAGGAATTTCTACACGTCTATTAAATTTGGAGACCTTACAGGAAAAATACTAGGCGATCATCTAGAATAAATGTAGCCTTTTTTTTCCCAACCAAAACGTTGTGCAGAATATAGGCACTTTTTCACCAGAAGAACACTTTGTCACTTCAGCGTCACAGAGTTCGTACTGGCGGTGCGAATGCAACCCAAACAAAAGCCCTGGAACGAATTTAGTTCTCTGTAGAGCACTGCAGGGGGTAGTTCCTATATCTAGTTGGTGCAAAAGCAGCTTATGTGAGGGTTTTCCCAGCAGAGGTTCAAGAATCAAGAAAGCCTGGAGCAACCAGGTTGCCAAAACTTTTCACTGTTACGACTGTATACATGAATGTGTGTATGTGTGTTTCAGACATTGATGAGTGCGGTGAAGAAGTTCTGGCCTGTTCTGATATTAACGCTCTGTGTGTGAACACTGAAGGATCGTTTCAGTGCCTCTGTGCACCGGGGTTTACACGCAAACACACAGCGTGTGTCAGGGAGCAGCAACCTGGTGAGTAAAGTCTTTTAAAAACCACTTTTATCTGGTCTGGTGTTAATTCCCCAACCGGCCTCCTTTCCTTTCTTGGTGAAAGTATGGAGATTTGGGCAGGACAAAGGGGGAAAATGGGTAAAAATGAAAATAAAAAAAACAAAGCTCGACAACAACTGGAGTCCTTGCTAAATATACAAAATACCACACACTTAGTTCGCATTGACACCTGTACCAGCACATCACTACACAAATGTATTAACAGTGACAGCACATGTGAATACAGATTTTTAGATTTTAGATATTTCCTCATCATGACTTTCATAAAGAACAATTGGCAACACAAATGGAAGAACAAATTGCAGGGCATATGCCCACTATAGACAGCTAAACCAGAAGATGCAACCAAGCCCCTTTAAACCTAGCCACCCTTTCCAGACTAAAACCACGCTCTACACCTGTTAAAGACCAGGAATCAGAGATATAAAATATAGTAAAAATGTAACTGAGAACTGCATACACTAAAAGTTGAACATTCTATTCCTAATTCCTGCAATGTACAGTTAGGTAAAAAGACATTGGCCACTGGCCTCAGCTGACACTTGCCTGCCTATTTGTCCTCTCGTCTCCTGCAGAGGGTGAGGACCGAGGTCTTCTGGACGATCTCCAGGATGACGAGGTGGAGGTGCTGAAGCAGATGTTCTTCGGCGTGTTGCTCTGTGCTCTGGCTACGCTGGCTGCTAAAGGAGACATGATGTACACATCCATGTTCATCGGAGCCGTAGCAGCTATGGCGGGGTACTGGCTCTCAGACAAGAGCGACCACCTGTTGGACGGCTTCATGAAGGGCAGATGAAGCCCACAGCAGAACAAGACTGGAAAAGCTCCGGCACTGAGAATGGGATTATTTTTCAGTACAGACAGGCGCCGTTTAACAACCATCCGATAAACGTACGTTCGCTTTAACGACTGAGGTCTTAAGAATTACAATAGGACATAAAAATGAGTCTTACAGACATGTAATTGACGTCTAATACGTCTGACAGACTCAAAATTAGTACAAGCGAACCTTTGCGACACCTGCTGACTGAAAAGAGAATCGCACTCATGGCTGAAAGCAACATGGTAACGTTCATTTCTTTTGGTTTTCGGTAAGTGTTTCACATTTTTTGAAAACATACAAAGATAAGAATTACCGAATTGTACAGCACAGTATTGTACTAAATGCTTTCATATTGTGTTTTGCATAAAACACTTTATGCAAATTATCAAAACTACTGTGTGATTATGTAATAATGTCCGTCAATTGCCATTTCAATTAACGACTGTTTCACAGAACGTAATGCGGTCCTTAAATGGTGCACATCAGTACAGGATGGCTTCAGAACACACAGTTTGGACTCGTGAGGATTATCGTTCTTTTTAATTTTGTAAATGTACGGAGTATAAAATATCATTTAAGGCATTAAAACACGGAATAACACATTATTTCCCATGGATTCTCGAACACTGTTTTAAATGTACTAAACGTTTCTGTTTTAATTCTTCATGTTTACAAAAGTAGTGTAGATAAAAGACTGAATTTTTTTCAGTGACACTGTCTTGCTGAATTTGTTCATGCTTAAAACCTTCAGCCTAATTATTTATGTACAGACTATAACCATGTTTGAAAATAATCTTACTTAAAACTACAATTGATTTAATTGATTAAGTAAAATGTAAAGAACATCCTTAACAGAATCCCTGTGGATATTCGTAGCTATATTGTAAAGCATTGGAAAGAGTAAAACCTTTTAAATAAGGAATGTTTGGGTGCCCACATTGAGGCAGGGGCATCACATGCAGACATAATTGGTTGTGTCTTAGGGAGGACAGACCAAGACCAATAGCACAGTGGCCTCTATGTTTCTTAAATGGAAGAAGTTTGGAACAACCAGGACTCTTCCTAGAGCTGGTCATGCCATCAAATTAATTAATCAGGGAAGGCAAAACTAGCTATTTCTTCCACCATCACCTCTATTTCTTGTTTGCTAAAGTGGTTTGAACACTTGGTTTGAATTCCCTCCACTTTGCCATCCTCAGAAAAGATTAAACTAATAACAGAGATAATGGTCAATACAAATTCAAAATGTCTCTTGCGCAGTTTATTGTAAGCTGCAAAATGCAACGTAGTATTCGTAAGAAAACAATGCAGAGATTCTTAAGAAAATATTTGAGAACTTAATTTCTTTTTGAGAATTGCATTTAAGAACATTCTTATGAACTTCTTAGTGTTCGTCTTAAGAACCTGCAGGGGTTTTTTTTCAAGAAAGCTTTCGTGAATCCGGCCCCAGAAGGTCTAGGGTTCAAATCCCACCTCTTCCAAGATACCACTGTTGGGTCCTTGAGCAAGACCCTTAACCCATAATTGCTTGGATCGCAACTATTGTAACTGCTAAGATTGTATCAGCTGTAAGTTGCTCTGGATAAGGGCGCCTGCTAAATGCTACAAATGTAAACGTACTGAGGTGCAGTCGTTGTGATCTCACCTTCAACATGAACACACACATTTCAGAAAGAAAGTCACTCTTTATTGAATGGATAGAAACAATCTGACCAACACTCAGTAATAATTTAGATACGACACACACAACAGCAAACACCTGGGGCGAGAGAGACCATGACGTCCCACCACGCTTAAAAACATCTAACATGACATTCAGAATCCATGCTGAACTCTTTAAACTCTCAACCTGGATCATACAGGGCTTCCTGTCACTCATCCTCACACACACATACTCTCTCTCTCTCACACACACACACACACACACACACACACACACACACACACACACACACACACACACACACACACGCGCGCGCGCGTACATAGATACTCATGCAACACTCGCACACGTGGCAAGATGTTCGGATTGACATCCCAAAAACATGCTAAGACACCTTCAGTTACTTGCACAGACTAGGACAGACCACATGGACATGTGGAATGTGTCTCGGGTACGAGGACTGACGTATTCGCACCGCGAGCATGCGGACGCTCGCCACGAAGTTCTGCTTCTGTACAGCATAAAGACATTTACATATACAAATATTACAATAAAAAAAACCTAAAATATAAAACGGAAAATAAATAAATAAATACAATAAAGAAAAGTAAAAACTGATTTTAAATAAATAAATATCTTGTTTGTTTCTGGCATTGGTCACAGTGATTCGTTTCTTTTTTTTCCCATCCAGAGGTTTGACATCACAAACTAAAAACTATACATCTGGCACACACACACCCACATAAATAAATGTTTTGTTCTTTTTTTATCAGCAAGTCTTTAGATCTCTTCAGAAGTTCTGTTCGTTTGAGTCCATGTTTTACCACGACGAGCAGTTTGCACGCATGCACCAGCTCTAGATTATTTATTATTATTATTTATTCTACATTATATTCACCATGTACAACATATCTGTCTTTTTCACGGTAGGAGCACTCACTCCTGCTTCAAGTATTCAGTGGTTAGAGGACCTGAAAGTGGCGGATTGAAAAAAAATCTGTAGCCCCCGTTAAGTTCCTGTTTTCAGCTTCTGTCACCCAGTCTTACACGTGTACATGGCGCACAAACGATCATCATGTTACTAGACTTATAATGGGGAGGAAAATGCAGTGTAACATTCAACAATGCAGTCAAACATTCAACGACAGGCAGGCATTCCAGAACATTCTAGAAAAGCTGCAATGGCAGACTTGTCAGAATTAACAAAGAACCAATGCTCCCGAGACTGGACCACTAAAGCAACAAGGAAACACTGCAGCGGCTCGAGCTTTAGAAGACAAAAGCGACAAGATATTCCTGCATTACAGAAACAAATGCTCTAGGAGCACAGAGACTGAAAAAGCCACTCTTAAGCAATGCAGCTAATGTAAAGCAGATCCATGTTTTAGAGCGACAGCATCGTCTAACTGCTTCTAGAAGTGAGCGACACTTTCTGCACATGATGTTCCAGAGCTACACCAACAAGTGCACGTTCAAGGCCAACAGCAGTGGCTACTAGGGGTGTGCGATATGTAGCGTCTACCATAATATCTTACTATTGTCGAATTAATAAACCATATACCTCACCGTGTAGGTGAGACTTAAAACATCAGTATTGACTTATACAGTGCTTTACTAACTTTGTAAAACAAAGTACTGCAAATTAACACACAGATATAAATGTAATAAATTGCTATTTATTTGTTACTAAAATAAAAACAAATTCTGCAGGATGTTGGCAGAGCATTCAAATTCAAAATAAAAAAAAAGGAGTCGAACATCTTAAACTATATTAACACATTATTAATGTGTTAATATAAAGTTGAAAAGATACTCTTCATGCCTTCTTTTTTTGCTTTTGGCACCTTTTTTCACCATTTTGGAATCGAAACTTGAAATAGATAATCAGAATCGATAAGCAGAATCTGAATCAGTCAAATTAAGACAAACTTTGGGAGTCAGCTGTCCCTGGCAGGCTCAAACCAGGCAAGGTAACAGCACAAAAACACACTCAGCAAACTTTAGTGGAGTCATATTGTGCAAAAATAGTGCCTTATGACAAGAAATGCTACAGATGGCAAGACAGGACAAATGCTGTCACCAATTACATCACGGTAGACACAGTGCCAATTAAAGCGATTGAGAGAGATGGGTTCAAACAACTTTTGAATACAGTGGTACTTCGGTTCTCGACCACCTCAGGGTTCTTGACACATTTTGCAGTTAGCACCCTGAGTTCACCAATAGAGCAAGTGTTTTGCTTTTACTTTTCACTTTCAACCCATTACTCACGAAATTACGAGATTTTTCAACACTTTATTATAAAATATGCTTTGTGTTAATAATTGTAGGCAACTCTAGCTTAATGTAAGTGTTAATGTGTAATAGGCGCTTTGAGACTATATGAAACTCATCAGTTCATGACACATTTAACTTATGATGGATTTGTCGGAGCGTATCACCATCATAAATCAGGGAGCAAAGCTACAATACAGCTCCATTAATGTATATAATGCCTTATACAGTGTGGATTTTCTGGGGGTCTGGAACAGATTCATTCAATTTGCATTATTCCTTAGGGGAAAAATTTGGTACCACAAAATCCCAGAAAAAAATCATATATTTTTTTAATAAAATCAAACATTGTCAATATCGCACACCCCTAGTTGCTACAACTGGTTAACAGCCTAGTAGTAAGAAAAAGGTATGTGTCACCATTAAATTTTTTCTCAAGCATTTCTCATTAAGGGGCTCATCGCAGTCTGATGATTTCCCTTCACTAGAACTTCTCTAGGGAAACTGCAGGATGTGAACCCCTGTTCTAAAGCAACAATCTAGAAGCAAGCAAGTTGTGTTTAAAGGTCCAGAAGGCAGAAAGACACACTCCAGAACAGCAACAAAAACACATACAGGAGCTACAGCAATGACTGACTTTTCTAGAACAACAACAGTGGCAATTATTTTAGTAGTCTCCAAGAACCACTCTAGATCAGTCCTCAATCCTGGTCCTGGAGCCCCAACACTCTGCACATTTTAGTGTTTTCCCTGCACACTTGATACAATTCCTCAGCTCATTAACAAGCCCAATTACTGAGTTAAAGTGCGTGTGTTTAAACAGGAAAAGCACAAAAATGTGTAGAACATGGACCAGGATTGAGAAACAATGCTCTAGATCAATATTAATGAGACTCAAGAACCACAGCAACAAGCAAACGCTCTAAACAACAGCAGTGGCAGCATTTCCAGCAGTGAGACAAGACATTACATAAACAAATGTGAGAGGAAAACCACAGTGCTTGACTGAGCCACTCTCATAATCGACTAAACGTGTCAGCATTCTAGAGCCACGACACAGTCTTACTTTCGCCAATCATCTAGAAGTGAGCAAACCATGATGTTGTATGTCCAGGCCAAGATGGAAGATGTCCAGACACCAACAAGTGAATGTTCAAGAGCAACATCGCAGGTTAACGATCAAGGAGTGAGCAATGTGCATTCTACGTCAAGTGAAGGTTCTAGAGCAACAACAATGGCTATTGGTCTAGAATTGAGCAACATTTCCCAACACGTGAATGTTCTAGAGAAGCAAAGTAGTGGGGAAAGGGAAAAGGATACACTCAGAAAAGCAACAAGACATACGAGCACTACAGCAACTAGTGACTTATTTTGGCTAACATCCTGGAAGTGGCAAAGATGCACTCTGTAACTATAGCAGTACATTAAATATTCTCAACAACAGCATTAGCAGGGGTTCTAGCACTGAATGATGCAAACAGCACAACCAACATGTTCTAGAACAGCAACGAGGGAATGTTCTAGAGATGATAGCAATGTACTCCAAATAACAGAGATACAGCAGTGGTCCTAAAGTGGGGGGTGATATCATATACAAAAGTGACAACCTGGAAAATAAAGCACAGCAATGCTTAAGGTTTTAACAGTCATTGACCTTATTACTTTACACAAAACAATCCAGTCTCCACAAAAATGAATCCGATCTTACTGGGACAAGAAGATCCAGACAACAAAACTGGCAACTATCTTGCAATTTTAGCACACGGTCTGAGGCAGTACATATAGCCAATCAGCAACAAACCTTGCAGGCAGCCCCGGCACCCAAGAACCAGTCAGTTCTACTGGTGCCACTCCTGCCCAGGTTAAGTAGGGTCCTGGAACTGGAACCTTTATTACTGGACCAGGTGCCAATGGAAAAGGCAAAGTTTCAGAGATTTACAACCCCCAAATCAGAAAAAGTTTGGATGGTATGGAAAATGCAAATGAAAAAAATATATGAAGTGTTCCTTGCATTTTCTTTGACTTTTAGTTAATTGCAGACAGTATGAACCTGAGATATTTCAGTTTTTTTTTCTCTGCTCAACATTTCAGTTGTTAATAAACATCCATTCCTGGACTTCAGCAGTGCAACACATTCCAAAAAAGTTGGGACATTGTCAATTTAGGGTTAGTAATGAGGTAAAAAATAACTAAATAATGAGGTGATATCAAACAGGTGTTGTCAACAGGTGATTATAATCATGATTTGGTACAAAAGCAGTACTCATGAAAGTCTTTGAGGAGTAAAGACGAGTAAAGGATTTCCAGTTTATCAACAAATGTGTAAAAAAACTATTGAAACATTTAAAAACAATGTTCATTAAAGAATTGGATTGGATTTACATATTTCAGTCCCAACTTTTTCTGATTTGGCTTGTTTTGCATGCAGGAATGGATGTTTATTAACAAATGAAATGAAGTTGACCAGAAAACATGAAATATTTTAGGTTCATACAGTCTGCAATGAAATAAAAGAAAAAGATAATGTAAGAAACACTGAATATATCATTTATTTGCATTTTCCATACTGTGCCAGCTTTGTCTGATTTGGGGTTGGAGTACTAACAGGTTTGATGCCCTTTGCAGTGGAAGACGAGTTCGTCCATCCATCCAGGCTGAGGACAACCATGTCCTGCTAGTTCATGTCCATCACGGTACAAATGTGTTTGATTTTTTTTATTTATTTTTGCATAGATCTTCACTGCAAGATCTTGTGATGGACCGCACACTCAAAAACTTTTACTGCAGGGATATGGCAGAACTTTTTCATTTTTTATATATGTATTTAAAAAACAAAAATCTATTTTCTTCTCTTTTTTGCACAAGATTGTGATTTTATACACTTTACATATCTATTTATATATCTATCTATCTATTTCACAATGTGTAGATGTATTTTGTTGAGGCACTAGCCATTACGAGAGGGTTGGGGGTGTGTAATCAAGGGCAGTAACATTCTTTTGGCCCGACTTGGAAGGGGTCATCTTCATATTGCACTACAATAGTCCCAAAACAAAAGAATTGTTAACTGTAGTAGTCTAGGCGCTTTTTGTTTAATTATTATTTCCAAGTGAAGTCTTTTGTGTACTTTCTCACCTTGCTTGGAATCATCTCAGAGAGTTTGCAATCGATGACCTGCTTTACTATATATTCTAATATTCAAAACTGTGCATACATACAGTACTGTGTAAAAGTCTTAGGCCACCATTAGATATGTTGTTTTTGCAATTGTATAGTGACCATATATTACATATTTTAGACGGCTGGAGCCAAAAATTTCAAACTTGGATTCATCATTCCATAATACTCCTTTCCACTGATGTTCAGTCCAATCTTTGTGAGCTTTAGCATATCTCAGCCTTTTTCAGAAAAAGTGGTTTCTTGGCTGCTACCCTTTCAAAAAAGACCGTTCCTGATCAAGTTTCTAAAGACTGTAGTAGGGTCAACTTGGCATCCCGATGAAGTTGCCAGATGCTGCTGTTGCTTAAGTGTAAGGGGAGGTCACACTACATACTTACCACTTTTTTCCAGTTTTTAATACTTTAATAATGTATTCTAATAAGGAAACTGAGAAATAATTATACTTGGTGCTAAAACAATGGTGGCCTAAGACTTTTGCACAGTATTGTTTCACTAGTGGGACACGGAAGCAATATCGCTCGGTTTAATTGCTAACTACACCCAAACGGGGGTTTTGTCAAGACTTTCTCATGGGCTTCTCATGTATGGATAACGAAAATCTTTTTTCAATACTGCATCAAACCAACTTTGACTGAGATCCTAGGAAGCACAGCTTTATTTGTATCATTTTTAGCTGTCAAAAATGCTTCTTTTAAAGTTATGAAGTGATATTAGGTTTGTGGATCGAATCATGGAAGGTTCCCAGTCTATAGCACAGTTTAGGAACTATAGGATTATTTATTATTATAGCTATTTTTTTTTTATCAAAGAAGACTCAACAGCAGTGGAAGGGAATTGACAGCATCACTCAAATGGGCTTCTAATACCCTAAAAGCTCTGTTCTGGTCACATGCGCTTAAAGGTAAATGCTGAGGCATGGTGCTAGCCTGGTCATACCGTTCTCAAAGGGAGGCAAATGGCATATTGCTAGTCCCGCCGAGACTCCATCAGCCCAATAATCAACTAGCAGGAATGTAAGTCACGTGACTCGTCAACCTTGAGCAACAGTCATGGAATTTTTGTTTTCGCCCCGGTATAATCACGGAGCATACTGAAGGTACATCAGATGAGCACCCGAACACCGACCTTAAATGTTCTTAGACCAAACCACAGTCTGCAGATTCAGCTAAAGCGAATCGAGCGGCTTATGCTAGTCAGTGTAGATGGCTGTTTCCATCCGGGTTGGGTGTAAGCACCAATTAAAGCACCATTAGTAACAGAACCCAAGTAGCATCCTGTTACGTTTTTCTTCATTTGAGCGATTTTCTTCGCAATGATCACGGTGACGTCATGGTCAGACCTGGATGTTGAAGCCTCTACTCAGATTAGATGATGGAGGAGGTGCATAGGTGCATGGTCCAGCGAGAAACACAAGCAGAAAGATCAACCGACACCACCGGCGTGGTAACTGTGGCCCCCTCAACGTGATCAACACCATCCAATTGGCATGACGCGGTTCTTTTCTTTGGTTACACCAAGGGTTGCATGGTACTACAAGGCCACTGAAATGAGCGAAAACTAGTTCCATAAATAAGCAGGTTAGCATTATATATAGAGATTGCTAGCTAGTAGCTCCATGAATTCAAGTTATTCCATCTATGCTTAAATAGGATGAAAAATAATTGCAATACTAATACATTTTTGGGAATGAAATTTAAACCTCTAAGTAACGTATGTTTTTCAATGCTGTAAAAGGTGAAGTAGCACAGCATCACACACTTCAAAACCAAACATATTGTTGGTTTAAAAAATGCCTACTAATAAAATAGATGGAACACTACAGTGTTAAACCAAAATGAGCTAGTGTGATGATAAAACAGGAGCTACTGAAAAATCCTGAAGCCTAGTCTATATTTGCTTTCAAGATTTGCAGGACTCATAAAGAGCTACATAAAGAGTTCAGCAACTTAACTCCTCAAGGCTTATTTTGTTAAAAACATTTTTTGTCAGGAGCCACGTCACCACACCGGGATGGAAAAGATGCACTTCATGTACGCTCTGATTAGCAAGCTAGACACAAATTATAAAAGTGGCAATTTAACTGTAACTCTGCATAGAATGGTTCCTAAAACCATAGCTGAGATAATGGCACATTGTCACACAGGATCGATTCCAGCCAAAAACCAGCTTACTGACCAAAGTGCCTCAAATCCTCTCCTCGCTCACCTAACTGCAGTACGTACCTTAGAAACGCTCAGACACGTTTATCAAGTGCGAACGAAAACAGCTGCGTAAGGAGATTCTCCAGAAACAACGTCAAGAGTTCTGTGTTTGACTTGAGGATGATCACAGAGAATTCTGGCAGATGAAGAAGATGCAAGGCAAGGTTATCCACTGGCAGGACCCGCTGTGGAAGCTGAGCGACTGAGTCAGTAAGAGGGCGGAGTCAAGCAGACAGAGTTCGACAGGTGAAAGAGGTGTAGAGCAGATTATCTGCAGGTGGACGTCTTGGAAGATCTTCTTGCTGAAGCTCTTCTACAGATTGACCTGCAAACATTTCTGTCCTCATCCCAGCTCTCATCTGCAAGAGTCAGGAAACCCACAGGTCAGCTGCAAAATAAGTAGGGCTGTGACGTGGCTTCACTACGTGGCTTAAGCAATGATGCTCGTTTTAAGTTACAAACATGACTTTTTTTAACCCCACAACTGGAATTACTAGCTAGGGAGTAATTGCAAGTCAAAATCATACAACATCACTTAGTATATTCAGAGTACAGTGGCACCTCGGTTCTCGAGCACCTCGGAACTTGTCGAATTCAGTTCTCGACGCATTTTGACCAGAAAAATGTGTTTCGGTTCTCGTCGTTTGCCCTGTACTCGACGCACTTGCTTAAACTTGTATGAGCCGAGCCGCACAACTCCGCCTACACTCAATTCTCAATGCACACCATTGTTCAGTGTTCTTCTGATGGTGGACTCGAACATTAACATTAGCCAATGTGAGAGAGGCCTTCAGTTGCTTAGAAGTTACCCTGGGGCCCTTTGTGACCTCGCCAACTATTACACGCCTTGCTCTTGGAGTGATCTTTGTTGGTTGACCACTCCTGGGGAGGGTCTCAAATTTCCTCCATTTGTACACAATCTGTCTGACTGTGGATTGGTCCAAACTTTTTAGAGATGGTTTTGTAACCTTTCCCAGCCTGATGAGCATCAACAACTTTTTCTGTGGTCCTCAGAAATCTCCGTTGTTCGTGCCATGATACACTTCCACAAACATGTGTTGTGAAGAGCAGACTTTGATAGATCCCTGTTCTTTAAATAAAACAGGTGTCCACTCACACCTGATTGTCATCCCATTGATTGATAACACCTGACTCTAATTTCACCTTCAAATTAACCTAGAGGTTCACATACTTTTGCCACTCACTAATATGTAATATTGGACCATTTTCCTCAATAAATAAATGACGAAGTATAATATTTGTGTCTCATTTGTTTAACTGGGTTCTCTTTATCTACTCTTAGGACTTGTGAAAATCTAATGATGTTTTAGGTCATATTTATGCAGAAATACAGAAAATTCTAAAGGGTTCAATTCACAAACTTTCAAAAAAGAGATGCATGTGAATCTTGACTGCTACCTGCTCATGTGGTGAGTCTGCACATTCGCTTCACACTCACACCCCTCCTGTTAATCCTCAGTGTTAAAGCCACCGTTGCAACGTCGGTAGGTTGGGAGATAGAGTCCGGCCAAGTGGATTATGGGTAGTTTCATCTGCATGACATGGCTATGCACCTCCAACTGCCATCTGAGATCAGCATAGAGAAATAAAAATCTGTCTTTTAACTCCGGATGTTGCATCTATAAACAGCTGGTCAAATTTGAAAAAATGTGTATTGTTACTTCCATAAATATTTCTCATACGTTGATGTTTTAATTACTTTTTTATTTAATTTATTTTCGTGAATAAACTACACTTTATACAATAATTACTAAGCACTACAACACCCAAAAAGCCCTTTGTGATGTAATGAGTAATGAAGCCATGATCACAATGAATTATGGGATTTGTAGTATAACAGAAATTTGAGAAATGCTTGTTGCCTCACAATTCCAATACCCCCAGGTGGCACTAAGTGTATTCAGTGGAATCAAGAATTATTTAAAAATGATTTCATATGGTCCAATAACGTTTTAGATAAAAGCCGTAGAAATCCTGCAAAGTCTGAGTAATAAAAGAAAGTCATAGTGTGTCTCACCCTGTACAAGATGAGCACAGCTTTGGTTTGGAAATGGTTATGCCCAAATGCCCTCCTCGTCATCCTGTGGGTGTGGGCATGCAGATAATCAAGAAAAGGAGTAAGAAGTGCTTTATGAGTTATTTCATGAAAATCAGTCAGATTCGATAAAGTAGTCAAACAGACTAAGTGAACTAGCTGAAGGAAATGGCAACCTACTGGGTCCGCAGTGGGTCTGTGTCCAGGGTGGGGCGGTCCACGGGCAGGGCCACGGTGGTGAGGGGGCGGGTGTCGAGGGTGAGGCCCGTGAGGAGCAGCGTGTGGAGGGTGGTGAGGGTGCTGGGCATGTTGTGGGTGGGGACCTTGTTGTGGTGGTGGTCCGTGTTGCGGGTGTTGAGGGTGCTGCTGCGGAGAGGGAGCAGTGTGCGGGTGCTGAGGGTGTTGCTGTTGAGGCCTGGGCGGGTGTTGGTGTGGGCCGGGCACCTGTGGGTGTTGGGGGTGTTGAGGATACGGTGGGTGAGGTGTCTGCTGGGGGTGAGGGTGTGGTGGAAGAGGCTGCTGGTGTTGGGGATGTTGGGGGTGTTGCGGGTGTGGGCCATGGGGGTACGGGGGCTGCTGCTGTTGAGGAAGGGGAACATGAGGGTAAACAGGCTGGGTTGGTGCTTGAGGCGGAGCCTGTGGGTGAGGATGGGGGTGCGGCTGCCCAGGTTGAAGGTGGTGAGGTGGACCGTGGGGGTGGTAGTGGTCGTCTTCGTAGCTGTCCGCCATCAGTTTCATCCTGCTCTGGGTCTGTCAGGATTACAGGAATGGGTTGTAAATAAAAGCAGATGAAGCACCGCACGGGTTTGAGTCTTTTTCACTGCAGTGCTCACATGCTGCTTGAGTTGCTGCATCAGTCTATCCTTCTCACGCTTCAGTGACATCACTTCCTCCTGCACCTTCTTCTTATTGGAGGAGGAAAGCTCCAGCAGAGCAATGTTGGCATCCTTCTCGCTGATGGCCGCGAGCAGAGCCTGCTGCCTGTACAACAACAGAGAGAGTCGCCACCGCAGAGATATGAGGAATAAAACAGGAGAGTTTAATGTAATGAACAGAACCTAGAGAAAAGATCTCACTTCATCTCCAGGATCTCCTCCAGCTGTTTGCGTCTCTCCTGTCTCAGGTTGGTCAGGTGGCCGTCTCTCTCAGCCAGAGACTGCTGGGTGGAGGACAGACGCTGCTTAGTGGCATCCAGCTCCTGCCTAGTCTTCTCCAGAACGCTCATCAGCTCCTCCATCTGAGAGAGAGAGAATGGTTCATAGTCCATAGAAACTCTCACAGGGTGTAAGGTCCATGAGGAGGGAAAGTGAGAAATTGTGTTGATATCTTTTACCTCATTGAACACCAAATTATAAGCAGTTCAGAGGGCATGAACGTTTAGCAAATGCAAAGCAAAGAGTTTGAATTTGGAATATGAACTCAACCCTGGATTGGAACCCAATCCGAAATTTGCATTTCAGTCAGCAGGCACTTATCATTGGGCCATTAGAGCTGCAGAAAGTTTATCATAATCTAAATGAATCATGGCGACATGTTCGTATATCTCAATTGTAAGCAGTAGGAGTATAAGGATACACCATGCTCACAATTCGAATCACGATACTGAGTTCACAATTCGATTTGTGATTTTTTTTGTGATCGTGTAAGCGATGCAAAACAATGCACAAGTTTAACAGAAAAAAAAAAGAATTGTTTATTTTTTGCAAGTATTTACACATTTTCATTTTTCCCCCAGAAACAAGAAGATGCTGATATCTGGTAATAAATGTTGTGTAGTAAAACTTTCAATGTTTTTATTTGTGCAAACAGAGACAGTTCATTTATAACTTAAATAAATTCATTTAAATTCATTTATTAGTATTAGCTTTATCAGCTGCAAGAAAAAAAAAGTGACATCAGCTTTATATATTGGCATTGGTCATTAAAAAAAACGCATATCGGTCAACCACTAATATTAATATATTGTCAATGATTTGACCCAAATTTTTCAAATTTAGATTCGTCACTCCATAATACTCTTTTCCACTGATCTTCATTACACTGTTTGTGAGCTTTTGCATATCTTAGCCTTTCCACCCTGTTCCCCTTCTGAAAAAAGTGGTTTCTAGGCTGCTACCCTTCCAAAAAAAAACCTGGCCAATCTTCATCGAACTGTAGAAGGGTCAACTTGACATCCCGATGAAGTTGCCAGATGCTGCTATTGTTTCCTTATTGTTTTTTCTTCAGTTTTTTAACACTGCATTTAAATTCCCTGTATTTTCTGGTTGCTATACCAATGGGTACATCATTGGTTGCTAAACCAATGGTAAATCTAATCTAATGGTGGTCTAAGACTTTTACACAGTACTGTATACGTCAGCAATATTGGATCAGTGTGCTGCAAACCTTGGCGTTATCGATGGGGTTGTCCTTGCGTAGGTCTGGTAGGATGCTGCTGCTCTTTTTCTCACTCTGTGGGCCGAGCTTGATGCCTGGACCCTTTTTGGTTTGGTCTTTGCCTTGCCTGGAAAATTGAGTGAACAGTGCCTGAATCAAACCACAACCCATGTGAACATCTGGCAGTTGCAGTGACACACTCCTGAAGGTAGGGGGAGCTGCTTGTGCGAGTCAGAGATGAAAAAGAACATCCTGCAGAAGGGGTGAGGAGAGACATGGAGAACGAGGTCTCCACTTACCTGGGAGCAAGGCTGCAGGACAGAGGAAGAGGAGGAGAGCAGGGAGGAAGAGGAACAAGGAAAGCAACGAGAGGCGAAAAAAAAGGATTAGAGTCTGACAGATGGGCATCAGAAAAACGTCTGAGGAAATAAACAAGGGAGTGGGATTTTAAGTGCTGGGGACATAAGTGCAGGATGCTGCTGCTTCTTCATCTGACATCATCATGAGTTTGCCTCGCAGAGTTTGTGAGTGGAGACATGCAGCACGCTTATCAGCCCAGCTGGGATAAGGCAAAAGGGAGCAAGAGAACAAAGGAATAGAGGTGCTTGGGAACACAGGACCAGAACAACATGGCAGACACTGTCCAGTTAGGAAGGTCAGCAAGCTGCTAACTTCGGGGTTGAACAGCAATGAATACAGGGTTAGCATGGTAATAAAATGCTAACAACATTCCACCAGCATTTGTTCTCACCAATGTTAGCATTTTGGGATCTCTGTACGCATTCAGTGCAAAGTGAGAGTGAACGGAGTTCAAGGCAGAAATGTTAAAGTGGGAGGAGTCAGTATGAGGAAAGGGGTGGTGCCAAATAGGTGAGTGGTCGGAATTAGGGGGATGCAAATGAGAATGGAATGGACATACTGGAATCAGGAAGACTGCGTGGCTTTTTATGAGCTGTGTGTGTGTGTGAGTGAGAGAGAGTCAGAGAGAGAGAGAGAGAGAGTGTGTGTGTGTGTGTGTGTGCGTGCGTGTGCATGCATTAAACAGAAATATTATGGCATGAGGGGAACATGGCAGCAAAAGCAGAGCTAATTAAAACACACCATGATCCAAATCTTCATTTATTCTCAAGTTAAATAAATAAATATCATTAATTATTGTAACCTGTGCAGACTCGGTGTGTTTTAGAAAGGATTTAAATACAAAGTTGAGACATCACTAAAACAGGACTGATGAAGACAGTTATTTGTCTACACCAGGGGTTCCCAAACTTTCTCAGTTGAACCAATTGCCCTGAAAGAATATTATTTTGAATATCATTCCAGTAATGCCCAACCCAGCCACTCGTTAGTTTAATGCTTTTGAATGGTTTCGCCGAAACCATAAATAATAAATCATGCCACGAGTAGCATATTGTGTTATTCCTTGTTATGGCTGGATATTTGTTTTGCTTGTTTTGTGTGGAAAGTGGTCAGTAATAGATTTTTGAAGTTCAGATTGATTTCACTTTTGAAATAAAACATGTGGATGCTGTCATTTACACTGTAAGGTTTATCGTCGTACATCCAAAACGCCAATACCGCCCAGCCCTAGTGTATATAGTCTCTGTTGCAACATCAGAGAATGCACTGTGTGACAATAAAGTAAAAAAAACAACAACAATTAATTATTGTGACGCTGATATTTTCATCAGGTTTACAAACCCATGCAATGGCAACATGAACCTTGTTTGGGAAACCTCTGGTCTACACAGATACACCGTCCAAATACATAAATAAAATATATAAAACACACTCAAAGAGAAGATTTCAATAGACGTTATTAATATACTTCAAACAAATACAAACAACAAAAAACACACAATAACGTCACAGAACTCAAATACAAATAACATTTAATAGCAGGGTGCATTCATGCTCAAAAATCAACTGGTCAAAGACATGCTTTGCTGATTTTCTAAATTAAAAGTAACACCACTGTGTTCAGTATGATGAAGGTTCTTCTCAGTTGTACAACTGGAAAGGTGCCAAACCTTTCGGTTTCATTTTCTGTCCTGTGTTTGGCACTGATTAAAAGTGTATAATGTCATCATTTGACCAGGAGTGCCCAAACTTTTGCACAAGACTATACAAAACAAAGCACTGCAAACACTGATGAGTGAATACACAACCACACTGGTGTAGACTAGGGTCTGACCGGTTATACTGTTTATTGGTAAATCATCTGTTCAGTGGAAATTAGTGAAAAAAAACAATTACACCATGAAACATCATTGCAAGAAGCATTACACCAATGCCGTTTGGATCTAAAATGTAAAGGTTTTCTCTGGTTGTCAGTGAGCTTCCACTTTGTTTCTCTTTAATGATGCAGTTTGACTAAATAATATATGGCATTTAATATATCAATTTTGGTCAGACTCTAGTACGGAGCAAACTGTTCATGCACTGATCAAGAAGCACAGCATGTGTGGAGCAGTTTGGATGTCACATTGAAGCCACAGTCACACTAGAAACCTGCAGTTTGCCTCCATAGGAGAAAGGCATAGGGATTAAAAGAAAGTCTTTCAGTTTTACCAATTTAACTAAGTGATATGGTACATACAAATACACATTTATAGCATTTAGAAGACTCCCTTATCGAGAATGACTAACACCTAATGCGGTCTTACAACTAACTCTTCATGCAATTGAATGTTAAGGGCCTTGATCAAGGGCCCAACAGTGGCAGCTTTGCAGTGCTGGGACTTGAACGTCCATTCTTCTGGTCAAAAGTCCAGTATATTAACCACCGTGTACCACTTAACCACTCTGCCATACCTAAAGTTGTGTACCTTCAGAATGTGTTGCCAATCTGACTTACACACTGACCTGTGAGTTGTGGGTTTGCTAAGTCTTTAACAAAAGCCGAAACATAATAAAACAGAAAACCAAGCAGATAATCACTGGCTGTGTGCCTTAAAATCAATTTGGAAAGCTAGTGTGACTCCGGCTTTATGCTGTAAGTCAGACTGTCAGTGTTATGGATGCAGCATGACAGGAGTGAGTACGCCAATACACAGAAACACACTTGTAAAGAAACAGCCAGTCAGACTGATAAACGGACCAATTAGTAGCCAATCAGATTCATCAACAGAACACCAACCAGCCAACAACTGATAGTCATGCTAACCGAGAGACTCAACGGTTCAGCTGAGCTATGATTCAGGGCAGAGCACTCACTTTCCCAGGAAGTCCCACACCATGCCCCCAATCTGCTGGGGGGCGGCGGACACTGAGGGGGCAGAGTCAGCAGGGGCTCTGCCCCAGGGCAGGGGTAAGGGTGGAGGACATGATGGACGAAGAGGATGAGCAACGAACGACGGGGCGAGGAATGACGAGAGAGTTGGAATAGACAGTCACATACAAAAAAAGCAGTACAGAAGAAAATGTTGAAACGGACAACAAACAAGAGCGAGTGAAGGACATAAGATGACAGGAAGAAGGGAAAGGATGGATGGAAGAACGATACGAGATAAAGAGGAAGAACAGGCCACAGGGGAGAACAAAAACACACAGTTCAGACTTTATAAACACTGAAGCTCCAGCAAAAAAGAAGCTGCAGTACTAGTATGCGACAGACAGAGGGCACCAAGCCTAACAAAATGCAACCTTAGATATTGATAACAGATTTTATAAATATATAAAACATCAAAATCTGTTATCAAAACTAAAATATGATCATCTTGCAACGCTGGTCCAGTAAACGTTCACTTTATCACTATATATACACATTTATAAAACTATGATACTACTATTAACTACTATTTCAGATTTTTATAATCAAATATTAATTTTCCAAAACCTTAGCCTTGGAAATATAGCAGCCCATCAAAACATTTAGGCAATAAATGAATAAAACAAAATTAATCCCTTTTAATATCACTGTTGTACAGGCATGTGCCGTTTAATGTCCATCCAATTAATTTCCATTCACTTTAACTGCTGAGGTCTTAAGAATTATAATTGGAAATAAAAATCGGTATTTTATATATATACACAGTTGCAAGCAGAAATATTCAACCCCCTCAACTTCAAGACATTATAGAGATGTGGATGAAAGATAATGACAATAAATGATAAAAAATCTCATTAAACAACAAACAGTATTTATTAATACATATGTGAGTTATTTTGACAGAGGTTGACAGAAGTTCAAATTAAAAATATAACTCTGAACACGTGCATGTGCACTATTATTCAACCCCCTGCTTTAATACTTTGTGGAGCATCCTTTAGCTTTTATAACTTCCAACAACCGTCTTCGGGAAGTACTAACAAGCTTCTTACACCTCTCAATTGGAATCTTGGCCCATTCTTCACGTGCAAAAGCCTCTAGTTTAGTGATGTGTGATGGCTTCCGTGCTGCAACTGCCTTCTTTAAATCCCATCAAAGTTTTACAATCGGGTTTAGATCTGGTGACTGAAGGCCACTCCAGGACATTCCAGGATCTTTTTCTCAACCAAGCTGTGGTTGACTTGGAGGTGTGCTTAGGATCATTGTCTTGCTGCAAGGTCCAATGATTGCCAAGGTTTAATTTGTCAAAAGATGGCATCACGTTCCTCTTTGAAATGGCCTGGTATTTCTGAGAATCCATGATGCCAGGTACACGATCAAGATTGCCAGATCCTGCTGCAGAAAAACAGCCCCACATCATCAATGAGCCACCTCCATGCTTGACTGAGGGGATGGTATTCTTCTGGTCATAAGCTTGGCCATTCACACGACAGACATACCACTGGTCCATATGTCCAAACAGTTCCAGTTTGGTTTGATCAGTCCATAGAACTGTCTCCCAAAACTCTTTATCCAAATTCCTCCTGGCATATTTTAGTCGAGTTGTGATGTTCCTTGTGATTAAGACTGTAGTGCTCTCTGGAGTCCGGCCCAGAAGTCCTCGTTTATTCAGTGCGCGTCTAATAGTTGCGACTGAAGCACTTGTTCCAGCCTTCATCGGGTCATCCTGTAGGTCTCTTGCACTCACATGGGGGTTTTTCTTAGTTGTCCTGACTAAGTTGCTAAGGGCTCTTGATGGTATTTTGAGCTTTCTTCCACGGCCAGGCAGGTTTGCAGCTGTTCCATAAGTATTAAACTTCCTTATAAATGTTCCCAATGGTGTCACTTGGAATGTTATATTTTGTGGAAATCTTCTTATACCAAAGGCCCTTTAGGTGCGATGAACTAATCTGCATTTTTAAATGTTGTTTTAAAAGTTTTAAATGTCATTCTACTGTTTTACT
Source organism: Ancistrus triradiatus (assembly GCA_025084515.1). Taxonomy (NCBI): domain Eukaryota; kingdom Metazoa; phylum Chordata; class Actinopteri; order Siluriformes; family Loricariidae; genus Ancistrus; species Ancistrus triradiatus. The sequence continues at coordinate 436,480 of JAJAGP010000139.1, forward strand.
ATTCTTTTATGTATTCTTTTGTTTTTATTATTTTGCTTGTAAAACGTTGTCTGAAAAAGTGCTATATAAATAAAGCTTATTATTACTTTATGTGAGTATGGTAATGTCCAGTCAACATCCACATCGATATCTGTTTGGACGGCAAACGGTGCACACCTGTATTGGTTCTTTTGTTTTATTTGAGTGAACTGTTCATGCCGGAAGAACGTTAGCATTAAGCTTACCTCTCCAGCTCAGCAATCTTCTTGTCCTTGTCATTCTTCTCCGTCTCCACATCCCGCAGGATCTCCAGCAGCCTTTCCACCTCCGTCTGCGATTTCCCCGACTCTTCCTTAAAGAAAGCCACTTCCTTCTCCAGGAGCTTTATGCGCTCAACATAGTCCGGATTCCCCCGGGAGCCCTGCTGTACCTCCACCTCGTGGGCCTTCTGCAGACCAAATGCAATAGTGTAAGAATCAAAGAATGGAAGATTGGACTGACTGAAAGTCCCTCAGGCAAGATGAGAAGGAACGGACAGCCGAGGTCTTGTATCACATCCAAAATCACCTGGATGACCAAACAGTTCCAGACATTGCTCAAATCCTCCTCTAGAGTCTAGACTCCAACCAAACACACACACACCACCTGCTGCAGCTCTCAGCAGCCTCCAAAAACAAGGCCAACAACATTCAAGGAACAGATGTTACACCAGGAGTGATCTATGAAAGTAAGAATGGAATTATGTCATCACCAAAAATTACAAGGCACTGTACTGCAAAACCTCCTGTCTTAAATCCTCCCTCTAGATCTGAAATCTAAGATAGGATTTATTTTACAAAAGCAAATACTGATGTATTTATGAGAACACTGTAGTCATTCTGGATAAGTTTGTCTACAATATCAGAATAAAAAACTAAAATTCTACAGTTCAAACTGGAACTATAGACCGCAAATTGAAATTCTAGATTCAAAATGCCATAACGCATTATAATCCAAAGCAGGGCCGTCATCAGACCCACTTTACGGGGGCACCTGCTGTGCCCCACTGAAAGCATGATGATAAAAAGTTCATTTTATGCTGGATTGCTGAGCAGAACTATAGGATACGTCACTCCAATTCACTACAGGCACTACATTTCCCATAATACCCCAGCATCTTTCCAAAACGCTTTCAGTCCGAGCCAGTTTCTTTCAGTTTTTCGCATCTTTTAACGAGTCTCCGCAAATATTTAAAAGAAAGTCTACCAAGCTGCAGACAACGTTAATGCAATTACTCAAAAATCTTTAGTGTTAATTTGTTCTTAATTTTTCATCCTGGGCAGAGTAACACCCATTTTAGTGCTAAATTACTTAATCTATTAAATGTTTAACAGGCTTATTTTTTATGCACAGTTGTGCCCCTACAACTAATTGGCAAGCTGTTCTTTTGTCGTACAACAAGTAGTTTAAAACCTTGTCCTGGTCATAAAGGGTCCTTAATCCTATGCTGGATTCATTGGGGAACAGGTAAAATTTCTCCCAGGAAGGGACGCCAGTCCATCACAGAAATGCATTGCTATAGCAAGCTGAAATTCTATTCTTGAACTAGAGCTGATAGCCTAGATTAGATATTTTATATTCAGAACAGATCTGTTAGAACACCCTAAGTAACTAAAGTAACACACGGCATCAGTGGTTGTTAATAGACTCTGTGCTCGACAACTAACTACATTTTCTCTTTTCTCTCTGAGCTTGTGTTCCAGTACCACGTGCCACCAAGGACTTTCCCACGGAGAACACGGGATTCTGCACTGGCTCTGTGTATCAGACTAAATAATGCCAATACCGTATTTTCCGGGCTATAAAGCGCACCGGGTTATAAGGCGCATTAAATGAAACAAAACTCTTAAGTTCCGTCGGAACCTCAGTTTGGTCTTCTTTACCTGTCGCAGGGCGTCTTCTTGCTTCCTCCACTTCCGTATCATTGATTCGTTAATGTTGAATTCTCTCACAGCTGCTCTATGTCCATGTTGTACTGCGTGACCGATAGCGCTGAGTTTGAAATCCGCTTCGAAAATAAATGAATGAATGCACATACCCTAATGCTGAAGCACATACCGTATTACTCCGCTATGCTGCGCACTACGGTGGCCGTAAGCTTCGTAACTTACTAAGACCGTGCTAAAACATTTTTGACAGATTTATGAGCGCCGTGTACCATCTACAATCGGTTCTAGGTCAGAAGGCTCAACCAGAATTAATTCATACATTAGACGCACCGCATTTTAAGGCGCACTGTCGAATTTTTGAGAAAATTAAAGGATTTTAAGTGTGCCTTATGGTCCGAAAAATACGGTAATTGATGTTATTTATTCAATATTTTTCTTTACTTAGTTTCTGGTTTTTTATATTACTACAGACTTGTTTGACTAGATAAAATTGTTTAATTCTGAAATTTATAATCTAAGCCTCACAAAGAGGTCGTGTCCCTTTTTGAGTTTTGGTCCTCCTAAGGTTTCCTCCTTATAACGTTTAGGGAGTTTTTCCTTGCCACTGTCACCCTAGGCTTAATTTGGGATTGGCCCTAGATATTAGAAGATAATCTAAAATTGTAAATCTGCTTTGAGACAATGCTCCATTGTAAAAAGCAGATATAAATAAATCTGACTTGACTAAACAAGATTCACCAGAGCACACTGCAACTATAGGAGATTTTCTTAAAAAGGTTATCATTCTAATGCCAACTAATGTTCCAATGTGCGGTATCATTCTTTATCATAGAGCAGCTTATCTACTTTCTAAATCAGATTTTCCTCAACCACGTATAGCCTGTAGTTCTTCAGTTTTAATAAGCAGTACATTTGCTCTGAACTACATCTTAATAACTACATTATTGAAACTCAACAGAACAGTTTTAGGTCTCTAAGGTCTGGCTGTGTCCATGTGCATGTGTACACTAATGCAGATATCCACAAACCAGGTCAATGTCTTAGATTTTCTCTTTTCAGTCAGACTAAGCATTTATAATGCATCTTCAAGCTCATAATAAACCCAGATTCAATCAAAAACCTCATACCGTGAGTTATTGCGGATGGAAAACAAGTGAAGCATTCACAAACATCAATTACAGAGACACAGAACACAACAACATCATTACCCATAAATCTGCACGGCAGCACTTCAACTGACATGCAACAAACAAACGGGGTCATGCAGACGCTGCACTTGCAATGGTTAAGCTTTAACACAGCCAGAGAGATGCTGGAGGTCAGTTTGAGAAGATACCACGAGCATATTTCAGGCATGAGGAACCAGTGCAGTGTGAAATGTGACCATGGGATTGGTAACGTGTGCTAATTGATATTAGCTGACAGACACCATAATCACAATTATTTTTTCTATTTTCATCAACTTGATTCAGGTGGACTGTAAATAGTGCACCATTGTACAACGCCAAATCAGAAAAAAATCCTGCATTTCTGGCCTGCAAAACATACCAAACAAAGTTGGGACGGACAATTTAGGGCTAGAAATGAAGTTAAAACTTCAAACACCTCTTTGAAATCCCAGCATTATTTAGTTGTTTACCTCATTACTAACCCTAAATGTGCATATTCCATACCGTCCCAACTTTTTCTAATATTGGGACAAGCAACTGTTGCCCCAGAGCATAACCTTTTTGCTAGAAAGTGTTGATTTAAACCTGAAAGCATAATCCCAGTTTATTTAAGACTTTGTTACATTTTATTGGAAGGATATTACTCAGATACAACCGTTGAAGAATACATGCATTAAGATTTCTGGAATTCTAACTCAATCCAATGCAGGTCCGAAGTGCAAGTTCCGATTCTGACCCCGATTACCCTTGTCAGGGTCGAGATGGGGGCATATCCCGGGGTTTTACAGGATGGTATGAGATGCCAGTAACGTTGGAAACCCCAGTGCGGTTTTCTTGCAGTGCCCCTGTGATCACAAGCTTGGCCCCTCCTATGGCCCACCTAAATGAGGAGTGAGCTAATTAATGAATCCTCTCAATACCCCCGGTGCTAATTTGGGTAAAAAGTAATTGACCACTCTAACATAGCCACTGGCCCCAACCTGCCCCCCGACTTAATGGTCTAGAACCAACACTGTGGAAACCCCTCCCAGTTTCCAAACTTAGGACTTCAGGGACTGCTGTTTCCAGCAGCTTTACCTTCAAACCATGGGAGCTGCCAACATGAGAATGCAAGAACTGAATATATTTGTCATAATATTAATGGCATCCCATAAGGAGCACTTTCACAGGGACTGTGGTAGCCTAATGGTTAATGTACAGAACTATGGACCAGAAGGTCCAGGGTTCAAATCCTACCTCTGCCACGTTGCCATTGTTGGGTCCTTGGGCAAGGCCCTTAACCCACAATTGCTTAGATTGTAACAATTGCAACCACTAAGATTGTATCAGCTGTAAGTCGCTCTGGATAAGAAGGTCTGAATCATGAAATGAGTGTAAATGTACAGTAACAGCTTTTCGAGAGCCACTTAAATTCAACAACAACCACCTTTCAGGAGCCAGCTGAAATTCTATACAATCTGTGTTAGATTTTCTATAGCACATCAGAACAACTGCTTTTCTACATTGGTGTAGAATTTCTCTGGAACAGTTTGAGAATTTAAAATATGTTCTAAAATGGCTTAAAGAAACCAAATACCAAAAATAGTGCAAGAAATATCGAATGTTGCCTTCGAGGTTATTTTCTATAAAGCAGAATTTTGTGTCAAGTTCTGGAAGTTTGGTATGATGTAGAATTCTTTGTAGAGTTCTACAACAGTGTGAGGATTCTAGATTACTGTTATTAGTTATAAAGTGGCAGTTGTAAAATCCAAAAATGCCGTTTGTATACTACCCTGTTTGTGTGCATGTGTGTTCCTCATGCTTTCATAACACGCTGTGTGTGTGTGTGTGTGTGTGTGTGTGTGTGTGTGTGTGTGTGTGTGTGTGTGTGTGTGTGTGTGTGTGTGGATCCTGAGACACTTACAGGGTTGTTGATCTGATTGAACAGCTGCTCAGCTTGCTGCATTGCAATGGGAGGAAAGTTTAACAGATGAGAAGGAAGACGATGAGAAGGGGAAAAAGAGGATAAGGAAGACCAGGAAGGAGAACGAGGAGTAAGAAGAGCATGTGGAAGGAAGATGAGGAAGAGGATGATGAAGGAAGACGAAAGGGAGGAGACCCAGAGAAACATGATTAGCATTAGCCACTTTTTGCTCCAGGCACAAGCTGCTTATTTACGCACTGATCCAAGACCAGTCCCTGCTGGAATCCTGATCTCCCGTATGACGAGAAACTGTTCTTGGATCAGTGAAAGAGCAACAATGAAGCAACAAAGTAAAATGACAGAAAGAGAGAGCAGAGGGAACGATGGGGAAGGATGAAGTCCACTTCCATTGCTACAAGCATTTAATCATCTAAAGCTGTCACTTGGTTCATGTTTTAGTGGCCAGGGATGTTCTTTAATATTTTAATAGGACTGCAATTTGATTCAAACCAGTGTTTTTCAGACTTTGTGCAACACCCCCCTTTTGTAGATAACATTTTTGAGAACGCCCCTCTTCGACACACATGTATATGTCTTTTGCTTTCAAACTCCACTGGTATTTAATTATGGTATATTAATTATTGGTATATTTAATTGCAATTCACACAAAACTGAAATATCATCCTTATGTTTGAATAATCTGCATAAAGTAAGATCATTACCACTATGATACTTCAAATGGTAATTTGAGCAGGGCTGCTAAGACCTTTGCATAAGACTTCAATTATGTGAAAATACATGCAAATGATTCATGTTGTTCAAAGCCACCAATTAATAACCATGAAGTGTACAATACAACTCAATCAGTCCAGGTCCTTCTCCACTGAACTGAATAGACAGATTAGTTTTGCACAGCTTGTGTTTAGTGTGATCTTCACATCCTTTAATTCCCTTTAAGTTAATAGAGATCATGGTAGACTGGTGTGTCCTAACTCACCTTCTGCAGCTGTGTTTCCAGCTTATTGCACTCCTCCTTCTTCTGCTCGATGGCGATCTCCAGAGATTTCAGCTTGGAGTCTTTCTTCAGACCCGACGAGGCCAGAGAGGAGGCGTGTTCCTTCAGATCGATCAAATTTGACTGCAAGGAGAAAGAAAGGATGGAAATAAAGGATCAGAGCTGGCAGACGGTGGAACTTTGTAGATCTACATACAGTGGGGCAAAAACGTATTTAGTCAGTCACTGACTGTGCAAGTTCTCCTACTTAGAAAGATGAGAGAGGTCTGTAATTTTCATCATAGGTACACTTCAACTATGGGAGACAAAATGAGAAAAAAAAATCCAGGAAATCACATTGTAGGATTTTTTTAAAGAATTTAATCATGGTGGAAAATAAGTATTTGGTCACCCACAAACAAGCAAGTTTTCTGGCTCTCACAGACGTGTAACTTCTTCTTTAAGAAGCTCTTCTGTCCTCCACTCGTTACCTGTATTTATGGCACCTGTTTGACCTCGTTATCTGTATAAAAGACACCTGTCCACAGCCTCAAACAGTCAGACTCCAAACTCAACCATGGCCAAGACCAAAGAGCTGTCGAAGAACACCAGGAAGAAAATTGTGGACCTGCACCAGGCTGGGAAGAGTGAATCTACAACAAGCAAGCCAGTTTGGTGTGAATAAATCAACTGTGGGAGCAATTGTAAGAAAATGGAAAGACATACAAGACCACTGATAATCTCCCTCAATCTGGGGCTCCATGCAAGATCTCATCCCGTGGGGTCAAAATGATCATGAGAACAGTGAGCAAAAATCCCAGAACTACACGGAGGGACCTGATGAATGACCTGCAGAGAGCTGGGGCCAAAGTAACAAAGGCTACCATCAGTAACACACTATGCCGAGAGGGACTCCTGCAGATCCTGCAGTGCCAGGCGTGTCCCCCTGCTTAAGCCAGTAAATGTCCAGGCCCGTCTGAAGTTTGCCAGAGAGCATATGGATGATCCAGAAGAGGATTGGGAGAATATCATGTGGTCAGATGAAACTTTTTGGTAAAAACTCAACTCGCCGTGTTTGGAGGAAGAAGAATTCTGAGTTGCACCATAACCTACTGTGAAGCATGGGGGTGGAAACATCATGCTTTGGGGTTGCTTTTCTACAAAGGGGACAGGACGACTGATCCGTGTTTAAGGGAAGAATGAACGGGGCCATGTATCGTGAGATTTTGAAGCCAAAACTTCCTTCCATCAGTGAGAGCATTGAAGAAGGAACGTCTCTGGGTCTGCCAGCATGACAATGATCCCAAACACACTGCTCGAGCAACGAAGGAGTGGCTCCGTAAAAAAGCATTTCAAGGTCCTGGAGTGGCCTAGCCAGTCTCCAGACCTCATCACCATAGAAAATGTGTGGAGGGAGTTGAAAGTCCGTGTTGCCCCAAAACATCACTGCTCTAGAGGAGATCTGCATGGAGGAATGGACCAAAATACCAGCTACAGTGTGTGCCAACCTGGTGAAGACTTACAGAAAACGTTTGACCTCTGTCACTGCCAACAAAGGTTATGTTACAAAGTATTGAGTTGAACCAAATTTATTGACCAAATACTTATTTTCCAACATAATTTACAATTAAATTCTTTAAAAATCCTACAATGTGATTTCTTGGATTTTTTTTTTCTCATTTTGTCTCTCATAACCTATGATATAAATTACAGACCTCTCTCATCTTTCCAAGTAGGAGAACTGGCACAATCAGTGGCTGACTAAATACTTTTTTGCCCGACCGTATCTGCAGTTATGCTCACTTACCCCTTTTTCCAGCATCACAATGCTGGTGTCTAGATTAAAACTGTTCTGTACTTTTATCTACCATCTACCAGTGAAAAGAGGCACTCAGGGGCTGCAGACCTCCTTCAGTGAGGGGTCATGTATGTGGGAGATTGAGTGAATGACTGGATAATTGTACATTTTCAAATTGGAAAACATGCTTGGTAAACATTAGAATAAATAGCTAATACAATATGGGCATGTGACTTTGAATGGTAAAATCATTTCATAGGTAGGGGTAAACCCTGTAATCAATCCAGACTTGGCATTATTTTATGACAGTGTTAAGAAAGCCCAAATACGATTTGGTTTGAACCCGGTGAAAACTCTGGCTTGTTCAACATATCTCTCTTTCCTGGAATGAGCTCCATAGTGGTGTGAATAGGTAACAGACTATCGTACCTCTTTTTCGTTTAGCTCCACCTGCAGAGAGCCGACCTTCTCCTTCAGGTCTTTGTTCTCTTTCTTGTACGAATCGAGCTCCTCCATTCTCTCTCGGTCCTCCCGTTCCCTCTGCTCCTTCAGACGCTCAATGATTCGTTCCTGAGATAAACAGCATTCACAGTCAACTTTGAAAAGAGTAAAGGCAGTATTATAACAAAATTTTAATCTCACTGGGTTTGGATGGAGGATGGAGGATGCAGTTCCCCCCTCTTCACCTTTTTCCATCAATTATTCTTTTCTTTCTATTATGTAATTATGTTCATTTTTTGCATTGCTATTAAATTGGATAAAACTTTAAAGTTAGTTTGTTTGTTTATTTGATTTGGCATATACACTGCCCGGCCAAAAATAAAGAGTCACCATCTGGATTTAACAATAGTTAAAAAAAGAGCCTCCCATCGGATAATGACTGCATTGCTGATTATGTTTCAGCTGGCAACAGGTTCTTTAACCCTAACTGATGCAGTGAGGAGCTTCTCATTTGTTAAACAACCATGTTGAACGACACATCCTGTGGTCGTGGAAAAGATGTTCATCTGTTTCTGAAGGGTCAGATTGGGAAAGAGTGGTTCAGGGAGCATGAGCCATCATTTTCAGACATGGATTGGCCACCACAGAGTCCAAACTTTAAAGTTTTATCAAATTTACATAAAGTACAGTCCACACAGCAAGGATCCAGGTCGCTCAACCTGGGATCAAACACAGGACCTTCTTGATGGGAGGTGACGATACTACCCACCGAAGAAGGAAATCCTCTTTACTTGCTTGTTTTTACTAGATTTCTACTAGTTTAACTGTTGTGTGCAAATGTAGCTTTGGAGTTGCTTTTCAATATTATCAAATTAATTAATTATTTCATTTTTTTTACCAATACAAACCTACTGGTTTTTCACCATTATAAAAGGACCCAATGCTTTTTTTTCCATAGGTGAAGCAAAAAGTTCTTACACTTTGTTTTATTAAAAATTACATATAAATTACATGCCGTTTTCCTTACAATTTTTAACTTGTACTAAAACAAAAACACAAAATATTATATCTTGAATAATTTCCTCGTGAGCTACTTTAATTTTTCTCCAACCCCTTTTATGTCCCTTTTCTCCTTCCACAGCCAGGTCCCCCCACCTCTATGGCTACATTTACATTTCATTTTGAAATCTGATTTTTGGGCATCACTGTATTTTATTTTGTCTTAAATGATTTCATTTGCCCTGGCACTCTTGCTGCAGACTTTGAGGTTACATGCCAGTTTCATTCACTTCTCAGGCTTTACCTTCTCAGATAAAGCTTCCTCCAGCGTAGCGAGTGCCGTGTCTGTGTTAGTCGAGTCGGTCTGCAGAGATTTCACTCGATCCTTCAGGTTCCCTAACTGTTTATCCTTATCACGCAACTGCTCCTGCAAGTTCTCTATCTGAGGACATGTGAAATGTTAGATTTGATTTTCCATAACACACTGCTTTCATGGAGCTCACTCAATACCTGTGATTTCCTAAGGAACTAGATGACCTACTTTCTTCTGGAGGACGTTGATCTTTCGCTCTTTAACCTCCAGCATGTCCTTCATGTCCCGGATCTCTCCAGCAAGCGTTCCCTTCTCCTCTGTCAGATCCTGCAGCTGTTTGCTTTTCTTATTGAGGAACGATTCCTTCTCCTCCAGGCGCAGACGAAGAGCGTCCACCTGCATCACCATGTACACAAATCATCCATAATTAATAACACTTTCATTTTCATCAAACACGACAAGTAAATATGATACACCATGCAACATATACATAAACTGATATTAATGTTTGTGTGTGTGGGGTGTGTGCGTCTGTGTGTAACCTCGGTCTGGAGAATAGCTGCTCGTTGTTCTTTAGCAGTCAGAGACTCTTTGAGAACTTCGATGTGCTGTTTGCAGTCAGAGTTCTGATTATTCAGAGTCTCGAGTTTGGTCTGCAGAGCCAACAGCTCCGATTCCTTCTTAGATAATTCCAGCTTCAGCTGATCAATCTGTAATAATAATAATCATAATAATAACAACAACAACAACAACAACAACTACAAAAACTGCAATTCCAGCTTCAATTGATCAGTCTGCAATAATATTAAGAAGCTCTTCTGTCCTCCACTCGTTACCTCTATTAATGGCACCTGTTTGACCCTCATTATCTGTATAAAAGACACCTGTCCACAGACTCCAAACTCAACCATGGTCAAGACCAAAGAGCTGTCAAAGGACACCAGGAAGAAAACTGTAGACCTGCACCAGGCTGGGAAGAGTGAATCTACAATAGGCAAGCAGGTTGGTGTGAATAAATCAACTGTGGGAGCAATTGTAAGAAAATGGAAGACATACAAGACCACTGATAATCTCCCTCAATCTGGGGCTCCACGCAAGATCTCATCCCGTGGGGTCAAAATGATCAGGAGAACGGTGAGCAAAAATCCCAGAACTACATGGAGGGACCTGATGAATGACCTGCAGAGAGCTGGGACCAAAGTAACAAAGGCTACCATCAGTAACACACTACACTGAGAGGTACTCAGATCCTGCTTAAGCCAGTACACGTCCAGGCCCATCTGAAGTTTGGTAGAGAGCATGTGGATGATCCAGAAGAGGATTGGGAGAATATCATGTGGTATAATATCAGACCTTTTTGCTAAAAAACTCAACTCGTCGTGTTTGGAGAAAGAAGAATGCTGAGTTGCAACACCATACCTAAGCAAAGGGGACAGGACGACTGATCCGTGTTAAGGGAAGAATGAACGGGGCCATGTATCGTGAGATTTGAAGCCAAAACCTCCTTCCATCAATGAGAGCATTGAAGATAGAACGTGGCTGGGTCTTCCAGCATGACAATGATCCCAAACACAAATGGGCCAAAATACCAGCTACAGTGTGTGCAAACCTGGAAACTTACAGGAAACGTTTGACCTCTGTCATTGCCAACAAAGGTTATGTTACAAAGCATTGACTTGAACTTTTGTTATTGACCAAATACTTATTTTCCACTATAATTTACAATTAAATTATTTAAAAATCCTACAATGTGATTTCCTGGATTTTTTTTTCCTCATTTTGTCTCTCATAGTTGAAGTGTACCTATGATGAAAATTACAGACCTCTCTCATCTTACTAAGTAGGAGAACTTACACAATCAGGGGCTGACTAAATACTTTTTTACCCCACTATATACCTTTATATTAAATGCCACCCTATACAGCATTTTTCAACAGTTTACACAACTGCCAGAAGGAAAATTACAAGATATAACTGAAACACTGAATTAAAGACATTGTGAGAATTGGATGTGCCAAGATTAAACAGCAGCAAATTCAATGATAAACAGTGCTGTAAATAAATAAGTGCTTTGTTCATGTAACGGCAGCTCTGCTCCTATTAAACACGCTCTCTATTCATTATACTGCAGAGTGATCTATCATTCATGAACCCGACCATGTAAAGTAATGGCACCCTTACATGGTGCCAAAATAGACCACAGTTTAGCAGATGCAGAATGTACATGCAAATTTACTGATTACAGTCTGTCTGTTGCTGTGTGCATTGTGTTAATCATCGTTCATAGAAAAAGGGCTACCCCAGAACCAGGACCAGGCCAAATGTATGCAGACATCCCATATCCATAGGCAAACATTGATTGGGTCATACTGAAGAGCTCATATGGTACAATCACTTGATGCCAAGACGGTAGCTGGTCAGGTTTCAGTCCTGCTATAATTGTAGACATATAGCAGCACTAGACTCACAACGAGCTCATGTCTTGGCTGCAAGAGACTTCATAACCACCTCTGCAAGCAACATCAGGACAAGAACTGTTTCTCAGGAGCTTCATCGATCAAACCGAGTGGCTGAACACAAACCTAACGTCAGCATTTGCAGTGCCAAGTGGTATAAAACACTGGCAATAGACTCTAGAGTAAAGGAAACCAGGAACTCTACCATAATGCTACCAGTAAGGGTGGTGGAGAAGGGATAAAGATCTGTAGATGTTGATGGTTCTGACTGCACCCCTTACCTCCGGTAAAGAGACATCCCAAGGCTTTTTTTCAGGGCGCAAGGCAGGAACAACCCTAGACACGGCATCCACACACTAAGGGGCACTTTGGAAACACCAATTAACCTAACACACGTTTTTTGGAATGTGGGCGGAAACTACAGTACCCAGAGAAAACCCACACGGAGAACATGGGGAGAACATGAAAACTCAGCACAGGCGGAGCCCGGGGTGGAGATCGAACCAGGGATCTCGAAGCTATGAGGCGACAGTGCTAACCACCGTGCTGCCCTATGTATATTATTTATTATTTTATTGTTCGATTATTACATTATGTATATGTATATTATGTCCATCTATGGGTGTGATTTCAGACACTCAATCAGTCTCGGTGCCACTGTTCCTGGGATAAGACGTGCCAAAACTGTTCACCTCATCATGCATTTATTGATTATGATTATCGTATGACATTCCTTTGATTTATTCCTGCTTTTAATCATTAATTACAAACAAATACAGGTGTAAAAAACAATAATTTGAGGATCGGGAACGGATTAATCCTATTTACATTAATTCCTATGAGAAATTTGATTCCGACTTCAAACAAATCAATTAAGTTCAAATCCCGAGGTTCCACTGTACACTACGTGAATACATTTATCTTGACCCGGCATGGTGTGGATGTCGTACCTTGGACTTCATGAACTTGGAGTGGTTCTTGTACACCTCCATCTGCTTGATCTCCTCCTCCCGGTCCTCGGTGCTCAGCAGCCCGTTGGCCTTCAGCAGCTGAATCTCGTCCTCCAGGTCTCGGATGTTCCTCTCCAGAGATGCGATCTTTGTGTCCTGAACGAAAAGTTTGGAGGAGTAATTGTAATCCATGCTGCACAAGTCACAGCCAAGCCAAAGCAGATGGCAAGAAAAACAAGATACACAGCAAGAGACGGGGAGACAGAGAGAGAGTCAGTGGGTGTAGTGCTGGAGTGAGGGAGGAACTGCAGTGCAGAATCTGCTCCTCACAGCCTAATGGACTGGGATCTAATCATCACAGGCTTGGACTGGTCCTGCATCCGGTTTAGCAGTAGATGAGATCAGAGAGATACAGAAGAGTACAGTGTGTGTGTGTGTGTGTGTGTGTGTGTGTGTGTGTGTGTGTGTGTGTGTGTGTGTGTGTGCCTGCTAAATTACTAAATGTGCGTGTTCCTTTCATCTCAGCAAAACTTCCAGGACGCGGTTATACTTCTTGGCCTTTTAAATAAATAATGCAATGCCGTTAAGATTAGCTCCAGTCCATCTCACCTACCTATGAAGAGCTCAAAGAGAACGTTCTCTTGCATTTCCTCACGGACTCATTCACCCTCTGACTTTTGTGGCTCTCTCATATTACCATCCTGAAGTGTAAGCTATTATCATTAAGCTATTCTCAAGTAAGAACTACTAGCCAGTCACAGCACAGACTACCCCCTATCAGTATCACTTACCATATAGGCGCACTTTGTAGTTCTACAATTACAGACTCTAGTCCATCTGTTTGTCTTCATACTTTGTTTACTCTGTTCTCGAATTCTCATTCATTCTCAGAGTGGATCAGACACGGCAGTGCTGTTGGAGTTTTTAATGCAGCTCCGTGTCAATGCTGGACTGAAAACAGTCCACCTACCAAAAGTGTCAAGCCACCAGCAACCTGTAGGCAGCATCCTGTGAGCACTGATGAAGGATTAGAGGATGACTAACAAACTGTACAACAACCAGATGAGGTACTGTCTCTGATTTTCATCTACAAGATGGAGCAATAAGGTGATTGGTCTCAAATAAAGTGGACCATGAGTGAACAGTGTTTTAAAACTCCAGCAGCACTGCTGTGTCTGATCCACTCATACGAGCTCAACACACACTAACACATCACATCAGTGTCAATACAGAGCTGAGAATGATCCACCACCCAAACAGGACCTGATCTGTGATGATCCTGTGGGGGTCCTGACCATCAGAGAACAGAGTAAAGGGGACGAACAAAGTATGCAGACAAACAGATGGACTACCAGTAAAACCCAGTCATTTCTGATTGGCTGGTTGAGTAAGGGCAATGGAGGCTGTAGCTCCACCTCTACATTACTGATAAATCTGAGACCAACCTTTGGATCTCTTCCAAATCTCCAAATTGTTGGATAAGAAACTCTCGTGGCAGGCTTTTGAAGGCTAATATAGTTTCACACTGCAGTTTAAAAATAAATACTGCCATTTCATAGCTCTGCTTCATTTTTAGCCTTTATTTGTACTCCTTTCCACTGTAGATACACCAACTACTAAGTCAACACCGGTACCTGTGGTCTATTTGGCTTGGTTAGCCACCGGTGATTGTTCTTTACATGTGTGTGTAAGAAAAATAGCTTCATCATGTCTATGAAAGAGTGTACAATCAGAATCGTCTTGATTCATCACGTCACATTGACAATATAACTGACAAACTGAGTCAAAACACTGTACTGCGACATCTACAGGAGCGGAGACTATAGTTTACAACCCTTTTCTTCCTTTGAAACCATGCCACCCACATTTTATTGCTTATATTTTAAAACATTTTCCAGATTTGCAGCCATTTCTCAGATATCCTACAGAGGCTGTGTTGCTTCTTTTGAATGTGTGATCTAACTCTCAAAGCTGCAGTCAGAACCAGTCAACCAACAAGATTAGCATTTCATAATATCGGGGGTTAGGGGTCCGAAGAATAACATTATCGGCCTTGAAAATGTCGGCTAGGCAAAATAAGAGCACAAAATTAGACTCGAGCCACTAAGCTGTGTTTGCACGTGCAGTGGTGAGCATCAAAATGTTGCAGCATGACCAAACCCACATGCAGAGGGTCTGTGCAGCAGCTCCAAAACCATCGTGCAAATTCATGCACCTAAACTCACCGGCTGCTTGTGTGAATAAAACGAGAAAATCCCGCACCGAGTCCTTTATTCTTATATCCTTAAGGATCATCCCTGGCCCTTCTCTCTTTCGCTCGCCCCTTCTCTCATGCCTGCCCTAGACGGTTTCGCCGTTGTAAACAACCCGCACTTGTTCCCATGGTAACTGCATCAGACTTCCATGCTTGCTCATCCAATGGCAGAGAGCGAGACGGCTACGGAAACGAGCACCGAGAGCCTGATGAGATTTCCGTAGGAGGGAAGGAGGAGGAACCGGGCTCTGACTGGACGAGGTGAGACAGAGCGGGCATATGGATTGGCCGTAACGTGGGCATGTCCCGTCTATCCTCACGCCTGGGTCTCACAGAGGTGCAGAGGAGGATTCTGGATGTTTACTCCGGGGGAGTCCAATCAAAGCGCATGTGGGAGCCGAGTGATGTCATGCTTTATTTTTAGAAGAGTGTGTAATGGCTCGGCGGGTGGGGAGGTGGTAGGCTGGTGCAGCGCACACACACTCCTCTGCGCATCACCATCCCACAGGGACTCAGCCTTTCTTCCTCTAGTATTTCTCCCACGTCCTTATTTTCATTTCTTTATATTATAACAATGTATTTATCATTCACTCTTTCTTTTCTGGAAGCTTCATCATATCATTATCATGTAGTAACATTCTCATTACGCTTGTTTATCTCATTACGCTTGTTTTTGATATAATAACCATATTCGGGTGTGTAGAACAGCTGCAAGAGCTAGCTTTGTGTGTTTTCATAAAGACTGTTCAGCTCTTTTGGTTTCTTTTCCAGATTCATTTCTACATACATTCTATAGACAAAAGTATTGGGACACCTACACATTATAGCTATAAGAGCTTTTATGACACACCATTCTAAATCCATAGGCATTAATATTAGGGGTGGGTATTGGAAAGGACTTCACGATACGATATGATTATATCACAATATATTGCAAGACAATGCATTTTATGATATATTGCGATATAACAGCTGAAATACAAGTTACAGTGTACAATCTGAGTCGTCTTAATCCATCACATCACACTGATAATTCAGCGGACCAACTGAGTCATCTACAGGAGCGGAAATTGTAGTTTACACCCCATTTAAAACATGTTTTTTCTTCCTTCAAAATAAATCGATATTTTGATCTGAAAATCGATCTGGTATATCACGAAAATAAATATCGCGATATATTGCTGGATCTATTTTTTAGCCCGGCCCTAATTAATACAGAGTTGGTGCCCCTTTGCAACTTTAACAGCTTCCACTCATCTGGGAAGGCTTTATACCAGTTTTAGACTGGTGTGTGTGGGAATTTACATTTATGTCAATTAGAATTCATCCAGAAAAAACATTTGTGAGGTCAGGCACTGATGTTGGACGAGAGCACCTGACTCACATTCTCCATTCTAGTTCATCCCAAAGGTGTTCCATAGAGGTGAGGTCAGATCTCTGTGATGTCTTTGCAGATTTTGGAAAATATATGTTTAGGATAAAAATGATTTGTGTTGTGCCCATCGTGTAAAATCAAACAGGTTCCCTATAACTATCGACAAACACATTTAGTCACCAGCGCCTCCATGTGTTGCCAAATAAACAAAGTACCAGCCCACTCTGAGCTATTCTTGGTTTCATAGCATGTCTGTCAGGAAAAACAAGAGCTGGCTGGACTAGCAAACACAGTAGTATCCTGATGTTGAAACACATTGGGTTGCCAAATGCGCAATTTCAGTGCAACTACTAAAAGTGTTTAATATGACAGTTCTCAAGATCTCTCTGTAAAAAACATTTCAATCGTTCACAAACCAAAACCCTCAGATTGCCCAGCCCTAGTCCATAATAAAAGATAATTCTTGACAAGAACAGAATAAGCCTGAGCGTTTTCTACACTGTAGGATGCTTCTACGACCCACATTCGATCAGAAAATCTGACTTACGAACAGTGATGGATAGAAATTCATCATTTATGTTACGATTGTGAAGTTGTCACCCTGAAACTTCAAAAAGGAACCGCACGCTTACCTTCATTTCTATAATGGTCTGCAGAGCTTTGGTCTTGCTCGGGTCCTGGTGTAGCTGGTTTCGCCGATGAAGCTCCTAAAAAGGCAAAGAAATAAAATGCTATAAAAGCAACATTTATTCATTTTGGAAAATGTATTCATACAAAGTGCAAAACAACACTGGTGCTGAACCTCATTCAGCAAACAACAGAATGATTATTATAATCATATAAATGCAAATTGAGTTGACAGTTGCTTACCCTTAGGTGCAGATCAATCCTCAAGTCAAGTCTCAAGGCATTTAACCACATGTCCGACTCAAGTGCAGCCAAGTCAAGTCACATCACTTACACTTATATTCTTTTACATCCCCAGGTTATGAATTCATGTTAGAAATACTTTGTTACAAACTAAAATGCTTAGGTATTAAAAATGTCATTTATTGCATCCACAAAAAACCTTCACCAAAATCATTATGCTTTCCTTTTTTTTAATGGAAATGCTCATTCTGGACTTGTCTCTGCTCCAAAAGAAATTATAAAAAGTGATCAATTCTTAAAAAATAAAATCACAAAGTGTTTTTATAACAACTAAAAAGGACACTGAAGGTATTATTTGTTCATATCTATACAACTTTAGCGTATACTTGAACAATACATGGTCGTCCACAACATTATCATCATTACCGCAACAGCCTTTGATTTCTGTAGCGAATTATTTGAAGGTAACACTTGTTTATGTCGTAACCATGGAAACAAAGACCAACAGGGGAGCACCTATCTGTCATGAGAGAAGAGTGACAATTTGATGTCTAGAAATGTGAGTAATTTAATCATGTATTCCTCCTGATCGAAAAGTATGTTCATTCAGCGTCATTACCATTTATGCCGTTATGGCAGTATTTTACACAAAAAAACTAAAATGTTCACATTATTAATATTGATTTAAAGTCCATCATATACTAGCTGTTGACCAGCACTAGCAAACCCATGACCTACCATCTTTTTTCCTGAAAAAGTAAAAAACTGTCATTACCGCAATGTCATTTCCAATTTATAAAGGTATTCTTCTTCTTCTTCTTCTTTCGGCTTCTCCCTTTATCAGGGGTCACCACAGCGAGTTAAACGTTTCCACCTCACCCTGTCCTCCACGTCCTCTACTCTCACCCCAACTCCCTGCATATCTTCATTTACCACAACCAAATAACTCCTCTTTGGTCTTCCTCTCCGTCTCTTGCCTGGCAGCTCCATCTCCAACATCCTCCTACCAATATATCCACTATCCCTCCTCTGCACATGTCCAAACCATCTCAGTCTTCCCTCTCGAATTTTGTCTCCCAAATTTTCCAACCTGTGCTGTCCCTCTGATGATCTCATTCCTAATCCTGTCCCACCCTAGACACTCCTAAAAGAGAACCTCAACATCTTAAGTTCTGCCACCTCCAGCTCTGCTTCCTGTCTCTTTGTCAGTGCCACTGTCTCTAAGCCATACAACAAGGCTGGTCTCACTACTCTCTTATAAATCTTTCCTTTCACTTTTGCTGCGACCCTTTTGTCACACAGCACTCCTGACACTCTTCTCCACCCACTCCATCCTGCCTGTACTCTCTTCTTCACCTCCTTTCCACACTCCCCATTTCCTTGGACAGTTGATCATAAGTACCTGAACTCCTGTACCTGTGTGACCACTGATCCCTGTAGCCTGACTGTTCCACCTGCCTCCCTTTCATTTACACACATGTATTCTGTCTTACTACAGTTGACTTTCATTCATCTCCTTTCCAGATTATACCTCCACCTCTCCAAGTTCTCTTCTACCTGCTCCCTGTTCTCACTACAGATCACAATGTCGTCTGCAAACATCATAGTCCACGGCGATTCCTGTATTCATTATTTATAAATTGTTAATATATAATTAAATATTAAAATTCTATATAATCTCAGTTGTAGCATCAGTATGTCTTTACTTTAAAGTATGTAAACCTCATCTTGAAATAATAAAAAAATTATTTACCACCTCTGTCCAATTGTGCCTCAAGTAACTCGAGTCTCAATGCATGTACCCTCAAGTCCCTTTCACATCTCAAATTACATACCCTTAAATCGAGTCTCAACTTGCTTACCCACAAGTCCTAGTCAAGTTTTAAGCAATTTGATTTCAAGTTCGAATCTCAAGTCATTTACCCCTTGTCCAAGTCGTGTCTCCTGTCATTTGGTCACTGTTCCATTCCATGTCATGTCCTGAATGGTGTCTTAGGGATAAGAGGGCACTCTCTTAAACCCTTCATTTCCTATAGAATATCTATTTACAATGTACTTGGAGCGTCACTCAGACCTGTCTTAGCTGAGCTTACCTCTCTCAGATGAATGTTCTCCTTCTCCTTCTGGTCCAGTATGACTTCCAAGTGGCCCAACTGGGCCTCAGCCTCGGCAATACGCCTCGCCCTGTCCTGCTCCTCCTCGTCCGATGCCCTCCCGGCCCCCGGGGGAAGCCCTTTGCTCTGCAGCATCTCCAGCAACTTCTTGATGGACTCGTCTCTGGCACCCAGGGTCTGCTTCTGTGTCTCGATCCTCAGCTCCATCTCCTCCAGAGTCTTCCTGAGCAGGAAGAGCTCTTTGGCCTGTCGGTCGTGCTCGGCTTGCAAGCGGCGGAAATTCTCCTCGGTCAGCTCGATGGTGGTGAAATGTTCACCACCTGCAGCTCTGGAATTGCTTTCCTGTTGCAGGAGGTGGTTCAAGTCCCTCTGGGTCCTCAGCTCATCCTGAAGAGCCTGGATGGTCATCTGAAGATGCTGGAGTTAAGAAAGAGAAGATCGTTTTAGGACTATTGTTGAAATGTTAAACAGCTTCCCCTGCGTCAGAGACAGCTAATCATGCCTATATGTGAACCCCGGTTTGCTCATAGGTCACAGTGTTAGAATGCTGCACCACTCAGGCGTCTTATTACGTTTTTGTTATTGCATTTATGAACTTATTTGTTTTTAGCTTACCAAGTCAACAGTACTAGTGAAGCAAGTGAAAGCTATAATAGTAAGCAAAAGCCAACCTGGTGAGAGAAAGCTAACATACTGGCCAACGCTAGCCTAGTATGCAAAAGCTTAGAGGGAACGCTTGTCTTTTAAGCATTTGATAGAGCCATGAAAAATTATCCTGACATAAATGTAAGTTTTACAATGGGGATACGTCATGACAAATCTATCGTAAGTTGAATTTATGGTAAACCTAGCAGTTTAACACACACACACACACACACACACACACACATATATATACACACAAAACTTATATTATTCTTGTTTTATTCTTATTCTATAATAAAGTATTGAATACCTCATGTAACGTATCCAATAACATATTGAAAGTGAAAAACAAAAGCGATTACTGTCTTGACCACGGCTTTTCCTCACTACATATCCCAGCGCTCATCACTTTCGCCATGTGACTCACTGGAAACGAGTTCCCCATTAACACGGGAGAGTGCAGGAGAGCATCATACTGTGTAACGCTTGCAGGGGAAATAAATATAGTACAATAAAATGATGAATACAGTTTCTGCTGAATGGATATTTATGTGTATTATCAGATCCCCATCTTAACTGATGAAATATTGTCAACCGTCGCAAAACGAGGACTACCCGTAGTAGTAAAGTATATTTCTAGTAGTATCGACCTGAGGGAAGGTGATACGAGTCATACAAGTCACTTAATCACTACCTTACTTTGTCACAGAATTGACTAAATAGGACTTTTACACTCAATTGTGATAGTAACAGTTTAATTTATCATCACATTATCTAAGCTGTTCGTTTTTTGTAACCCTGGTACCCTTGACCTACGTGATCTGGAGAGCGTTTGGGGTGGAATGGGGTGAAATGAGCAGAATGGAGCACACAGAGTGAACAGATTTGTAGCTTAAGCCAAACACAACATCCACAATGCCATGCAGCAAACACGCACTGACACACACACACACAGCAGTGGTTGCAAGCAGTGTAACACACCTTTGTCCTGCGAGCGTCCAGCAGTTGCTGGAAAAGATGGAGGCATGAAGAGCGTAAGAACAGAATATGGCATAAGCAAGCACACAAACACACTTTCCACTCACATAATATTATTGTAGCAAATTAAGTTCTACACCTAAGCCTAACCTCAGTAACCTAAAGCAAATCATCTAGCACTTTTGGTATTTCAAATACATTTTGGATACAAGCAATTAATTGTACACTATTTCATGCAACCCTACAACAAACGGCTTTCAGTTATTTTTACTCAAGTAATGCAGCAATCAACAAAACCCCACATTCACACTGTCCTAAAAATAACTGTACATCTAAACACAAGCAATACATTCTTTTCTAAATCACACTTCAACAATTGTAGAACCATGGTCATAATCACAATATACTGTACACTCATTTCCAAAAGAACATAACGCACCAAAAAGGAGTTGTTGGAATCGAATGAAACTTTATATGTATGAATGCAATGATGATATATGGAAGTGATTACAATATTAGAGTGAACTCAACTTACGGTTCCTATAACAATGCATAGATTTCTGTTTGTATAATTTTAGTTATTGTTGCACTCTATTAATCCCTCATCACTGCCATTACAGTACACTATTACCCATTTTAGAATTAATTTATTTTTCACAAGAGTATACAGTATTTGGTTTGAGACAAAACACGATGAAAAGTGAAAACGAGACCCGTCAATGCTGAAGTGCGTAATAGACGGTTTCGTCCAGTAGGACGCGCTGCTGCTCTTTCATGTAGGCATGCTGATGTAGTGCTGAGATTTAACCAGCAGATGGCAGCAGAGACTACAAGAGTGATGGCGTGCCCGCTGTACAATGCGAGTTCAATCAATTGTCCCAGTCTTATGTAAGAACTACACATGCACACACACAGAAATACAGACACTGGAATATAAACTGTATACCATACCATATATGCATTTTCAATAGTGGAGCCGCAGTTAACAAAGTCATTTTACACAACAGCCCGTCTTGGCATTTTATATTTGAAAATGGTAAATATTGTAAATCAAATGTAATGCTTTATTGAAGTCAATCATGTTCCTGATTCACGATTTACTGGAGATGCTGATCAGTTGTCGTGAGAGAAGCCATGCTTCAGGACAGGACTAACAAACACACACACACTCCCATAAATGGATGGTTTGTTTGTTTGTTCATTTGTATAGGGCATTTTGCCCCTAGTCCATTCACTACTAGTGAAGTTTGAGCATGGGTCAGAATGATGCACTCCCAGGAAAAATTGTACTGTGAATTTTCATAGTAAAACTGTGAATTGCTTGAGAGTTTTAATGTGAACTTTTAAAGTTTGACCATGAAGTTCACAGTTCTACTATGATTTTTTGGTGGTAATTTGGCCACTTCATGGTTCTACTATCAAATTTCACAGTACATTTTTTCCTGGACTCGTAGCCCTTTGTCTACGAAATGTTACTTTCTCATTATTATGATGCATATACATGTTCTCTATAGATTCCCAGAGATTCACAAGCTTCAGCGAGTGTCTTTTAGGTACAAAGCATGATTCGCATGCAGGCTGCGCTGTGCTGTTTGCCAGCATTGTGCCACCCATCTAATATTTGAGGCTCATATATTATTTAAAGCAGCACTTTATTATTAGCAGGTCATTGAGAGCCAGAGATACAAACAGAAACGCTAACGGTGATGTTATACAGACAAATGAATGATGAATAGTGGAAATTGTTCGAGGTCTACGGTTTAGTGTGATACTGAACTCGAAGTTAAAGGGCAGATTTAAACAGATTTCCTCTCTCATTACAATATGGAACTCAGGACAGACTGATGTGTGTGAATGAGTGTCAGCGCTGCTCTGCATACATGCTAATTACCACTGATCTAATCTAACAGAGCCAAGGGGAATCACCGGGCCTCAATTTTACACACACACACACACACACACACACACACACACACACACACACACACGGACATACACACACGGACATACACAAAAGACATGCCCACACAAAATGGCTCTTCATGGTTTGTTACTGACATATTGTTTTATAGATGTGTGGCTGCCCTCAAAAGGTAACAAAATCACACACACACACACACACACACACACACACACACACACACACACACACACGAGTTTCTATCAATAAGAGGACTTTCCTTAAACTAGTATTACTTTAGCTAATAATAATTTTACCTAACCCAAACCACAGTAAAGTAATATTTTGCCATTTTGACTATTTTTCCCCAAACAAGTTGCAGCTTTGTTTAAAATAAATTCGATATATTCTTTGCGTGGACCAGCAAACTGTCTACATGGGAACTTATTTGTCTTGCTATTCTAGTGAGAACTTTCCACTGACATTAATGTCAATGAAGGACTACTGTTACTGTATTTAGCAGACTCCCTTATCCAGAGCAACATACAATAGATACAACCTACTGCAGCTAACTAATGCTACACCTACCCCTAACATCAGTAACCTAAAGCAAGGCTTTCTGTTTTCCGAATAAAGGTTTCCATTTTTGTTTAAAACAAAAAATAGGTCCTCACTAGTCAAAATTTCAAGTTTTCCTATCATCATGGGGACATTTGGCCCCTCAAGTATAGCAACTCTCTCTCTCTCTCTCTCTCTCTCTCTCTCTCTCTCTCTCTGTCTCACTCACACACACACACACACACACACACACACACACACACACACTTGAGTTTCTATCAATCAGGGGACTTTCTATTAACCTAATATTACTTTAGCTAATAATAAGTACACCTACACCCAACTCAAACCACAGTGACAAAGTAACATTTTGGCTGGGTTTTTTCCCCCAAAAGCATAGATATTTTCTTTGTGTGGACCAGCAAAATGCCTCCACAGGGTAAAAACAGTCAGATCTTTCAATCCTTGTGGGCTATTTGGTCCTCACAATCAATGCTGGAGTAGCTACTTAATAACATAATGCATTGCAAATGAGTAATTACTTCTTTCATTTACATTTACATTTACAGCATTTAGCAGACGCCCTTAATCCAGAGCGACTTACAATTGTTACAATCTTACAGTCCAAGCAATTGTGGGTTAAGGGCCTTGTTCAAGAACCCAACAGTTTTAGCTTGGCAGAGGTGGGATTTGAACCCTGGATCTTCTGATCCATAGTCCAGTACCTTACCCGCTAGGCTACCACAGTCCCAAATGCAGGGGTGATTACTTTACTAGAAAAATCCCTACAATCCATAATCATCTGTACCAGCTAGAAAGCACAATGCTATCAGCAAATAATCCTTCAAAGGCTTTATTTAACAAAAAAGAATATTCAGGTGCAAATGAAGTTGTTGCTTGTTGGGGAGTGTTTCAGGTTTTCCCAAGGCAGTTATACAGATCATTTCAGCAGATGTCACTAAGGCGTGCGTTTTGGAGCGTTGAAAAACACAATCATTTTTCAAAGCAATTGCTTCAAATGATTCAAAGCCTCAGAAAGCTTAATTTCTCCCATCACTAGGCATGGACGCCTGCACGGACTACATAATATGCACTAATCAGCTAATATAAAGAGGAAGTCTGTTGTAAATGCTTTGGGTATAATTTATATTTTTCGCTCAGGAACCTGAGCAACAAAAGGATTGATTTGTTTATTAAACAGTAACTAATGTGATTACAAGAATCAGAATGAGATTTCTTGGCCAGGTATGTTCACACACCCACACCCACACACACAATAAATTTGGCTCAGCAAACTGCAAAAATGCTTCAGCCCCACTCAAGCTGTTCTTCCGTCATCACCTCTGACCATAGAGGTTCTCTCCCTCCTCCAGTCGACTGGGGATGC
This sequence comes from Ancistrus triradiatus, assembly GCA_025084515.1. NCBI lineage: Eukaryota > Metazoa > Chordata > Actinopteri > Siluriformes > Loricariidae > Ancistrus > Ancistrus triradiatus. Next base: position 461,491 of record JAJAGP010000139.1, read on the forward strand.
CATGCCACCAAGACTTTCCTGCCAAGGACAAGATCCTACAGTGACTCGGCGTATCGGACTAAATAATGTCCATATGCCTTTTTTACATTACTCTATACAATATTTCTCATCATTATTGTCTTCAATGCTATAGCTTTTATATTCTCTATTTATTACACTTTTTCCTAACATGTTAGTCTGCCTCATTTCAACTATCACTATGAACGTATTAATTAGATAACTTGGTTAATTCTTACATACACCATCTAAGCCAAGGAGGATGGATCCCTTTTTGAGTCTTGGTCCTCTAAAGGTTTCTTTCTTTTAATGTTTAGGGAGTTTTTCCTTGCCACTGTCGCCCTAGGCTTGCTCAATTTGGGCTTGGCCTTATAATTTAGAAGATGACCTAAAACTGTAAAGCTGCTTTGAGAGAATGCTCCATTGTAAAAAGTGCCATAAAAATAAATCTGACTTGACTTGACTGTATCGCCTGCCATGAGGAGGAGATGATAAAGGTTATGTCCAGGGTGTGAGTAATCTGTAAGGATTTTTTCTGCATGTTTCCTGGTTCTTGAAGAGCACAAACGCTGGAGGGAGTGGAGAGGAGCAATGATTGAGGAGACTGATTATTTCTTTCATTCTTATTGTTCACTGCAGTCTCTTCCTGTCCTGGTATGTGACTACATGGAAGAAGACATTGATGGATGGGCACAGGGCGGATTCAATAACTATGGCGTAGAATTGGATCAACAGCTCGTGCGGCAGACTTCCTCATTGGCTGCAGAAAGTACATCCGCTGCTGTGCCTCGGTGAGGATGGGGCTGATGCCGGTCTTGATTCAGGTTCTGCAAAATGGCAGCTTGTCCATTTTGTTGGCCAAGGAGCAGAGGACATCAGGTGAATCAACTGGACCGCAGTTGGAAATCGCAGTTGGAAAATGTCGGAGCTTCACTAGGTCACCTCCAACTGAGATCTCAAAAAACTGCGTAGGTGCTGGACACATTCCTCAAGAGATTTTGGTCCATTTTGACATGACAGCATCATGATGTGAATCTCCTGTTCCACCACATCCCAAAGGTGCTCCGCTGGGCTGAGATCTGGTGACTGTGGAGGCCATTTGAGTAGATTGAACTCACTGTCATGTTCAAGAAACCAGTATGAGATGATTTGAGTGGCATGGGGTGTTATCCTGCTGGAAGTAGCCATCAGAAGATGATACGCTGTGGTTATATAGGGACGCACATGGTCAGCAAGAATACTCAGGTAGGCTGTGGCGTTTAAACAACGCTCGATTGGTATTAAGGAGCATAAAGTGTGCCAAGAAAACATCCCTTACACCATTACACCACCAGTAATCAATCACTAACCAGTATAAACCAACTTGAACCAATCTAGAACATGGAACCCATATGGTCTTACTAACTGATCAGCTCCCGAAACACAACATCTGCAAGTCTTTGCTGCTTTGCTTTATTAGCACAGTTAATTTCTCTCTTGATCAATACAACTGGGAGGAAACAGTCCAATAATGCAATCCACATAATTACACAGTGTAATCCACCACACACACACACACACACACACACACACACACACACACACACACACACACACACACACGCACACACGCACACACGCACACACGCACACACGCACACACGCACACACGCACACACGCACACACACACCTGAGTCAGCTCTGATCTTGAGGAAGCATTGTCAATGATTCAGCAACATTTACCGGAGGCAGAGCTTCTGATAAGAAAACCTAATCTCCCACAGAATGTACAGATTTTAATTATCACAGTAATTGCATAACAGTTAAACAGTTTTAGATTTTACTGCTGGCTAGTATACAGTGGCAGGAAAATGTGTAATTGTTTGGGTGTTTTGTTGGTCAGGATCATGGGGATGTGGAGTCTGTCCCTGGAGACCACAGCAAATAAGCTGGCCCTCGGCAGGACAGTCTGTTGCAAGACTGGATAAAGTTCACTGTAGCAGAGACGGGGTTTGGGTTAGGGCTACCCTCCCTCAGATTCAGCAAACCATGCCTTTATGCCATTTATGCTGTGCCACCTAATGTTCCCAGGGTTCCAATGTTAAATCCCTGGATGCTTTACATTCAAGACCCCTAATGTTCCCAGGGGCCTAAAGTTAGTTCTTCTGTTCTGGGGCCAGATTCACGAAAGTTTCTTAAGAAAGAAAATCATCTTAAGTGTCTGCTTTTCTCTTAACTTCATTCTTAGGAAAAAAGTCCTGAAAGTTTTTTTTTCTTTAAATAACCTCTTAAGATTTATCTTGTTTTTTTTTCTTAACTCTTTTCTTAAGAACAATTCTAAGAACAAGTGGTATTCTTGAACACATTCTGTTGTTAAACGTTTTCTTAACCTTACAATAGTCTCATATTTGTCTTAGGCTGTAAGAGTTGAAGGTGAAACTAAATTAATAAAACCTTAAACTGTTTAAGTACTGGAAATAAAGCTTACATTTCAATTTAAAAGCTTAAAAGAATTTCAAGTGAAGGTCATCCTTAAAATACAAAAGTCTACATACGGAAAGTGAATGGCAAAGCTGGCTACTTCTTCCACCATCACCTCTATTTCTTTTTTGGATATCCTCCATCTTGCTGTCCTCAGAAAGGATTAAACTAATAACAGAAATACTGGTCAATACAAATTCAAAATGCGTCTTGCGCAGTAAATTGTAAGCTGTAAAATACAACATAGTCTACATAAGAAAACAATAAAGAGTTTCTTAAGAAAATAATTATGACTTTCTTAAGACAATATTTGAGAACTTATGTTTTTTTCGAGATTTGCATTTAACTTCTTGGTGTTTGTCTTAAGGACGTTCACAAGTTTTTTCTTAAGAAAGCTTTCATGATCGCCTGAAGAACGTGTCACATCTGGTGTACAGACAGCGTCTGTAAATGTGTCTTCCAGGGTCTACCGACTACATTTACATTTATGTAATTTAACAGACGCTGGTATTGAGAGCAACTTACAACTGATACAGTCTTTCAATCAAAGTTAAAGATCTTCCTCAAGGACCAAACACTTGCAGCTTGGCAGAGGTGGGATTTGAACCTTGGACCTTATGGTCCATAGTCCAGTACCTTAACTGCTAGGCTACCACAGTCCTGTCTAGGCATTTCTACAGACAACATTTGAGTGACTGTGTGTCCAGATACATTTGAACTGACAAACAGCTTGTTTTGCAGGCAATTTACTAGTAGACTTAAAATATGATAGGAAAATTACTTGGTGGTTAAAATTAACAAAAAATGGCAATGATATGAATTCTTTCTGAACAGAATCTATAAAATACACCACAGTGTCCAGGAAGCAAGTCCAGTCAGATTTATTTCTATAGTGCTTTTTACAAGAGCATTGTCTCAAAGTAGCGTTGGCCAATCCCAATTAGGGCGACAGTGGCATCTCTAAATGTTATAAGGAAGACATCTTGGGAGGACCAAGGTTCAAAAAGGGGACCCATCCTAATTGGGTAACTTAGATGTTAAATGTAAGAATGAAACTAATTTATCTAGTCTAATAAGTGTATAGTAATCGTTAAAAAAAACAGAAACTAAGTTAATATTAACAGATGAATAAATTACTGCGACATTATTTAGTCCGATACACAGAGACACAATTGTCCAATTAAAAAAACAGCAACAACAACAATGAAATGCTATTAGGCTTTCCCCTCACAAAGTAGCCTGGATCCATTCACATTCACCTGATTAGTGCTGCTCTTGAATTGGTTGCAGCTGGATTTAAAATATTGAGACAAAAGTTCTAGCGCATCTTTGCCCACATACACCAGAGATTTTCCATTGCATTCATTTCAATGCGCAGCTGAGGGGAATTATTCAGCTCTGTGAAGCAGATCATGAATTTCCATTGCACGCGACACACAAACATCATTGCGAGATGCTTCTGATTATCATAACAGCACCGTCTCACTAGCTGTTAGTGCATTAGACGATTTACATGCAGCTGCAAACGTGATTTCGAAATATGTATTTAATGGATATATGGACATGCATTTTTTTAAAGCATGTAGGAGAAAATGGATACAGTGCTGAGTTGTGGATGAAGAACATTTGGAGGAGGAACGTTATTCACACTCCTCTGCAGAGCATCTGCTCTGCTCAAAGTGTGATCAGCGTGTTCTCTCTCTCTCTCTCTCTCTCACAGCTTTCTATCATTAGTGGGACTATCCAGTGACATAATACTGTAGCTCTTTAATGCTACACCTACACTTAAACCTCAATAATTTAAAAGCACATTTTTGGCTCTTTCTCTAGAATGAACTTGCCATTTAAAAAAAAAATGTAAAAATTCTGAGGACCACAAAAATGTCCCCACAAGATAGTCAGATCTTTCTATCCCTATGAGAATGTCCTCACAATTATATATAAACTTGAGCCCCTCCCTACCCACCACACACCCGCACACACATTACAATATGGTGAACGCTTCATCATGGAACTCAGTCATCCATCAGCAAGAACAAGCTCTGCTTTTCATGACTCACCACACTCGCCCATATGAACACACATCTCACCCACCCACTCACATTACATCATGTACTTATTCATTAACCAGTAAAGCAGTGGTTCACAAACTTTTCTAGATACTAATATTTGAGCGCCCCCACTCTGACACAAACTTACACGTCTTTTGTTTCCAAGACTCCACTGGAATTTATTTCAAACATTGTAATTCATACAAAACGAAAACTTCTTAGTAACCAAAACAAAGTTTCATAGTAAATAAATAAATAAAGTGACAAATAACCTTTATGGTGGAATTATTACAAGTGACATGCATTAAGTGTCTTTAACATCCCTCAATCATTTCTGCAATAGTTAGTGCTGCCGGAGTTTTGTGCTACACTTCGTATCAGTGGTTCAAATGTGGTCTGTTAATAGACTCTGTGCTCTTAGCAACAGCTAACTACAATACAGCTTCAGCTCCACCCAAGCTGTTCTTCAGTCATCAGCTCCAGACCCACCATACTCAGACCACAGACTCTCCCTCCTCCAGTCGACTGGGGATGCCATGCCACCAAGACTTCCCCATCAAGGACAAGAACCGAAAATGACTGTGTACTACACTAAACATTGTCCATATGCATATTTTGACGTTATTCTATTCAAAGTTTCTCTTCTTTGTTGGCTTATACGCTATAGCTAGTATATTATCTATTTTATTTTTCTCTTCATATTTCATTTTCTCTAAAATGTTAGTCTACCTGTTATTTTCCTTTACTTAAAAATATTAAATTAGTTCTCTCTGTTAATACTTATTTAGTTTTCTGTTTATTTAAACTAATACTAAAAACTAATTAACTACATAACTTAGTTTAATTCTTACATGTAACATCTAGGCAGAGTATGGGTCCCTTTTTGAGGTTTTGGTCCTACCAAGGTTTCTTCCTTCAGTTGGGTGCAGTGGGGGTCGATTACCACTGCACCCCTACTTAGAAGATCTAAGAACCTCCCGTTCCACAGACACACAATGTTTGAATGACCCCTCACCATGCAGGAAGACATTGCCAGGATGACTTGAACCCAGGTCACTGCGGTGGTCTGCTGGCAATTTGCCACTGTGCCACCTGAATGCCTTACTACCATTTTATTTTCAGTTTTTACCTAGTATTACCCCCTTTCTGATACAGACATGAACTGCCCACGATACAGGAAACAGCCATCCCTACTGTCACACTCACAAACACACAGGGGTCCTTATTTAGCAGCTGCCATGGTGACAGCATCCGTATTTAACCTTGAAAGACAAGTCACAGCCAAAATTCTCTCTCTCAGCCCTGCTCTCTTAACCTCATTTTATTCTCTCTCATTAATCTCTCTCACTTCATTCTTTCTTGTTTGCCTGCTCGCTCTCTTCCATCCTCATTTCCGTCCTTCAATACAGATGACTGATAGATGGAGAGACATACAGGCATTTGCAATCTGAACATCCACATAACTATATAATTACTGTACCATTAACTTATCTTCACATATGAATATTAAATAAATATATAAATAAATTAACACCTAAGATTTGCATCAGATTTGCTTTTTGTTCTAGGTTGGAAGATGATAATATATTCTGTAGATATAGTGTTTAATTTAAGAGCATGATTTCCTTGCATCTGATCTTAATTTCAGAAAGTAAAGTTTCTTTAAACTATCTAGCAAAATCTTAATTAACTTTAAAATCACACAGGTGATGGGCTGTTTCTTTCCAGTCCATCTCCCCTACAGATACGAACAGTGGGTTTCTGCTGTGACTGAGGCTCCCCTCTGCTTTCTGCTGATGGATGAAGGTTCGCTTCATGAAGTTCTCGTCTTACTGATCTAACACAAAGCAGCAGACACACTTATCTGCCTAATATTCATCTCTGTCAAACTTTTGCCATGCTCTCACTACTCGAGTCAGCCCTGACCAAACAACCAGATCAAGCAGTGTTCTCCATCAAAATAAAAATAAATAAATAAACCAAAGCAGACATGAGGAAAGAGACAAAGAAAAGCTTTTTCAAAACAGTAAAAGGAAAATATGAACGAAAGTAAGGGGTAAAAATAGCATCCGTAAAAGAGAAAAGAAAAAAGAACAGCTAGTAAGAGAAGGAAAAGAGCAGGAAATAAAATTGAAAAGAAATTATGAAAGAAAGAAAGAGTATCACTACGATAAAGAAAAAACAGCAACTTTACAAAATAAAAATAAAATATAAAGAACAAGAGGAAAGGAAGTAAGGAGTACTATGACAGTATGAGCAAAAAAGAGAGAAAGACAGAAAGAAAGACAGGATTAGTAAGAGAGAAGGAGAAAAGACAGCCAAGATGTAGAGAAATGTTAAAGTAAATTGAAAGACAGAATAAGTAAAAGGGAGAGAAAAAGAGCTTTTAAAACAGCAAGTTGTAAAAAACAACAACTGCATCATGCAGAATTGTTAAAGCAATAAAAGAAAGTAAGAAAAAAAAAAAAGACCAACACTAGTAAAAGAGAAAGGGAGAGAAAGCTAAATAAAATACAGTGGCAGGTAAACAAGGTAAGACAGACAGGAAGGAAGAAAACAAAAAGAAAGAAAAGCAGTGAAAAATCAGAGAGATGCTCACGGAGGACAAAAATAGAAAAAGACAGAAATAGGGAGAGACGGATGAGAGAGTCTCAGACAGAACTGCTGTGTCCTTGACATTCAGAGAGAGAGAGAGAGAGAGGGAGAGAGAGAGAGAGAGAGAGAGAGAGAGAGAGAGAAAGAGAAAGAGAGACTATACACTGCTTTAATTAGATACAGGTGAGCATCTCTCATTTTGGAATGTATTGAAAGTTTAAAAGAAAAGAAAGGATAAATACAGTCTGCTCACAGTGTCAAAGAGAAATCCAATCTTTATTTCAAGTCAATTACTCTAAAAATTATTTTAAGTCCTCCAACACCACCCCCTCCTTTCCACCGCCCTGTTAAAGGAGCTAAAGATGAGAGTCTACAAGATAAGATCTAGGACTTTGGACCTAGATGCCTTGCTCTTTATCTCAATCTCAACTAGCTTTAAAGGAGAAAGGAGGACACACAAGGTACTAAATACAGAGTAGCCAACCTCAGTAACCCTAAAATCCATGTATATACCATAGGTAGTCAGCCCCAGCTCCCAACAACCCAGTATTGTCTTATGAAAATGAATGAATGAATATGTTAGCAATATAATATTTTTTGTTCTCATAATGTATTATTAACACTTCAAAATAATTGTACTGTCCACACAGTCACAACATTAAGAGTTCTTGAGATGCAACTGTAAAGAAATAAAAGCAACACAGGCAAAGAAAGATGGCGAATATCTAGAGAAAGAGGGAGGGAAAAGCTCTGCATCACTGCTCTCCTTAACCCCTCAGTAAGAATAATGTCCGTTTCTAAAAGTAGCTCCTTTCGAGACACTGAGGGATCAGGAAGGTTAATTATAGCACCTAATTTTGCGACAGCTCATTAGCGCGTCCATTACGGACGTCACAGAGACATGAACGATGAACATTCAGTTCGCCAAGCACCAAATATCATCGTTAATGATCAAGAAATTGGCCGCGAAAATACATGGAATCAATCTGTGCCACAACGAACAAAGGTTTCTTCACAGGGCACAAAGTGGGACCAACCCTCGACATGGCACCATGCCATTGCAGGGCATATGAACACATACACAGTCACATCGGGACACTTTAGAGATGTCAGTTGACCCAAACATGTATCTTTGGAATGTGGGAGGAATACCGGCATATCCAGAGGAAACTCGCCCAGGCACTGGGAGAAGATGTGAACTCCACACAGGCATGGCTTAGACATGGACTCTAATTTCTTTTCGCCACATTGTGTCCCCACTATTTTTTACTGATCAGAATCACTGGGTCCAAGTTTATATAGCACTGTGAGGTCTAAATGTTCCCACAGGGATAGAAAGAGCTGACATTTTGCTGGTCCTCATAAGGAAAATACTTTTTACAAAAACCCCAGCTTTTGAAAAACGAAATGAGAAAAATTTACCTTTCGTTATTGAAGTAAGTTATTGTTAGTTAGGTGTAGCATTAATAAGTTACAATTAGAGATTCGCCGATGGATCGGCCGGTGGCACAAACACAGCCACACACATGAACAGCACACTGTTTTGACTAACGCTAATTCAGGATTCAGTTCGTGTGTATAATGACCTTTAAATTTTAACAGTTAATGTTCTGCCGCTCGCGTCTTTGTTTCCTGGTTCCAACGTTCAGCGCGCGGCTCGATGGTAAAGGGTTCTTCTGCGTCTGTGATGCCATTTTATTAGTTGATAAAAGCTCACAGTGCGTGTTTTTAATTGTGTTGTACCATTTATGCCCGGGATTTAACGTGAAAGAGTGTTTAAAGTGCATTCAGTGGCTTACAGTGTGACTTATCGACTGGGTGTGGTACGCTGCTACCTGAGTGGGGTGAGTTACAATTCAGCGTCTTTGCTTGTCTTGTACCCTTGCACTAAGTGGTAAAAGCCTCTTATCAAGACAGTAAACTACAATATGAGTAAGTTTGCAGCGATTTATGTGGCCAAAACCACAAAGCTAAAGCTAGTGAGAGAACAGAGCCAGGTACAAGCCAACAGCTCCTGCTAGCTTTCCTTAACAGTTGTTTCTGTATGCTGTCATTTGTAATACTTTGACAGAAAGAAAACTGGAATCCGGTCATATTTTTACATAGTCGGAAATTGGAATCTGCCAAGAAAATTGCAATGGGTGCATCTCTACCTACAATAATTGTTACGTGAGTGGAAAGTCCTCAAAACATATATTTACCAATACCGAGTGTTTGCACAAGTTAGAGAATGCGAGAGATACAGACAGAGAAGACACTATGGAAGTTGAAAAACATAATTAGCGCACAAACATGCATCCCAAAGCAGAAAACAAACAGCAGTAAAAATTAAAAATACTTTCTTGATGCTCTATTGAAGTGCTAAATGACCAAAACTAGCCTGCTAATGCTAACACTAGCTTGCGAGCTACATATGAAAACTAGTCTGCTAATGCTGAAACAATCTTACGATTGGAATCATCCATCCCTACTGAAAAGGCTTGTGGTTTAAATAGCATATTCCTTTATGATTAGAATTACTAATTATTCATGATGAGAATGCTGTTGGTTCGAGTCCTACATGGTGTGACTGACACTGTCGTACTCATAAGTCTGTTGGTTAGAATCCTATATCACATTATTTATCACTACTGGAGAGGCTGTTTTTCAAATCCCGCATTCCTACAATTAAAACTTAAAATTACTCATCCCTTCTCAGAATGGTGTTCTTTCAATCATATGTAGTGGGATTTCAACCTTAGTGTCTTATAAGGTTGAAATCATTTACCATCAAGGCGGTTTGTTCAAACCCAATAAGGTTGGAATTACTCCTCTTTACTTAGGTTAGGTTTGAGTCCTAAACAGGTACCATTTACCTTTAAACAGAAGTTTGATTCCCCTACTTGCCCATACTCTGCAGGCTATTGGTTCAAATCTTACGTCCCTGTATTAAACCCTACTTTGCAGGTTGTTGCTTCAATCCCTCCTACTTTGGTTCCATGACCTGAGTTACCATCACATCATAAGCTGCACACAGAACCTTCAGTAGTCAGGGTTCAACCCCAATAAGACGGTTCTTACCTGGTTCTCCTCATGCGTGACCCTCATCTGCTCCTTCAGTATGGAGGTTCTTGCCGCTTCCTCCTTCCTCATGCCGCGCTCCTTCTTCAGCTCAGGGCTCCAGAAGCTCTTGATGCTGTTTGCAGAAGATCCCAACTTGCTCTCCTTCAGCTCCAGCTCTCGCCGCAAGATCTCATTCTCACGATGCATGTCCCTCAGCTGAGCCTGCAGCGCTCCCTGCTGGTGATGCTGCAGAGCCAGGGAGCCCAACGACCCCAGGTCGGCATAAGATAGCAAGTCTGCATGGGGCCCCAGACCCAAGGTCGCAATGTTGGGGCTGCTACCCATGGCTGTCACTCGCCCACCGTACACAGCCCTGCTCGCACCACGGCCTATTGTCATGGTGCCCCGTGGATAGGTGGCTGTCGAACCCACGACCTCGTGCTCGCTCAGGTACATGGGGCCCGATGTAGCATAGGCGGCGTTTAGAGACTGGATATTCTCCATGGACAGGGTCTTGGCACCTGAGCTGGCACCCGTGACCCGGCGATGTCCTAGACGAGGCGATCGGGGCAAGCGAGGAGAACGAGCCGGACTGCCCTCAATATGGCCGACGCCACGCATAGCACTGCCGTACATCTTCTTGAACTGCAGGGAAAGTCAGGGGGCGTGGCCTGATGAAAATGATCCACCCCTTAATGACTTGTGTGGCGTCTTATTGCATCCTGAGGGGAGACAGAAAAAAGACGTTAGAAGGAAAGGGAGAGAGAACGACTGGTTGAAACTTTTCAGGTCTACTCAGGAGGTTTTTGGTTTGAATCCTAGATGGCTGGAGTCACCCAACTCTATTCAGAAGGTTCTTGGTTCGAATCCTACAAAGTGTGAATCACTAATTGTTTTGTTTTGTTAGATTCGCAGGGTGGCAGAGTGGCACAGTGGTTAGTGCTGTCACCTCACAGCTCCAGAGACCCAGGTATGAGTCCCAGCCCAATAGCCGCCTGTGTGGGTTTTGCATGTTCTCCAAGTATCTATGTGGATCCTCCAATTACCTCCCACATTTCAAAGACATGCATTGGCATCTCTAAAGTGTCCAAGTGTGAGTGTGTGTGCACTGCACAGGACAGGTTGCCCATTCCATGAATGCTTCCCACCTTGTGCCCCATGCTGCTGGACAGGCCGGGTCCCCCACAATCCCAAACTGGATTAAGTGGGCATGGAATGTGAGGGAGTGAGAGTTAGGCTCACTCAGCCTTCCTCAGAAGGCTGCTGGTTTGAACCCTACATGATTTGTCTAGCATGTTTCTTACTCTGAAGGTTGCAAGTTCAAACTAGAGTGGGAGTTGGCTACTACAAACAAAAAAAGGATTTGAGACTTGCTTGACTAACATTGATAAAAGACATTTGACTTGGTATTCATGACTTGACACTTGACTTTTAGAATTTAGACAGATGAAGCAGGAAACCAGCAGAGAAAAATAATGAAGTTTGGATTCAAAAAGAGAACAACGTTATGCAAGGTCTGTAGATAAAAAAAAAACAACTTAAAAATCAGAGCCATGAACACCACAACATCCAATTTTATCACTACAAAACCACTACATCATTTCATATGACTTGAGATTTGCTTGACTTATAGCAGGGACTTGACTTGAGTTATCTGAATATTACCACAGTAACTTGGGACTTGCTTGAGACTTGAGCCTTACTCCCACGTCTAGTTCAAACCGTATATGGATGAAATCATCCACCCATACCCTGTTCCAGTTTTTCAAATGTATAATGATTCACAAAACCCTAGACAGAAGGAATAACTGTTTGACTCACTCAGTCCTGTTCAAAAGGTTGATCTTTCAAATAATCCTACACAGCTGAAAAAGTCTACCTCTAGGGTCTGTTCAAAATTTACAAAGTATGAGTCGCTCAGCTCTGCTCAGTAGGTTGCTGGATCAAATTTATCGTGGTTGGAATTACTCATCTCTACACAACACATTGTTGCTCATTAAATGCACCACGTGTAAGAGCTTGGATATGACCGTGGTTCATGCAGAGAAAGATGAGTCACAAGCTCTAAGCATAGTCACCTTTGGCAAGGACACTCTCACACTCTCTCTCACTCTTACACACACACACAGAAAACTTGGCTTCCCTGTGTGATGTGGTGCTTACCTATCACAGCTGACTCACCTGAGAGAGCACACACTCACACAGCAGCTAATCATGCAAGTGTGTGTTGGAATAATTTGGAATGTGGGGACCACAAGCTGCTGGTGATGATAATGAAGGTGATGGAGAACATTACCATAGCAACAGTGGCAGATGAAGAAACTTTCGAGTGCTTTCACACCTATGTCCTCCTACCAAACATTCAGAATGTGTGTGTGTTATGAGATAAGTATATGTTTATGCTGCAGAACTGCAGATGGCTGGGTCATCTGGTGTACTTGGGCATCCAAGAGACAGAGAGGACACATCCTGTCCTGAGTGGACAGTAACTGGCCTGGGTGGCACATCCTGCCCTCCCTTCATTCCTCTCTGATGAAGCAATGTGTATGTGTGTGTGTGTGTGTGTGTGTGTGTGTGTGCGCTCTACATCCTGTCCAAAACTGTCCAACATCTCCCCTACTGTCAAGATAAATATAACAACTACGTGAGCAGTGTGTGTAAAAAATGTACTAGTTATAAACAAGTAACCAGAAGGTTGTTCAAACACCTGTTGTTTCCCAGACCCTTTGAGGTAGGACATTAGAACCCAACAACTACTTCCCTCACCTTCCTCAGACAAAGCCAATCGTCAAGTCAGATTTATTTGTATTGCACTTTTTACAGTGCAGCATTGTCTCAAAGCAGATTTACAATTTTAGATTATCTTCTAATTTTTAAGGCCAATCCAAACCGACTAAGCCTAGGGTGACAGTGGCAAGGAAAAACTCCCTAAATATTACAAGGAAGAAACCTTGGGAGGGCCAAGACTCAAAAAGGGACCCATCCACTTTGGGTGGCTTGGATGATAAATGTAAGAATGAAACAAATTTATCTAGTCAAACTTCTGTAGTACAGTTCAGAAAACAGAACTAAGTAATTATTAACAGGTCAATAAAATATTGAATAAAATAACTAAAAATATGCATAATTGAGTCCGATACACAGGCACTTAGGATTCTGTGTATCGTGTCTAAATGAGATGCACAATAAGGGGCCACTCAGTATCTGGGCTCTCTGCATTGATGGGCTATTGCACCCTGTTATACAGTACTGTGCAAAAGTCTTAGGCCACCATTACATTTATTGTTTAACAACGGCATAATGACCATATATAACATATTGCTGACGACCCCAAAATTTCAAACTTAGATTCATCACTCCATAATACTCTTTTCCTCTAATCTTCGTTCCAATCTTTGTCAGCGTTAGCATATCTTAGCCTTTTCACCCTGTTCCCCTTCTTAAAAAGTGGTTTCTTAGCTGCTGTCCTTCCAAAAAGACCGTTCCTGATCAAGCTTCTACAGACTGTAGATGGGTCAATGTGCATCTCCATGCAGCTGCCAGATGCTGTTACTGCTCAACCGTAAGGGGAGGTCACACTAAATACTTGCCACTACAGACTATTGAAGCTTTTTTTTTCTGCAAGTTTTATGGTCATTATGGCATTGCTAAAACAATGGTATATCTAATGGTGGCGTTTTGCACAGTATTGTATCTTTGAATAAATGACTTCCTACTTCTCACATCCAAGGAGATGAAAATACAATATAAATTAAAACTAAATTCAGTGATAATAAAACTGACAATTCCTTTAAAAAGCCTTGGATTTTCCAGGCATATCACACTTCTATATGTGTATAGATAGATGCAATAATGTGTATAGACATTTTTGATTAGCTTCAAGCAGTCTAGTGATGGACGGTTGATAGACTGTTAGCTGCCACAAGGATTAGCGTCTTGCTTCGGGCTCTGTGCCTGGATTGAATTTTCCTCTCAGGCAGCCACTTTAAATAAAAGCACCTGCCCAAGGAATGAATCTAAATGCAAATCAGGCAGGTTCTTCTCCACGTTACGTCTGCATCACGAAGGAACTGTACAGAGATGTCATTGATTGAAAGGAAGTAATCGTCATTAGCACTCATTTGTAATTTATGTAAGACAGTTCCGATTAGAGAGAGAATATAATTTGCTCTGATTAGCACGAAAGTCTGAAAAGGCAACAAACAAGCCGATAAATACAGTATTAATAAACTCTTAAAGGAAATGCACTGAAAGGTCCAAGTTCCTCACTGTAATCCAAAGGAACTGGGACTGTGGTGGCTTTGAAGTTTGAAAGTACTGGACTGTGGACCAGTCTAGGGTTCAAATTCCATGCTGCCACCATTGATTCCTTGAGCAAGGCAATCAACTCACACTAAGACTATACAAGTTGTAAGTCGCTCTGGTTAAGAGTGGAAATGGAACTGAGCAGTGTTTATTCAATATGGTGCAAACAGGCACTGCGTAGGCCACGCCTCATTTACTGTGACTGACAGTTACAGGGATTAAAGGTGTGTTACTGTTAGACTCCATGCACATTTCCCTGAGGCTGACAGATACAGAGAGAAGCCTTCATACAGACCATGCCTCAATTTACTGAGACTGACAAACAAAAGTTTACACCACCACCACTAGTAAGACTGACAAGTACAGAGTCCACACCTCCTACACTGTGACTGACAGGTACACAGGTTACACCTCCGACACTTGGGCTGACAGCTATTCGTCACTCCACCTTTATTGTTACAGGCAAGAAGGCCACACCTCCATTATTAAGACTGATGAGTAAAGAGGCCACTTCTTCTTCACTGTGACTGACAGGGACAATACTTCCACAATACCATACATCCAACACTGGGACCGAGTGATAACGACCATATGTCCCACACTGGAACCGAGAGGTAATGACAATACGTTCGATAGTGGGAGTGAGAGGTAACGACCACACATCAAACACTGGGATGGAGAGGTAATGACCATATGTCCAACACTAGGACTGAGGGGTAATGACCATACGCCCAACACTGGGACCAAAAAGGTAATGACCATACATCCCACACAGTCACCGAAAGATAACGACCAGATGTCCTACACTGGGACTAATCGCTAATGACCATACTTCCCACACTGGAACCAAAAGGTAACAACTGTATGTCCTACACTGGGACCGAGGGGAATGACCATATGTCCAACACTGGGACTGAGGGTTAATGACCATACGTCCAACACTGAGACCAAGTGGTATCGACCATGGATCCAACACTGGGACCAAGAGGTATCGACCATACGTCCAACGCTGAGACCAAAAAGGTAATGACGATACGTCCCAGGCACTGATAACAACCATACGTCCTACACTGGGACTGATCGGTAATGACCATACTTCCCACATTGGAACCAAAAGGTAACGACTGTATGTCCTACACTGGGACCGAGGGGTAATGATCATATGTCCATCACTGGGACAGGACTGAGAGGTAACGCTCACATGTCCCACACTGGGACCAAGAGGTAACGACTACACATCCTACACTGGGACCAAGAGGCAACGACCATATGTCCAACACTGGGACCAAGAGGTATCAACCATACGTCCCACAGTGGGACAGGACCGAGAGGTAACGAGCATAACTCTCGTTCCCAGTGTTGGACATATGGTCGTTACCTCTCAGACCCAGTGTTGGACATATCGACCATACGTCCAACACTGGAACCAAGGGGTATCGACCTCACGTCCCACACTGGGACCGAGAAGAAACGACCATACGTCTCACACTGGGACCGAGAGTTAATGACCATATGTCCCCATACAGGGACCAAGAGGTTTTAAACATGCGTCCAACACTGGGATTGACATAAAAAGCCATGCCTTTTTCAGTGCGACTGACAGCACAATGCCACTTCTGACAGGTACAGAAGTCACACCTCCTTCACCGTTACAATACAATAATTATGCCTCCTTCTTTGTGACTGTCTTCTTTTCAGAGAATTAAAAATCAGCAGCTCTTAAATCTGGGTTATATACTTCTATACACAGAGATTTGATTTGCTTTAACAGCAGCAGTCAGTCAGAGGAAACCTGAAGGCAAAACCCACTGAGGCTGGAGAATAAAAATGATTAAAGACCTTAAATAAATAAATTCAGTGAGTCTGGTTTAAAGTCACACTTAGAAATGAACTGAAACTGATTCGATTTACTTCTTACTGAGCCTGCATGAGAATCGAACACAACTACTCAGGAAAAATGATGTCATTTCAATTCAACAGAAAAGTGACTTTAATTTCACGCTGCATGTAATAACCCAAATCAACCCAAACAAATCAATCGGAGTCTCAAACTCATTTCAAACAATTCAAAATAAATAAATGCAATGGCTGTCCCATCATGCAACCAGAGTTTAACTAGGTCTAACGATTTAATACAACAGAGCCAAAATGCAACCTAAGGTTTCAATTTCATTCCCACTCTTCTCAATCAGGGTCGGGGGAGCTCCGGCACCAACCCCGGACAACAAAGGGCACTGGCACAATTATTTACTATACTATGGCTCCAACATAAACAATACACTTTTCGTATAAGTATAGCTACACATATGTATATATATATATATATATATATACACACACACACAAGTCACTTGGCCAAAAGTATGCAGACATTGCTATTTCAGTCACAGTCATTGCCATCACTGCCCACAGACAAATATTAGCACTCATTAGATGTTTTTAATGTGACCTTGTTATAGGACTCCACCTTGCTCAAATTTCTACCTTGTTAGAGCTTAATTGTAATAAAGTAAAGACAATAAAATATTATAGACAATAAAATAGACAATATAAAACTATATAAGCCATTAGTGTATAAAATAAATACAAGTAGAGAATGAGTACGTGCATTATTTCTCAACCTTAAGATATATCATCTCAACCTTGTCAAGTCAAAGAAACACTCATTATCGTCATAAAAATAAAACTTTAGTTACTAACTCGGGGAAATATACATAATTGTAATAATAATATAAATAACTGTCATGTATTTGAATGATTCAGCTGTGGATTTGATGACTGTGGAGTGCAAAAGAAGAGCTAACCCATAAGTAGCTGAAGGACCACAGTGTTGTGTATTTCCTGGACAGAGTGATATGTAACGCTGAAACGGTTTAGGTTTCGGATGCTGGGTAGACGGTAGCGTTCTGCTGGTTTTCAGCAGTATCGCTGATGCATTTACATTTTCTTGTGAAAATACCCTTTACATTTACATTACAGTAGCCTAAAAAGACTATGTGGCTATAGTAATGTCCAGTCACCGACCTATTCATAGAATGTAATGTGGTCATTAAATGGCGCATAGCTGTACAGATATTAATATCAACATCCTGACGATACCCATCCCTGACATGCAGTGAACATGTACTGTTCCTTCCAGTGATGGAAAGCTTAATACTACAGCAAACATTTGAGAGAATTCCTGTTTTAGCTAAGCAATGAGCGGTGTGCACAGAGGCTTGACTGTAACCCCATCCAGAACACAGTGTGAGCCAGAACCTCATCACCTAACATCAGAGCCAAAACTGATCTCAGCATGATAGTCGATTTCCAAAATCTAGTGGAAAGCTTCCAGAAGGGTGGAGTCTCTAATAGCATCAAACAACCTGGTATCAAACAACCTCTCCATGTCTAAAAGGAGAAGCTAATACATTTATGTCACCTATGTATGTTATAAAGGATTGAAAATCAGCTCACATATACTAAAACGGATTAACCTGGACTGTGTGTTTACTGATCTCATTAAAATCTCATTTATATGAATTATGAAATATTCATATTATTCTGTTTATGTGGCTTGGCTAAGTCTCTCTCTTTTGTAGCCCTTTCTAAATTAGACCTTGAAATAAACCCTACAAATGCATTTTATGTTTTTATTATTCTTACTTTACAAATGAACATGTTAGAAATATTGATCTATTATGATTAAACACTTATGTTTATGGCCTTATATATTTATCCATCACTACTGAATTCATGCTTGTGACTCAAGACATCCGACACCACTGAATGAATCTCAGCCCTGAAGCTCCATCAATGTCCAGTTCAATTAATTGCAGAGAGAGAGAGAGAGAGAGAGAGAGAGAGAGAGAGAGAGAGAGAGAGAGACTGAGAGAGTGAGAGAGACTGAGAGAGTGAGAGAGAGTGAGAGAGAGTAAGATCCCCTCCCCATCAGGACTGCCAACCAGAGTCAATGGCCTGTACGTTTTTTGTGTGTGCTTTCTAATACACATTCTACATAAACGACACCCCAATTATAGCCTCGTAAAAACATCCTTTATGCATTTTATTCTTGATTTTAAATGCTGCAGCTGGTCAACCATCAATCCAACCAATCACCTGATGCGGCTCTTACAAGAACACACACACACACACACACACACACACACACACACACACACACACACACGGTATAAATGTACATTCTAAAGCAATATTAAAACATGTCCCATGTTTTACATTGCAACAATCCTTTAATATATATATTTCCATCATCGCTCGCCTGGAGGCGGACGGACACGCGCGATTACAGACCACGCGCGCTCTATAATCGATTGAGCATCCACCTATTTTCTACAACCGCCTACATCATAATAGCGAATAGCTTTAATAATCAGAACCCTTTCCTTTCACTGTGATGGAAGCGGCTCGCGTCGCGCACAACGCAGCCCACAGAGCGCCTGAGCGAGCGTGCATCATCCCCAGTACACCCCAGGACCGGCGTCCAGGCTCGAGCATCTCTACAGTGACAGCACAAAGAGAACAGAGAGACGACACGGGATCATCCTCACCTGCTACACCGGCGACTCGGTCTCCATTCGCGCGCTCCGTCCGTCCGTCCGACCGACCGTCAGGGTTCCTCCCGTTTCCGTTCGCACCTCTCTCGCGCTGTCATTGGGCCGCGGGCACGCGCGCGCGTGCTCAGCACGACGAGATGAAGAGGAGGAGGGGAAGAGGAGGAGGAGGGTCCTGGAAACGAAAGGCTGTTAAAGGGCCAGAAACGAGAACGAGTCCGTTAAAGGAACAGATCAGGTGGAGTTCAGGTTTGTACTGGTTACGTCCACTGACTAGCATCTTCTGTGATAAACAATGTCGCCTCACAGCTCCAGAGATCACTGGTTGGAGTCCCAGTCCTGCCGCGCTGAGGACTTGCATGTTCTCCCCACGGTGTCCTCTGGGTACTCCAGTTTTTTTTCCACATTAGGTCAGTTGGCATCTCTAAAAAAGGTGAGCGAGTGTGAGCCCAATCGTGTCTGCATGTGACATCTGAGCAGACAGTAAAGCACTGGGACCTGAACCAAAGTCCCTGCAGTGACAGGGTAGTATTATTATTATCATTATTAATTATCTCACTGTCCAACCAAGCTTAATCCAGTTCAAGGTTGCAAGGATCTGGCAGCACAGGGCGCAAGACAGGACCCAACCCTGAACAGGGCACCAGTCCATCGCAGGGCATTTGCGGCATTTGGACACACACACAGTGGAGCACTTTAGAGATGCCAGTTGATCCAACACCTGTCACTGGAATGTGGGAGGAGCCTGTGCTTGGGTCAGACTTGGGTCTGGAGCTGTGATGTGACAGTGTGGCACCATGGTTCCCTCCGGTCAACCACAAAAACCTGAAACTCATTTATATTACATTTACATTTACATTTACAGCATTTAGCAGACGCCCTTATCCAGAGCGACTTACAATTGGTACAGTCTTACAATCCAAGCAATTGTGGGTTAAGGGCCTTGCTCAAGGACCCAACAGTGGCAGCTTGGCAGAGGCGGGATTTGAACCCTGAACCTTCTGGTCACCGCTAGGCTACCACAGTCCCATAAGTTAAAAGGAAATATTAATAATTCTTAGTAGTACTGCTAAGAATAAAATGAAACAGAATATATACTATACTATAAAAACATGATGATTATTATTATTATTACTATTATTATTATTATAAGTACATATATCTTAAAACCAGTAAAAAAAAAAAAAACAATATACCAGCACTGTGTGTCAGATATTATAATATAAACATTATTTAACATGTATGCAACTTATCTAACTTATACAAAATAATTAATTAATTAATTGATTGATTAAAAAAAAGATCAGAACTGCAACTGAACTAATCTGAATTAAGATCAGTTCTGTTTTGGTTCTAGATCTATTCTGCAGTTTACAAAGACTCCGAGCCAAGCGTTTATTTTCTATGGGTGTGTAAGTTCTCAGTCATCCAGGTCATGGGTGTCATGGGTGCTTGAGTTGGAGTTAAATGGATTTTTTTTGGGTTCTTGAAGACGTTTCTCCTCTCACCCGAGAGGCTTTTTCAGGTCTAGAAGATGATGGGGAGTCCCAGGTGTCTAACGTCTGGTGGGGCTGTCACCTTGCAGGTGGTCCTCAGAGTTATTGACCCACACTGTCAACATGTAAGGATCATTAAGGCCAAGATGTTGCCATACCCTGCCATCGCTTGAGTCACTGGGGTGAAGGTGTAAATGAGGGTTAAACAGCCTAGGAAGGGATCTCAAAACTGCTTAGTAGTGGCTGATAATTGGTGTCTTATCCACCCCTTCTGTTCAACAATGGCTATTCTAATTGGACACAGGTCTCATTTTCTCTGTCCAATATGTGAACATTTGTATCCTCAAAGGAGTGTCCCTTCTCTTTTAAATGCAGATGTTAAATGACAGCTGAGTCCTGTCCTGATGAGCTTGTCTTCTATGTTGTACCATGCATCTGTGGAGTGGTGTTTGGTCTCTCCTATGCACTTCTCGCTGCATTTCACAACATACACAACGTTGCTCAGTTTGTGCATAGGTGTTTTGTCCTTGGGATGAACCAGTTTTTGCCTGAGGGTGTTTCTGAGTTTATGTGAAACCCTCTGCTTTTTGGGTTTTGATTTCGATCCAGGTGTCATCCACATACGTGAACCAGTGGCAATGCATTGTTTCTCTGAAAGACCTCATAGAGCTTTGCTTTCCACATCTTCCATCTAAAGGCTGGATACAATGGGAGACACTCGGAAACCCATGGCACATCTGTGCTTTAGTCCGTAGAAATCCTCGTGGTATTTGGAATAGGTGGTAAGGCAAAGATCTAGCGAAGTGCAAATCTTGGCCCCCTGGTGTCTGTGTAAAGTATTGTAGTGACAAGAATTTTTGTGAGCACCCTCGTGGTTAAATCGTATATTGCATACATAGACATCGGATTCTGAATCAGTTTCTAACCCTCTGGCTCTGCGGAGAATTTACACAGGCGAATTTACAGTGAGACTCGAGTTTACTGCTTAAACACAGCCGACTGAACTCAGCTCATTAACACGCCACTAATGAGTCAAGCTGAAGCTGCAGGATATGAGTGTAGCGCCTCTAGTGGGCAGCATTTGTAAAACTTATTTGTACCTGAAAAGATAGGCAATCTAAACTTAAAAACATGATTAAATGCAGTATACAATAAACAAAAGATTACAACGTTTTTTTAGTATAATTAAACTGTATATCTTATTAATCGTTGAGTAAGCATCCATGTGTTTATTACATTTAGCAGATGTTCTTGTTCAGAGCAACATACAACTGATACAGTCTTTCCAATGTGCAATCCAAGCAAATGAGGGTTATGAGCCTTGCTCAAGGGCCCAATAGTGGCAGCTTGATATATAAGAAGACTTCAACCCTGAACCTTGTAGTCCAGTACATTTAAGAACTACAGCATCAAGGGATAGTCCCCCTCTCCCTTAGACACAGCCACTCATGCCTGTCTGTGACGCCTGACATAGCCTGAAGGACTCAAATTTTCAAACTAGACTGCTGCACCAGAACCTGTGAATGACAGGTGGCAGAACACTAATAAATTATTTTTTTAAGTTATAATTATTAAAGTGTTTAAATGCTCAAATACTTATTGCTTAACACATTGTAAAGATTGTAAAAAGCTTTTTCACATCTCCAAGTCTCACATTCTCTTATACTGTTACAACTGATGAATTATACAGCATTGTACATATATAAGTGGCACGTCTGGTGGCATAATGGTCCATAGCTTGTTTTTACAGAAGAGGACAATAACGAAATATTTCTGAAGAATATGTGGATTGATTTAGTTTTGTTATTAATTGAAATTTCTTTTGCTTTTAGATCTCTACTTAAGGCACCAAATACATTTTTAATGACTGCATATTAATGACTACAGTGCAAACATACTGAAACCATCTTCATGATTTTAATAGCTCTATAACTAACCCAAACCCGACGAACTAAAAGTAAACTCAAAATACTGTTATATAAAACTGCAAAGCTACAGTGACACTACAGGGATCAGTCTGTTTCTATTGTGTCCATAACTCTAGAGTGGGGTGACTGGTCCCGGATCAGCCCCTGTCAGGGTTTTAGGTAATCGTCAGGAGTGATGGAATGAAGCTGAATGAAAGCTGAAGATTGGCAGCTCACCACACACCATCACACGTCATCACAACGTTGCCGTCCTCATACTACAGCAACACGATCGTCTGCTGACATCTAGTGGTCGGATATGGTGGTGAGCTAATACCAATAACACGAAATCTCGCTCTTTCTCACACACACACACACACACACACACACACACA
Source organism: Ancistrus triradiatus (assembly GCA_025084515.1). NCBI lineage: Eukaryota > Metazoa > Chordata > Actinopteri > Siluriformes > Loricariidae > Ancistrus > Ancistrus triradiatus. Next base: position 484,293 of record JAJAGP010000139.1, read on the forward strand.
CACACACACAGGGGCGTGGTCTCTGTGTCTACTCTATCAGTCAGTCAGAGTGAAGAGGGCGTGGCCTCTGCCTTGTCTTCTTATCTGCCAGTCGCAATAAAAAAAATGCGAGGTATTTGACTAGTCTCTATAGCTGTCAGTCACAGTGAAGGAGGTGTGGTCTGTACTTGTCTAAGCTAAAGAGGCTTGACTTTGTTAAAGAGGTGTCTAATCTGAGTCCTGTCCATCACAATTATGGAGGTGTGGCCTCTTTACCTGTCAGTCCTCACAAGGGAGATGTGGCTTTTGCTATCTCTTCCTGTCAGTCTTACTGACTGGGCTTCATTTTCCTGAGGGTTACTGAAGTTGGCGAGGGAGATTTGGGCTTGAGACTTGGGCGAGGAAGACTTGGAAGACTTAAAGGAGCTCTAATATAGTATCCCACCAACACAGAGTATTTACCCTTCATATATTTTCTGAAGAGTGATGTGTGTGATAGTTTAGGCTTCCCACCTCTGCCAAGCTGCCACAATTAAGCCCATTGAGCAAGCCACTTAACACACCCTTACAACTGCTGTTGTATAAGTAAGTTGAATAATTGTACCAGTTGTAAGTCGCTCTCTATAAGAGCATCTGCTAAATGCTGTAAATGTAAATGTATATATAAAACGCCTATGTGACTGTGGTAATGACCGGTCATTTCAGTCAAGAATCTGTCTCACAAAACCTAATGCAGCCATTAAATGGTGCATACCTGTAATAAATCATAAGCCGTACAAAACAGACTGAATAAGTGCAGCAATACACAAAGGTTTTCTCATGTTTCTCTTTATTCTTTCCCAGTTTGGAAACAAATTGCAGGTCCATTATTTTTTTAATCACGTTACATGACATGATGCACCAGAGTGTACTCTATCTCTGAACAGCAACCACACTGAGCATAACACCACGTTTCACAATGGATACAGACTCACACTCTCCCTGTGAGTCAAACGTGCTACTTCTTCTTTTTTATTATAATTATTATTTTTTCCCCCAATTAGTGTGTGTGTAAAGAGTCACATGCCCACTTTAATATCTTCCAGTACAGATAGTAACAATGGAAGTCAAGACAATTTTTGCCACTTTGATATATACTTTTTTTTTTCTTTTTTTTTTAAAACACGATATGGAGCTTGGACACACAGCAGATAAATTTCACTGTATCAACAGTCATCGAGAGCCAGCCACAGGTACAATGCTTATTTTTTTCTCGTAATAATATCGATAATAATCAGAATAACAATAATCATCATCCGTTTTATACACAAAAAGCACAAAAGGTTGGCAGCGAGGCCGCGTGAGGATGCACAAGACGGCCGGTCTTTACACGAATCATATTTAAATGCTGTACAAAATCGTGTGAGACTGTATTTACAATGACCAGTCCTTCATCTGTGTGTGCGCGCGCACGCACGCGTCATGCAGGTTTATCTCTCTCCGCGTTCAGCTTCGCTGGAAAGCGCTCTGGCTCGTGCACTGGCTATCTCCATGGTAACGGGGATGTTATAATGACTTCTCAAATCGATGTTGTCAATTAATCAACCAAAGCAACATCGTGAGAGGAGAAGAAATTAAGAGCATGTGGTTTCGGACTCCTCGTTATCCGACTGCCACACGGAGACGACCAGGGCTCAATTCCAAATACACCATACTCCCTAGGTAGTTCACTAGCCCCTCTAACAAGGAGCCTTTTATAATTTTTTGATATGATAGGACAGATATAGGGTATGAATACCACAATAAGATGTGCGGGTCAATCCCAAATTCATTCCTGTTCATTGCGTCGTGCACTGTGGTTTAGGCGCAAACCATTTGCGCATATTTGCTCCCTACATAGTGCACTACGCGATGTACAACGTACCTAGTGTCAAATACGGAACCTTTTAGAATTCAGCTAATAGTTATGACAGGAGTCTGCAGACTAAATCATAAACGCCTCCCTCCACTCCACATAGTGCACTAAATTCTAATGCCACCCTAGTCCCTACAAAGTGCACTATGTGTTATACAGCCTATTTGGTGTCAAATAAGGAGCCTTTCAGAATTTAAGCATTTGAATAAAACATGCAGGCTAAATCTTAAACTCATCCCAACCCGAAAACAAAGTGCACTAGCTCAGTCCCAAAGGGTTCTTGGTTCCCTATGTAGTTAACGAGGGCTTTCCCAACTTAATACATTTACATTACATTTACAGCATTTAGCAGACGCCCTTATCCAGACCGACTTACAATTTGATACAGTCTTACAATCCAAGCAATTATGGGTTAAGGGCCTTGCTCAAGGACCCAACAGTGGCAGCTTGACAGAGGTGGGATTTGAACCCTGGACCTTTTGGTCCATAGTCCAGTACCTTAACCACTAGGCTACCACAGTCCCAAATTGGAATAGGAAGCCTTTTCTACTACTACAGTGTCAAATAAGGAGCAATGTGGAATTGGATATGATTGGCGCATGAGGATAAAACAAACCCCCATCCCAAACCCCTTTTACAAAATATGCATATTATGGATTAGAAAATGCATCTCTTCTCTACACCCTAGGTAGTACACTGCTAGCATTCCTGCCTAAATTATTTTATAATAAAGTGTTGAAAAAACATCATATTTAGTGAGTACTGGATAGGAAGTGAAAAGTAGCAAACACTTACTCTATTGATGAACTCTGGGCACTGACATAGCACAAATAACTGAAGTTATTTGTGCTATACTGAAGTGCATGTAGTGCACCAGGCTGTAAATCCCAAATACCCCCATTCCCTATGTAGCCCACTATACTGTTTACAACAAACTAGTCTTTTGTAATTGAGTGAATATATAAGACATATCAGATTTGAGGGGTTTATGCTTTATTTAGGGCTAAATAAGGGGCCAATTGGGACTTGTTTAATGTAGGTAGGATGGGTCCCAATCCCACACTGCTCCTTATTCCCTGCGTAGTTCATTAGGGCGTTTACGCCCTATGTAGTGCCACAAAAAGGCTCTTTTTTATTTGCCTCTACATTCAGGAGTGTTACAATGGTGACTTCATTTTCACCTCGGACACTACATCCACTCACGAGTCTGTGGGAGTGAAATTAGTTGGTCGGTTGGAGATATAACAAGTGCACGAGCCAGGCAAACGACGTGGGGCTGCCAGATCCCAGCCGAACGTGCAGAGTTTGTATTATACACGAGCAGGCAGATTGCAGAACCATGCTTCAAGCTACAAGATGTCGGACGTCCAAGACAGACTAACCCTTTGGCAACATATTTCCCCAGAAATGAGGGGCCGTAATTAACATGCGAATAAATAAAAAAAAAGGTACATGTTCAAAAAATTGCCATACATACAATAGAAGATCAATACAAACGTGTGTGTTTGAGCGGAGTGAATCTGTGGCAATGATGTTAAATGGATCATTGCATAGAGAATTTGAAATGGGAACTCAAAATGTGGCTTCGTGTCTATAAATGTCCGTACATGGGGGACGCTTACCATTCACAGAGGTCATCCATTATCAAATAAGGGACAGACTTTAGGTGATTGTGCTCTGTAACGATCGGCATGCTATTGCTTGAAGAAAACCAATAACGAGAACGAGAACCCTATTAAGAAACACAAAAGAAATCAACAAAGTATAAACAACCAACGCATAAATATAAATCCATAAATAAATACGCCGATGATTTACAATAGACGCGTCTCTGTACAGTAGAATACAGCTGTGCAAAAATCAACTCAGTAAAGGATGATCCTTAAAAAAAACGCATGAGGTATGTGTAAAAAAATACGGATAAGGCTCTTAATCGCAAATAAATCAGGCCAACGAATGATACGAAAATCAACAGAACCATCTTAATAATAATGAAAAATAAACCAGTCGTCTTGATGGCTTGATCTCGGTAATGGCTAAAACCAGGAGGTCGCCGGCGTTAACCTCAGATACACCAGCAACATCTGTAATATATACACACCCCGCCGCCGGCTCCTCCTCTGAGAGCGTGAGCAACGTGAAAGGGATGTGGGTTAGTAGTTATAGCTTCCACGCGTGCAGTCGCATGTCCACACTTAGCATTCAGTGCACACAAAACGATCAGACTGAGATAAGAAAGAAAGAAAGAAAGAACGACAAAAACCCAGGGGGGAAAAAAACATTCAGAGAAAGTCGATCATCGCCAAGACGGAATGTCGAGATTGTAGCAGATACGAGATCCTTCAGGTCCCCGACCGCAGCCGTGTCACAATTAAGGATTAGCACTGGAAAACCATTTGGACTGTTTCTGTCACTGACTGAGAGGGACAGGAGGACACCCGAGGACACATGCATGTTTATGGATGAGGATGATGGATGAGGCCTCCATCAGCAGGGACAATCCGAGTCACTTAACAGAACAGACAGGAGTCTTGTCGGTTGACCTGTCCTCACATCTTCAGTTCGACCAGAGATGCGTCTCGCAAGACCAGCCTCCTGTCTTAGATTAAGTGATTCACCTGCAGAAAGAAGAGAGGAGAAGAAGCAGCATAGAAGAATCAGAATGTGGAGCCGAATTGAAAAAAGCTTCCTTAAGAAAAGTAATTCTCAAATATCTTTAGGGGTGCAACGATACAGAAATTCAACGCTCCACGGTACGATATTTTTTCGATACAAAATTGAAGATTTGATTTTAATTCCCTTTTTAATGTAGAGATCAAGGAGGCCAATACAACGTCCTGCTGTCCGAGCTTGGAACATTGCTTGTTTTGCTGGGGTTAAAAAAAAAAAAATAAAAAAAAATCACCAAAGAGCTCTGCCATTGCTTGATTGCCATGATTTCTTTTTTGAAGGGCATGGTCCAGGCACCTCAGGCTCCACAGTCTCTTCTGAAGGATTTGTCTCCATATTCTCTGTAGCTTTGCACGATAGAGATACATTATGAAAACTTATTTATTATATTTGAGTTACCTCACATTAACAAAACCAGCATCAAGTCTACCTCTTTTTGATGCTGCCCAATGCTTAAAATGTCTGTGGTATTACATGCGCTTTCCTTACCTATTACGCAAACTGCCACTAGATGTCGCTGTTGGTCTAGAACTGCAGCTGGCTCTATGCAGATGACTGCATCTCAGTAGCGCCTGTTGAGGGACTCCTCAGTTCAAACGCCAAACTGATTTTTAAAAAATAAAATCTTTACGCATTCCATTCACAACTCATATCGTATTGAAACTCCCGTGTCGAAAAATATTACTATGTGTATCGTGACACCCCTAATTATCTTTTAAAAATCGTAATTATTTAAGATTATTTTCTTAAAATAATCTTTGTTTTCGTATTTAGGCTATGTTGCATTTTACAGCTTACAATCTACAGTGTGAGACACATATTGAAATTGTATTTACTGTTATTTCCATTATTTAGTTTGAGACTGGTATCGACTGACTGGAAGTCAGTACTTAGGAGAATTCCTGCCCAGTTGGACAGGGACATAAAACAGAAACTCCTGCCTGTTGGAACAGTCTGGCCTTGTCCTTGGTGCAAAGAAAAGCCTTTGCCAGAGGTAGGACATGAACTGGGGAGTTGGTAGACCAACTGGTCCGTGTGTTGAGCTTTCCTGGCTCAGCCTAACCTGGAATTCATTGGTTATATGAGAGGTACAACCTGGACAGGGCAACAGTCCATCAACGAGCTCCGTAAACACACCACCTGACCTTGATGTTTCAAGTCCCATTTCAACGCAGGACATGGATTCGAGTTTTCATAATCCGGCTCTTATTCTGATTACTGTGCTCTTACTCTTACCGTTTAGAAAAATCAGCAAAATGAGAACGTAAAGACTTGGTAAAGATGATGAAATGTGCATTACTCATCATGAACACTAGAGGGCATGAGGGTAGAATCACTAAGCAGCACGCACGCAAACATGAGAATGCTAGTGTATTAACACAAAAATAAATATATTTATTTACAAAAACTATATGTGATACTTAAATAATACAAAGCCATATGATTAGGGAAGTAAATAAATCATGATCATGCAATAATCACAGAATCCAGACCTTCATAACAAACCAAGTCTGTTACACACGCTGTCATTAGCACGGTTTGACGGAACATGACCAGCAGAGAGCATCACATCACTACCTTCACACTACCATCAGATCACTGAGACCACGCCCTCCAGGCAGAGCGCGGGCAGCATAGGCCCGTAATCCAGGGACTGAGACGGATTGGTGGTGGGGCTAAAACCTCTGAGCCTGCTTTATCCTTCGATCCGCTCTCACGATTCATTCTCTCTCTCTCTCTCTCTCTCTCTCTCTCACACACACACACACACACACACACACACACACACACACACACACACACACACACACACACACACACACACAGAGGAAACATGTTATGATGTGATGCACACAAGCATCGAGAAACTGCATCAAATCAGACTTGTACCTCCATAATATTTCCAAAGTAAACCTCTGGACCTTGACAGTTCACCTGAGTGTTTGTGTATCACAGTGCAGCAGGTCTTTCCTTAACAGAACATCAACCTAAATCATGCAACTGCAAATCAGACAACGTTGGGACAGTATGGAAAATGCAAAAAAAAAAAAAAAAAAAACGCAGTGTGTCTGACTGAATCTTTCGACAACAAGAAGAGGGTATGGGTACTGGACTGGCCGGCCTACAGTCCTGACCTGTCCCCAACAGAGAATGTGTGGAGAATTTTTAAACGCAAAATGTGACAACAACACCGTAACGTTGCACACCATAAGACACGTTTGCAGGAAGAATAGGACAAAATAACACCTGAAACACTAAATGTCGTTAAGTGTTGTGAGAAGGAATGGCAGCATAGTACAAAGTGGTAAATGTTTCACCGTCCCAACATTTTTGGAATCGGTTACAGGCCTGAAATGCAGGAATGGCTGTTTATTACCAAATGAAATTAAGCTGACCAGACAACACGTGAAAAATCTTGGTTCATCCTGTCTGCAGTGAAATAAACGGCAAAGTAAATGTAAGAAACACTGTGGTCATGTTTTATTTGCATTTTCCATTCTGTCCAAACCTTTTCTGATTCGGAGTTGTAGATGCTTATTGGTTTTATGATAAATCCACATTTCGTTTCAGGCTATATATATGTATATATTCAGTAGGAACTGGGAAATTCAGTGGAAGTTCTGACCATCCATTCACAGGGTTAAGTCAAACCTATCTTAAAGTAAAGGGCCACTGATAAAATGGGGATTTCTGGGAGCTGTTCCTGATCATGTGCATCCTGTACTTCAAAGTTATGATGTAAAACACACCATCACAGTGGATGTCTTAGCAAGTGGTCAGCCACTATGTGCACCTAATAACCAGATATGTCCATTGGTATTTATATGGGCGTGGCACTATGCAGGGTGTGCAGCATTGTTACGGAATACCGATTTGTACTGACGCTACAGAAAACCAAAAACAGAACCAGCAGACCACACAGACAAACAATGAGACTGTGAACCTGAAGGTCCAGGGTTCAAATCCAACCTCTGCCAAGCTGCCACTGTTGGGTCCTTTAGCAAGACCCTTAACTCACAACTGCCTGGATTGTAAGACTGTATCAACTGGATAAAGGCATCTGCTAAATGATGCAAAAGTATGCAACCTGACTAATAATGCCATATATGATACATAGTACTGTGCCCCTATACATACTGAATACAGAATAAATATTGAACACTCCTGGCAATTAGGCGAGATACTTCACCGGCCATGGCAGAACACAAACACACATTAGTCTCACTGTCCTAGAGGGGACTTACCATTGACATAATGTAGCTAATTAGTTCTGCACCTAACCTTTCACACACTTTTGAGATGAACTGGAACACCAACTATTAGTCAAGGCTTATTGTCCAACATCGGTCACAGTCATGTTCCAAAATCTAGAGAAAAAATTAGGAGTAGAGTGAAGACTGTTGTAGCTGCGATAGAGGAAAAAGCAACCTCCACGGTTTTGGATGTAATTATTGGGTGTCCACAAACTTTGGCTATAAAGTGTACAAGATCTATTTTAGATGGCCTGATGTGTGATCCGTTTTGTCTCTGGTTTGTTGCACTCAGCTTAGCTATGAATGAATGATGCCCAAATCCAGGGATAGCCCTGTAATCACGGCGCTAATCTTAGCTCTCTCTGGCTGACCCACTTCCCCTGCAGCCAAGAGTGAAAGGGCTAGTGGCTCTGTGAGGGTTGGCAATGACCTTCAACCTCGCTAAACACAGAGCAGATAAGGCAAGCGACCTATGAGAAGCTCCTTGTGTCCTGCTGGAAATGAAATTCTCATCAGCGTGGGCCATAAGTAATCAGACACGGCCTAATGGTTTTAAATGAAGAAGCAGGTCATTTGGAGGAAGCAGGTTTGCTGTGTTGATGGAATTGTGGGTCCATCATTTGGGATGAAACAAATCCCAAGAACAATCAAACTTAACCAGCACAACTGAGAGGTGACCTTTTTAAAATTTCAAGACCTAGTTTCTGTCATATCTTGATAACCAGGTAGTCCATTGCAGAGTTGGCTACGGATCATTGTTCCCCCCTCAGACACAGCCAACTGAGCCTGTGCGGCACCCAACGCTGCCTTAATTCAGCTAAGGGACTCAAAACCGCTGGATGCTGAGTAAACTGATGCTGAGTGCCAAAGATAATATTATCTTATTAATTTATTTTGAGTATAGTCATGGCTTTATTCTCAAAAGATTCAGGTAATGTAGCTATTATGCAGTCATATATCGATTTAATGTCAAATCTTATATCATAATGAACAGTTCAATAGAAATATCAGTTTGGTGTGCATTCTTTAGTTCAGCCTAATGACCACAATAAATAATTGAGAATATTTGTAATGATCATTGTCGGCGTTACGATGCAGCCCTTGTGGGAGATGCAACGCACACATTTTCCACATTTCGTTACGCAAGACATTAATTATTTACGCACATTTCCAGCTGACTGATTGATTTTTTTGTTTATCTACTACAGTCCATTGAGAGCACAGCAGAAACTCTCTCCGGCCAATAAGTCACACCTGTGGGACTCCCAGAAAACTGTGAGCCTGATCCATGCACAGACACTCCGCTGATTCAGTCAGGTGTTCAAGCATATGATTGTCACATCAATGTTGCAGCAGTTACACAACACATGAGTGGGCCCTCTGGAAAGATGAGGCCAAACCTTTACACAAGACTGCATATAAGACATGGAGTCTTGGACTGATCGATCAATGAGAGAATGATGCCTTTTATTTCTGTGTAACCTAGAAAGTAGACACAAGTTCTGTTTATGACATCTACTACAATGCTAGTATGTATAGAATGATCCTGGTCACATGACATTCTGATAATAATGGACAGGTTTCTGCAGCAATGTCAATTATTTCCAGCAACATCTTTCTACAGTGCGGTGCTGCAATGTTGGTGCGGCTGGCTATTTTGTTTGGTGTTCATAGAGCAAGCAGAAAATAGAGATACAACACGTTTTTGTCGCCCCCCCCCCCCCCCCCCCCCCCCCCCCCCCCCCCCCCCCCCCCCGGCCAATTGTGCCTGCTTGTGACACCCAACAGAGCTAAAAGGCACCATCTAGACTCGAGCCAGGGTCCCTATTGTGGTGCACTAGCATATTAGACTGACATCCATTCTAAAAATATAAGATATTAAAATAATCTAATGTTCGTTTTTGATTATTAAACTGAGAGAGGTTGCTCATGAATGCAGGTGAGGATTATTTAACAAAAACACAGACGACATTAAGGAAACACAAATCAAACGAAAATGGAGCACAAACTGCAGCCAAGACTGCAAACCACCATGGACAAAATAGCGCGCACACTGCACAGGGCCATGGCTGTATAAGTACAGGTGAATGCACTTCCCTCACCTGTCCTCAGGTTTTCTCCGTCCTCACATTGTGTTAAGTGGCAGAAACAGTTTCCAAATGTTTTCCAGTACCAAGCCTCCAATCAGCCTCCAATCAGCCTAAACAAAAGAAAGTACATCAGCTGAAATGACGAGTTCATGATTGAGTAAGATTGTGCTAATTAAGCAACAAGTCTTAATGAAAAATAAATTCAATTATTCGAAAGTACAGTATATTTCAGAATGAAAAGGTATATACAGCTGTGGAAAACATGTAGAGACCACTGCAAAATGATCAGATTCTCTGGTTTTACTATTTGTAGGTACTGTATGTGTTTGAGTAAAATAAATCTTTTTTTTAATTATTCTATAAAATACTGACAAATTCCAAATTAAAATATTTATTTGCAGTAATGCCAAAGGCATTTATTGGCTGTAAATGTCAGCTAGACAAAGTAACAAAGAACAGGCAGTGTTTTAAACCTTCGATTAATAATACATATAATAATAAAAAGAAATCAAGTTTCTTTTCATATTTAAGAACTCCGTACTCATGTTTCAACTTAGGAAAGTTCAGAAATCAAGATTTCAATCACTGCTTTCATGTATCCTGTACCTTTCCTCTCAATAAGTCAGATTTGGCTGAGGTGATCACCTCATCATTAGGTCTGTGATGGAATTCATCAAATACTGGAATGGAATTGCTGCCATACATGTTTGGAAAATTTGGAGTGGCCTAATTTTTTCCAGAGCTGTATATAATTATATATTATTTTAATAATAATAAAATTATTTTCTGTCACTACTGAAACATTTGCTAATGAAAAACAATGTTTTGGGATGAAAAACAGTTTGAAGCGGAAATAAAAATACAATCTGAAACCAGACTGGACTTGACATAAATACGAAAACCTTAGACATGGACAATATACAGACCAACAAAACTTAAAATCAGATTAACTAATAAAAATCTAACTTTGAAGCAGTTTGGTACAATGATCCGTATGTACATAAGATGTTTGTTCTTTTTCGGTGCGAAATGCAAGTCAATTACTTCAGTCTATCATACGCTTTCCATCATTAAGAATCTAGCTACCCTATATTCAGCAATTACCTGGAAATTAATACAACATTTAGAAATAATTAATGTTATGTTTGAAGCGTAGGGAGGGAAACTTTTTATGGGACACTGTTTGGCTATTTGTAATGTGTCTTGTCTCATCTGTAATTCAGACCGGACATTCAAGTGAGCCAATGTAATTTTTTGTCATAGTTACCAATGAGGTAAGAGAGAAAACTCACTTTAGCGGCTCACCAAAAGGACGTAAACTTCTTGCCGATGGCAGACACGGCTGTGAGAGAAAGCAAAAGAAAGTAAATAAATAAAGCAGAGGCTTGGTTAAATGACAGACTTTCTCATTCCTTTCACTGGAAGATAAAAAGGAGAAGGGATATCTGTGAATTCTACTCATTTAGTGAGACAATATGCCTAATGTAATTCCCTCCCACATCCTATAACTAACTTTCTTCATCTCGATCTTCCTGCCTGCCCACTCATTCCTCCTTACCGTCTCCCAGCTTCCCTGCTTGCTCGGCCGCACCCCCTGGCAAGATCTTGCTGAAAACGTTCTCGCTGTCTGTGGGTTGCTGTGCCGGTTGGGCGGCGCTGCCGATTCCACCCGGCCTGGGAACTGCTTTCGACCCTGCAGGGAAGACACTCCAGAGGTTAGCGTCTGGACGTGTGACATATTTCCTGGACTGAAACCTTTGAAACAAATCAACCCGATTTGAGTAACCTGATAATTACATGAACACGCCTTGAACGAGGTCAGGTGAGTCACAGCAGGAACATACCAAACTAAAGGGTCACTGGAACAGAGACTGGAACTCATTACAGAGCATAACTACAGTCCACAGATAAAAGTTGAACTTTTTTTACGGAATGAGTTTTCTAAATGAAAATCAGTGAACATGATGGGTGCATGGTGACACAGGATTCACTGTTGCGGTATAGAGACATTGTTACCAATGTGGGGTGCATTGGAACCAGTTTGGGAGTGTGCATAGGAAGTGTGGATGTACAGGAACGTGTTGTTCATAGTGGATATAGACATAGGGTCCAATGTGGGTGCATAGGAATGTGTGTAGAGGCATAGTAACCTATGTGTGCATAGAAATCAATGGGGGTTCAAAGGGACACGTGTGGGTGCATAGGAACCTGTGTGGACACACAGGAACATAGGTGGGACATTTAGGTCCAGTGTGGCTGAATTGGGACCAGTGTGGGTGCATATAAACAGGGTTTACTGTTGGTGTACCGGGAGAAGGTATTAGTGTAGGTGCATCATGACAAAAGGTTTCAGTGTTGTTGTGCATACCAGTGTAGCTGTATAGGGTCCGGTGTGGGTGCCAAGAGACCAGTGTGGGTGCACAGCAAGCTGTGGGGGTGCCTAAGGATGGCTGTGGGTACATGGGGACCAATGTGGGTGAATGAGAACCTGTGTGGATGCACAGTAACCTCTGTGGGTGAACTGGGACATAGGTGTGACATAGGGTCCAGTTGGAGTGCATAGGGGCATAGGGTCCATTAAGGGTTCGCAGGGTTCAGAGTGGATGCATAGAAACACAGCTTCCCAAGTGGGTGCAGATACCAATGTGAGTGCACAGGGTTAAAGGTTGGGCTATAGGGTCCAGCGTAGGTACACAGGGAAATAGGATGGAACATGGTGTTCCGTATGGGTGATAGGCTGGGACACAGGGTCTGGAGTTAGTAGATGTTAATATAGGGACATGTGTGGGTGCATAAGGACAAATGGTAGGACATGGGGACTAATGTAGGTGCATAGGGACATAGGATAGGACATAGTATCCAGAGCAGCGTGCTTGTTGAGGACAGAGCAAACTGCAGGGGCATATTTAATTATCTCACAACATTGTGCAACCTGATCCATCGCTTTATCATTTATGAATTATTCAACAACATGCCAGTGCCAACATGGCGAGGGCTCTCCCTGTTTCATGCTCAGCCAATCAGTGAATAAGGGCTTTGAGAGGGCAATTATCACTGTGTACAAACCTGTGTGTGTAGGTTTGAGAGAGAGAGAGACAATGTGTAGAACAAACGTGTGGAGAGTCAAAGGCTCTCAACAGTGATTATACAAAAACGTTCCCATAATATGATTAAGCTGAATTGAACTACGCAGAGAGCTCACACAAACTATATTACATGAACATCATTCGCGATGCATTATGGGAAAAGCAGCTCTTCCTCATAAAATACATCAAGTAACCTTGGAGTAACCCTCACTGCACTGATAGAAGACAAGGACTGAACCCGGAAAACCCAAGACGCAGGTCATGTCCTGGACAGGAAGCCAGTCCTTCAGAGGGCTGGGTAGGGGTTTCTGCTGTAGCGCCAGTGGATGATACTCCGACCGGCCTCCCTGCCTTACACACAGCCAATTGTATCTGTCCGACAAGAACCCAGGTCCCTGTGGTGCTGGGCTAGAGTATTAGTCCACTGCACCAAAAATGCAAAGTGAAAAAGATAACAAATTCTAACATCTGCACGAAAACATAGCCTCTGAGACGAAAATTAAATTGACCCTAAAGCTGAATTCATTAATTCCACCCACCGATGCCAGTGGCTGGGATGGTTGGGGCTTTAGCGGGCTGGGGTACAGCTTTAGATCCGATGGCAACAGCCGGAGTCGGGGCAGCAGGAGCACTGTCAGGCTTAGCCTGCCCTCCCTGTGAAAGAGAGAAGATTGGGAAACTCAAGCAGTAGCACTGATGGTTTATAAGTACAATGTAGGAACGTTCTTTTGATTTTGGGGTCCCCAGCTATTGCATAATGCCATATATTCTATTTTAGTATCTAAAATATCTAGAATATTGTCAATTTTTAGACAAAACACGGTCCAGTGTCAGAGAAAACAACTACATTGTCTATAGACCTCACTCACCCCAGGAGCAGCTGGCTGAGCTGTGGTTGCCTCGGCAGCCTGCTGTTGGCCTGATGTTGGAGCCTGGCCTGGTTTAGCTTGTTGCTGAGCAGCTCCAGCTCCAATACCAGTAGTTGCAGGTGTGGCATGAACCCCACCTGCTGTGGTTGTTTCCGGATGCTGAGTGGGTTGTTGATGCTGAGTGCGAGCCTGCTGGCTAGGCTGTTGACCCTGCTGGCCAGTTTCATGCTGCTGAGATCCAGGCTGCTTGCCAGTTGTCGGCTGTCCTGTGGATCTTTGCTGCCCCTGCTGTGATGGTTGATGTTGACCACCAGAACCCTGCTGCTGCTGATGCTGCTGCTGCTGCTGCTGCCTGGATCCAGGTGATTCCTGCCTCCTGGATGAACCTGACTGCCTTTGTCCTCGTTGACCACTAGAGCTATGGTGATGTCCAGTTGCAGGGTCACGCGTGTACTCACCAGAATCCCGGTAACCTGACTGTGAAGACCGAGGTTCTGAGGCTCTCTTATGTGATGAGGACGTAGTGTTGCGGCCTTCCGAGCGAGCAGAAGCATCCTTTGGATGTGCTCTCGAAGAACGGGGGGCTCTGGGATCTTCAGAGGAATGCCGGGATGAAGAGTGGCGTCCAGAGCTGCTACCATGATGCCTGTGCTCTCTAGACGAAGAGGACTGCCGCTGGTGCCCATATTCATCTTGAGGCCATAAGTCCTCCTCAGGGGGTTCATCGTAATCGTGGTAGGTATGCTTGACGTGGCTTCTTTTACCTGAAGAGTGGCCACTGCTCCCATGGTGTCTGGAACGGTCTGCAGCTTCACGCGGTTTCTCAAACCAGTCAGTCTCCTCCTGCCCAAGATGGTAGGCTTATTTGGGGTAAACCAAGACAAAAGTCAATAGTCAATGCCACTGAAGGCGTCAAGGAGGAAGAAAACAATTAAGCGCAGACAAAAGCTATGCAGATGGAGACGGAAAAACTGAATACATCCAGGCATGCAACAAGACAAGCCAGCCAAAAACAACCGTCCACGGTCCAGCAACATAGCAAGCGTGGAAACAAGTTGAAAAAAGAATATCGACCTACAACGTTCCAAAAAAAAACATTACATGCACTTAACATTGAGACTCAACATGCAAAACACAGGCATACATGGTTTTCTGTAGTGAACGTAACACTGACATCAAAGACAGCCACAGTGCAACATCCATGCTTTTCTCCAAGAGCTCTCACTGGCATGCAGTCTCTCGATCAGTGGGACGCACTCTTAATTGGCAGGCATGATTCAACACCAGTTACCTTCACTGTCTGAAACAGCACAGTGCATATCATCCACAAGGTATGGGTCATCTGGCTTGTAGGCATGACTCTTAGGCATGTCCCTCATGTGATGATCCTGTACATCAGGAAGGGAATGGCTGGAACCATACTGGTTTCTCACGTCATGTGGGTCTGAAACACGCCCTATTCCCATAGGCTTTCCCACTGGGCTGAGTGGACTCTCTTCTTCCGAGTTTTGAGTACGCACGGTGGAACGTCCGCTGCGGCCATGGGTACCTCTCTGGGACCTCTCCATGGCATCTCTCTCGTACGACTTACTTCTGTAGCCTGCTGAATCTCTGGAGGAGATCTTATCCATTCCATAGCCTGTGGACCTCGACCTTCCAGAGCTGTACAGACGATCATCCTCGTCCAGGCCCTCTCTGGAGCCATAGTACTTCTGCTGGTCATACACATTCTTTTTCACCCCGGTCCTGGAAACCACCGTGCAACTTCCATCTGCTGATGACGTCATTGTGTAGGAGGCCAAGTCAGACTCGACGTCTCGTGCTTCTTCGATAGGGGAGAATTTGGAAACCTTGTGCTCCATGCCTTGCTTCCTGTGCTTACTACGTTTAGAGGACACAGCAGCTGGTGCCAGGTTCTTGGATGAATGCTTCTGACTACCCATTCCTGAGCTGCCCCGAGACGAATGCTTATAGTCATCGTAATAATACGATGATCCACCACTTACAGTGGTGCTAGGTCGCCCGTGACTGTCCATAGCACCCTGCTGGTGGTAACTGGTAGCATTGCCAGCCCTTGCGTATGAATCTTCAGTTCCATCTCCATGTCCCATCCCTCTTGGGCCATTCTCACTCGAATAACCTGTCCTGGAGGCATCAGATGGTCCCATGTTCTCCTTTGTCAGTTCACTTATATCATCTATCATGACATAGTTTCTGGGGATATTCTGTTCTAGATTCGAGGTATATGGACCCTCCGAGACAAACCCAGATGAAGGACTTGGTAGGCGGTCCATCATTGTCTGGTCAGGGGCATGAAATGGCCCATAAGCATTTGGAAAGGGTGAGGGATAGGCACCACTAAAGCCAGTCTCTTGAGCCGAAGTGGCAACTGACACTGCCGGATTAGTGATTACTTCATAGTTGGTTGGCAGCTTCTGTTCAAGATCAGCCAGTGATGTATGTCGAGGTAGCTGATGAACAGAAAGCATATCAGTTTGAGGCTGGTAGGACAGACTCTGGCCTGGATATGGTAAAGTCTGCCCAGGCAAATGAGTTGCAGGAGGCTGGAAGCTCTGGTGGCTGGGCTGTTGCAAACCTAAATCAGTCTGATATGGCTGGGCATAACCATGGCTTTGGAAGGTTCCTTGAGGCTGGTAGGATGAGGGTTGAGGGGGATGGGGCTGAAATGTGCCTGGCTGAGGCTGTGAAGGAGCTGGATACTGTGCTGTTTGGAAACCAATTGGCTGGTAGGCTGCAGATGGTGGTTGTGCTGGTGCAGGCTGGCTCTGCGGATATGGATATGGGACATAAGAGGAGGTGGGCGGGTACGGAGAATTTACATTGGGGTCAGAAGTGTATTGGCTGAGAGGTGCTGTGCTGGGTCGTGACAACATTCCATTTCTTTCATATGTCCCAGTTGCTACTCCAGTTAGACCCAGATTGTTCAGTTCGCTGTCGGACATGTAGTCCCGTGCATCTCCCATGCCCCGCAAATACACCAGCTCTCTCCTCTCTCGCTCTTTCACCATGGTTTCCTTCCGCTGGGTAATGCCCATTTCCAAACAGCGTAGCTTTGCATCTATCTCTTTCTCCTCTTCCTCCAGTTCTGCCTGTTGCTTACGTAGCTTGGTAGACTCTTGTTCTACGGCTTTCAGTTCACTCAGAAGACCTGCCTTGGTGACACCTTGTCCCGTGCGGGGTAATACCCTTTGGGGCATGCTGGGGGAACTGTACATGTGGGTCATTGCTGGCGTCATGATGGGGAGAGGTGTCTCTTCTGGCGGAGGGCTGGGGAGGGTTCGCTTCACCTTCCTCATCATCGAGTTCTGGTGGTGCTGGGAGGGAAAGAAAAACAAGCACCAAATTTAAATCACCAACCAACTGGCATTTAGGGCATACTCACATTATGCCCGGTTACCTTGTACCATGCCATAGCATGATTGCACCCCCTTCCCCACTGACTTGCGCTCACACTGCGCTTAAACGCTCTGGGCCCGAGCACACTTGCGTCATCGCGATACTACTGCCCAGGAACGGAACAGAGCAATCGCACTAGTCATACGAACTGCACTTTGGGGATCAAACATGCTCGGGCATGGTACAGATCGCCTAACATGAAAAGACTTACACCTGTTCAAATGTAAATAACATCTAAATGCTTACTGTGGAGTCAGAAGCATCTACACACATGAACACATGCAATTTGTCCTTAAACACAGAAACTCTTTACTTGTATTTTACCTGACTTGCTGGAGATGTCTGATTCTGGTACAGGGAGAATTTTGCCTTTGCTGGATCCTCTGAAGTCGGGCTCAGGGGTTTAGGATCCGACATCGAACGCTGGACACTCTTAATGGGCCTCGGAACTGTCTGATGCCTCTTGGGTGATTCAGTGGTGAAGGCTTTTTGCTGGGGTGTGACATGAGCCTTGTTGAGCTTCTCACTGGAGGCAAAGGTGGTCTCAAGCATGCGGTGAGGGGAAAGAGGTGACACAGGGGAGTACAGTACCTGTGGGGATTTGGGTGGGCGGGTGTCGTTCTGTTGAGCTTGCAACCCAATATCTAGTGGGTCTGGCTTTCTCCTTTCAAACCTGCTTGGAGTGGCACCAACTATCTGTAAACTGGTGGAGTAGGGGCTAACCGTGGTGGGGACACTGAGCTGAGGTACCACTACCCCATGAGACTGGGCTTCTAGGTCAGTCTGGCATGCTAAACTCTCTCCCTTTTGGGTTCTCTCTGGTGCAGAGATGTAGTGCAGAAGTTCCACTTTGGACGTCTCGGCCATAGTGATGTGAATAGCTGGTGAGACTCTACCCAGTTGATCTTGTTCAGTCTGACATGAGGAGTCACTGGTGGTTTGGATGGCTATGCTCGAGGTGACTCTGGACGCATCGCTTTTAGCTTCTGCACTCGGTTCAGAGTGTTTGGAATACCTTGAGCGCCGACGTCGGACCGGCTGGTTGTCCCACTCACCCTGGTCTTCCTCGTCTGTCTGAACACTGCAGTCAGCAATACGCCTCGTCCTTCTGCGCCGTGACATGAACCGATCCTCTGCGTCTTCATCATCGGTTTGGACACTGCTGTCAGCGATCCTTTTCACAGGTTCTTCCTCAGCGCCGTTCCTTAAGCGAGGCATTGAATTCTGCTTCTTCATAGCATGGCCACTTTGATCATCACTGTTCCTCAGAGACATTTCAGAGGCTGAACTAGGCATGGGTCTTGTGGACACCAGTGCTTGAACAACTTGGCCATCCACACAAGGCAAGAACTGCAGGCTCTGACCATCTTGTGGAATAACTCTACCACTCTGGTCACAGATGATGGAGATAGCTTGAGGAGAAGCACCAACCACCATTCCATTAATTGAACCTTGAGCCGTTGTCGCTGCAGCAGCAGCGGCGGCCGAGGCTGCAGCCACCTCTGCTGCTGCAGCGGCAGCTTCAATGGCTGCAGTCTTTTGCCTCTTCTGCTCTTCAAGTTGCTGCTGGAGTTGCTGCTGCAGGGCCTGAATCTGGTCTAGCTGCATTCGCTGTTGAGCCAGCTGCTCTCTCTGTAATACCAGCTGGGTTTCCCGTTCAGCTTGTTGCTGCTGGATAACCTGTTGCTTGATGTTCTGCAGTTCTTGGATCTCACGCTGCACAAGAAGTTGTTCTTTCTCCCTATGCCTCTGTAGCTCTAAGCGGTCTCGCTCGAGCTCTTCGTGCAGACGCAACTGGCGTAGCTTTTCCAGCTCAATACGCTCCCTTTCCATTTGTAGGAGCTGCTCCTGTTGCTGACGTAAACGTTCTTCCTCCTGGTCCTTATCTTTGTCTGCAGATGTGGTGGCTATAGTGCCGCCTGCTGTCTCTGGCAAGGCTTTCCCAACCGCATGTGGCTGTGAGGTCTGAGAAAGCGACAGACCTTGGGTAAAGGACAAATCTTGACCTTTGTTTAACAACTGAGGCTGGGTTTGGGGCTTTGTTTGCTGTTGCAATGCCTGGGGAATTTGAGTTTGAGAATGGATGCCATTGACTGGAACATGACTCTGAGAAGTCTGCTGGTTTAAAACAGGCTGCGTTGACAAAGCTCTAGGTACACCTGGCAACGTTGTAACGGCCTGACTAGGTGCTATTGTTGTAGTTGTTGTGCTAGGTACTGCCAAAGACTTGCCAAGGTAGACAGGCGTTTCTTGAGAGGTACATGTAGGTGGTAGGCTCCCTGCAACAGCATCTGGTGTAGATGTTGGGAAATTGTTTGGAACGGGATATCTGTACGGTCCTTGAGCAGAGAGAGGCATTCTTGGGGTCACGTGAGGCAATCTAGTAAGGCTAGCCAAAGGAACAGCTGTCACACTGGCTGAAGGATAAGGTCTGTAGACACCCCTTAGCACAGAGTTTAGTACAGGAGCAGGTTGCGTTGTGATTGGCAAGGTGGAGGCTATAGGGGTATTGATAGTAGAGTATATCATGCCATCCGCTGTCCTGGCAGCAGGAGGATATAAGGCCCGCAGGCTAGCCTGCCTGGCATTGATTAGATTTGTAATTGCTTGACCATGCCCTGTAGGCCTTCCATCAGGGCCATACAGTAGGTTCGATTTGATAGATGCCAGGCCTTGTTGCAGGCCAAGCCTTGCTGCAGGGCCTCCTCTTCCAGCACCATACTGAAAGAGATCAGGACTGTTGCTGTAACGATTTCCAAACTGGTCCATGGAGTTAAGAGCAGCACACATTCTGCTAATCTCTCTGGCAGTAGTGGCACTGTACTGTGCAAGATTCGATTCTGGAAAAGCCGCAGTGTCACGAGGATAGCCAAAGTCTCCACTGATATTGGACATTGAGCCGTACCTACGCAGAGGTAACGGCGAGGCTGAAACGTCTCCTTGATGACGCAAATCTGTGTAGGATCCATATTGGGCACCCATTCCAAGGTATCCTGACTCATATGCTTGTTTCATAGAGCTCAAATCTACTGCTAGGTCCCCAGCATCTGCTCGATTATAGTACTGAAGTCCTGATTCTGAAAGATTTGTGTCTGACATTGATGGTGGAATCTGTCCAGCAGGAGGCATGGTGAACGGTTTATGCTCTTTGGAAAGCCCTTGCATATTCTCTGCCTGAGTTTGCTGATGAGGGTCTTTGGCTGGCTCGGCATGAACTGGCTCTGAAGCAGTTGTCTTACCTCTTTGACCAAACGGACCGGAACAACTACCAGCAAAAGGCAATTTGTAGACAACATCACAGCAGGCCACCTGATTCTCTGGCTTGACCTGCCCAGTGAGATCAAGGACTTCTGGAGCTCGAGGTGGCTCCTCCTTTTGAACTATTTGGGTAACTGTTGCTCCATGTGATGAACTACATTCATCTAACTGCACCATCATTGCATGAGGCATTCCTGTTGCAAGGTTCACTACCGTGGGCTTATTCTTTAGTTCCAGAGCTACCCCACCATATATGTCATGGCCTATTGTAGGAGTTGGGGATACTGAGCTTGTTAAAGGCTGTGGGGGTAAGGGGGAAACTTTGGTAATGGCACTCAACACAGTTTGTGTGCTTCCACCACTAGTCTGGCTTACCACCAGGTCTTTCTTCAACAATATCGGCTGTACTTGGTTTGCTAAGTTGTAACGAGCAAAAGACGCTGCGTTCTGTTGGTGCTGTTGGAGCTGTTGCTCAAGTAACTGCTGCTGATGCTGAAGTTTCTGTTGTTGCTTTTGAAGCTGCTGCTGTTGGATACCTAGATCTTCCAGACATGCATCTATCTTTGGAATAGATGGGTCTGTTATTGGCGATCTGGTCTGAGTAAGACAAACCGCTGACCCGACGCCTTGACCAAAGTCGACTCGATTGTGCAGCGGATCTCCATAAACCATGGGTTGCTTAGGCTGTGAAATAAACATAGACGCTGCCACAGTAACGCTGACCGTTGTTGGTGTGGATGTTGTCACATGAGGTTGTGCCTGCGCATTGAGGTTCATAATCAGAGGTTGTACTGCCGTGTGACGGCTCTGGGGTTGGTCTGCATCAATGGAATACCTTCGGGTATCGGACGCTAAAGATGTCAGATCCATCCCCTGGTCTGTCATGATGATTGGAGCAGATTTCATCGCTCTAAGATCAACCACAGTACCAGGTTGGGTCATAGTTCCTTGCTCAATAACCCTAGAGGTTCCTGGGACACTGGAGATTTTACAAAATGATATGTTTTCACTAGAGGGAGATCTATGGCTTTGAGAGGCAGTGCTTACACCAACACTGACAATCTCAGCTGTTTGTGCTCTCTGAGAGCCAAGGTGAGACTTCTGTGGGGATGTAGAAGACGTCATTGTTGCAGACTGGGTCCGATAAATTTGGTGTTGCTGGCTACTTGTCGGACTTGACAGAGGGGATGTGGATGAATTTACAGTTATTGGTTTGGTAGGCTGGCCTGTGGTGCCAGATCCTAGTGTTATTACCATAACTGGGGCATCTTGGGAAGATTGCTGTCTCGTAAGACGTGGTGTTCCGGTTCTTTGTGGAATGTGGGAGCTTTGAGTTGGCGGTACAGATGATGGGTGGCCAGGAGCTTGCCCATGACTGGGACTTTGTGTGTGACCAGATTGCACCTGGGAACGTCTTGCTTGTGGTTGACCAAGAGCAGGCTGTTGCACCTGTGATTGCTGTGACATTTTAGAGGACTGGCCAGTGACCCTTGTCTGATTTTGTTGTGCATAATGCGGAGTCTCTGGGACCTTACTCGCCCCCCTTCCACTAGCGGCACCTTCTGTAAAAGAGACAGGCGCAGCCACCTGTGTGGGGCTTGTGCCTGGACTCAAAGACGACGAGCCTGTACTTAAGTGCTGATTATGTGCCAAGTGTGCAAGTCTCCCTTGTTCTGCCTGTTGCTTTTGCAACATCTCTGCCTTCTTCATCATCTCCTCATACACTTCCTCTGCGCTTTTCAGCGACTTTTGCGCAGTCAACGGTGACGTGGGAGCATTTTTTTCTGTAGGTGAGTACAGAGACATAAACGTCGGGAGATTGTATTCGCTGCCAGACTTGTACAGCTTGGAGCCGACTTCAAAACCTTCTGCTTCAGAGTCCATCGAGGGCGAGTATTCTGAGCAGGATGATCGGTGAAGTTCTTCCATTTCGGCTGCTTGCCGAAGCTCCTCTGTAGGGGAGGCATCCTCGATTGGTGACAGGTTGCTGGGGGGTGTTTTTGACCTTTCTCTGCGCCTTTGTGCCCTCAGCTCCTCCTTGTCCCGTTTTGTTTTCCTGGCCGTGCTGCGAATCCTCTGCTGCTCCAAGTCTCTCATTTTCTCCTGCTCCCTTAAAAGTTCTTCCTCCTCTCTCAACTCATCTTCCTCTGAGGAGTCCTCAATTGTTGGCAAAAGTGGGCCATGGGATCGATGCCTCGCTTTCCTCTGCTGCTTAACCTCTTCGAGCCTTTGCCTTCTGCTGGGACTGCTATCACTGTCATCCTCCAGCGATGACACAGAGGTAGGGGAGGTTCCAGATGTATAGCTAGGTGTGGTTGCAGGGAGGGTTGAGGAATACTCCCCTCTTGATCTCTCTTCGGGTGATCCCGTCAGGCTTTCCATCTCAAGCTCAGGTTCTCTTAGGTCATGCTCCGTGCTAAGCTCCAGGTCCCGATTGTAGCTGTTGGTATTATTTAGCTCGATAGTCTTGAATCTTCTTAGGCCCCCTTGTGAAACCATGTCGTCGCCCTCACTGGACTTGTATGCACCATCACCGGTTTTGGAGTCCTCCTCAAAACTGTTCGACTGCTGCGTAAGCCGGCGTTTCTCTTTCCCCAGGTCGCCACTGTGTTTATTGCTCTTTTTAATCCTCACGTGGCCTTCGGTGGCTACCATTTCATCCTCGTCTGCGCTCATCTCCATAATTTGCCTTCTCATGAACTCCTCATCTGTTAGCTCCTTCTGCATCTTCTGTCTAGTCGGCAGAGGAGAAAGGCCACTCTCGCTGCTGTCCTCCACATAGTCATGACGTAGCTTACAGCTGAGGTCATCAGACACCTCACCATCAGAATCGAACTGGTCCTCCGATATGGTTAGGGACTGAGGTCTCTGCTTGTCAGCTTCGGATTCCGCCTGAGACTGCAAAAGAGGCCGCATGGAGCTCTCAAGCTTGGTGATTTCAGATGGGCTGGGTGGACCCCGCTGGTTAGACAAGCCTCCCTCACTGAGTTTAATTCCCTCCTCTTGGATAAGCCCAGTGATCTCACTCTGAGAGCTGGATATGCCATCGGATGAGTAGCCTGTGTCACTCAGACTCTGTGTGCTGGACTTGTTGGAATCCTGTGGAATGACAGAAATCATTTTTGCACCCACTTTGATTGAAACAATGTATATCAATAAATTACAAACCCCAAATCAGAAAAGGTTGGCACGGTTGACTTTTATTTATATGCGGACAGTATAAACCTAAGATATTTCAGGCCTGCAACACATTCCAAAAAAGTTGGGACAGGAACATGTTTTTAAACATTCAATATTTTGTTTACACATTTGTTGACAAACTGGACATCCTCTGCCCATCTACACTGCTTTTGTATCAAATCATCATTATAATCACATCATTTAGTTTTTTTACCTGATTACTAGCCCTAAACTGCCCCCGTCCCAACTTCATTTGCAATGTGTTGCAGGCCTGAAATGCAAAAATGCATGATTAATAGTAAATGAAATGAAGATAAAGTTAAGAAATTAAAACATGAATTATCTTGGGTTTATGTTATCTGCAATGAAGTAAAAGTCAAAGGAAATGTAAGGAACACTGCAGTTGTTTGAAGCTGCGTTTTCCATACTTTTTCTGATTGGACAAACAGAAACACAAAATGCAAAGATGTACTATCTGTTCTAATTTCAAACATCATAAGCAAGCAAGACTTGAAAGGAGATAATGACGGAAACATGCCTTTCAAAGATTAACATGTCCCTCTATGAGAGTGCTGTTTGTTGAAACCCTGTCACCTAATTAGCATGAAAGGATGATGCGTGGCTTGATGATGTGAATAATGACCATTGCATGAGACTGGAATGCTGGTTAAAGTGACTATGAAACACTGCAGTATAAAATAATGAGAATGCTTTTTAAACGGTTTTGCCGCATGCATCATTAGCACATTGGTGGGAATTTTAACATGCCGATCAGTGCGTGAATGGACGAATCATGGCAGACGATGACAACGAGGACACGGGAGGTCACTCACATCATGCTGTTTAGATTTCTGCAAATCACTACTTCTCTTCTGGTCTTTTATGTCCTGCGTTGCTTTCTTAGACAACGCTTTCACTTCGCCTTCCTTCTCAGGTTTGGCTTGTTTCTTGCTAACACCTTGCTCTTGTTTGCGAATTTCAGCCTTGCTTTTGCTCGCAGGTTGGGTAGGGGTTGTCTTGGCAGGAGATGGTTGGGTGGGACCCTTGGTCTGTGGCGTCCCCTGTTTGGCAGGAGGGAGAGGACCACTTACTTGAGCGCTTGGCGTTTTGTGCTGCTGAGGGCCCGTATGCCTCACCCCCGCCTGCTGACCGGGGCCTCGTTGTTGTTGCTGACTGACTGGACCTGCCGCTCTCGGGGATCCTGTCGGCTGCGGGGCAGGTGGTGGACCATCCCCTAGGTTCCCCGTCATGGCTCTCTGTGTCTGGCATGTCAAGCAGAGCCATTCTTTCTTCTATAAAAGCAAACACAAATGCAATTAGACTAGAACAATCAATCACCAGCTCAGGGACTTTAAACACACAAACAAATTAATCATCAAAGTTTAAAAATAATCCATATTTTTCTCCTTCATTAATATAAAATGAATGTGGTTAGGCTGAACTGTCAGCATCACTGCGTCTGGTCATGATGTACAGCTGACTGAATGAATTAAGTATGTAATTAAAAAGATAATTTAAAAAAAGGTCTGAAAAGGAAATTAAAAAGAGCACTTCTGAAACATTTGGCTGATGCAAGCGATTAAACTGAAAACCATATTTTGAAAGGCACCAAAGAAAAACACAATTAAGCTTAAATTGATTACAAAGAGAAACCACTTTTCTGTTTCATTGCAAAATATTCAGACATTAAATGTGCTTTGTCACCAAAAAAAATCTTCAACAATTTTGTAAACTAGCTTTTCTGTATGAATAAATATTTTTGTGCTTCTTGGTTCTTTGTACAAATCTGACAACAGATTAAGTCAAGTTAGTCCTGGGCTGAAAAGGCTTTTTGATTTTGGTGTTTTTAAATCACAGTCCTGTTTCAAGAATCTGTTTTAACAAGCCCCCTCGCGCTGGATGTTTGTAGCACCTGCATCACACAAGTACACTTGGAGTACAAGGTGAGGAGGCAGAACGAAGAGTGGGTTTACAATCAGAACGGACTCGCCCTCAGCAGTGTGCTAAAATCAGTTATAGTAACAAACATCTACAGCACTGTAACTTTTCTATATAAAACCCAATTCAAATATACATATTGTACTGTGCAAAAGTCTTAGGCCACCATTTGATTAGAAGTTCCATTGTTTTAGCAATGGTATAATGAACATTTAGAATTATTCTTCAGTCTCTTCATTAGAATACAAACAGGAAATAAAGGAAATGTGTAATGCAGTATTAAAAAAAGAAGCTGAAAACAGAAAAAACAGCTTCTATAGGCTACAGTTGCAAGTATTTTGTGTGACCTCCCCTTACACTTGAGCAATAGCAGTATTTGGCAGCTTGACCCATCTACAGTCTGAAGAAGCTTGATCAGGAATAGTATACTAAAGCTCACAAAGATTGGAATGAAGATTAGTGGAAAAAAAATATATTATGGAGTGACAAATCCAAAATTTTGGGTCCAATATGTTACATATGGTCATTCCACCATTGCTAAAATGGCAAATGTAATTGTGTCCTAAGACTTTTGCACAGTACTGTATATAATGTAAAATATTACATTAATGGGACTATGGTAGCCTAGTGGGTAAGGTACTGGACTATGGACCACAAGGTCCAGGGTTCAAATCCCACCTCTGCCAAGCTGCCACTGTTGGGTCCTTGAGCAAGGCCCTTAACCCACAATTGCTTGGATTGTAAGACTGTATCAGTTGTAAGTCACTCTGGATAAGGGCGTCTGCTAAATGCTGTAAATGTAAATTTACATCATAGATTGATATATTGATCAATTGTGATTGATGCGTATGCCTGAGCCCCGTGTCCTCCACCAGGAAGAAGCAGCTATGAGAAGTAAGTAAACAAAGTCCTCAAACTTCACATCCACAAGATATATAAATGAAGCGTCTGAAGAAGCCATCATTTTCATCACTATAAAACTTCCCAAGAGCAGGATCAAAGGAATGAAGTGAAACGAACTCTGCACAGACCGAGGCGAGACAGCAGGATGAGGAAGCAGGCGAAGGCTGGCTGCGGGTGGAAGAAGGCTAGCAGACTTTGTGCCTCTTTCCACTTGGCTGCTGGTGCGACTCTGGACGTGATCGAAAGCAAGGCTGACGGAGACTTTAGCTCGCCAACCAGATGCCTCTTGATTATATTTCTCTTTTTCTTAATCTCCCTCGGGTGCACCATGCAAGATCTAAATATAAACAGGTGCAGGTTTCGGCGCGCCCCAACACGCCTCATAGCCAACCATCTGTGCCTTTCTGCTGTTTATGGAGTGGACCGAAGTGGAGGAGGAAGATGTGTGGGTATGTGGGGCATGAAAGTGAGTGCATATAGTATTTAAGGTTGGACACTGATCGATTACTGCAAACAACAAACCATAAATCTTTAGAAATGGAGCCATGAGACTTTAGGAAGTGGTTTTGGGCAGGAACTGAGCTCTGATTAGTATACAGGGGCTTAGTGAATTTGGTACAGTGTACAGCACTGATACAGCTTTCATACAGCACTGATACAGCCTTCATAAAGCACTGATACAGTCTTCATAAAGCATTCATACAGCACTGATACAGCCTTCATAAAACACTGATACAGTCTTCATAAAGCATTCATACAGCACTGATACAGCCTTCATACAGCACTGATACAGCTTTCATAAAGCACTGATACAGCCTTCATAAAGCATTCATACAGCACTGATACAGCCTTCATAAAGCACTGATACAGCCTTCATAAAGCATTCATACAGCACTGATACAGCCTTCATAAAGCACTGATACAGTCTTCATAAAGCATTCATACAGCACTGATACAGCCTTCATAAAGCACTGATACAGCCTCATAAAGCACTGATACAGCCACTGATACAGTCTTCATCATAAAGCATTTCATACAGCACTGATACAACTTCATACAGCACTGATACAGCTTTCATCAAAGCACTGATACAGTCTTCATAAAGCATTCATACAGCACTGATACAGCCTTCATAAAGCCACTGATTACAGCCATCATAAAGCACTGATACAGTCTTCATTAAAGCATTCATACAGCACCTGATACAGCCTTCATAAAAGCATTCATACAGCACTGATACATCCTTCATACAGCACTGATACAGTCTTCATAAAGCACTGATACAGTCTTCATAAAGCATTCATACAGCACTGATACAGCCTTCATAAAGCATTCATACAGCACTGACACAGCCTTCATAAAGCATTCACATACAGCACTGATACATCCTTCATACAGCACTGATACAGTCTTCATAAAGCACTGATACAGTTTCTTCATAAAGCATTCCATACAGCACTGATACAGCCTTCATAAAGCATTCATACAGCACTGATACAGCCTTCATAAAGCATTCATAGAGCACTGATACAAACATCCTTCATACAGCACTGATACAGTCTTCATAAAGCACTGATAACAGCCTTCATAAAGCACTGATAGTCTTCATAAAGCATTCATACAGCCACTGATACAGCCTTCATAAAGCATTCATACAGCACTGATACATCCTTCATCACACACTGATACATCCTTCATACAGCACTCAAGCATTCATACAGCAACTGATACACCCTTCATACAGCACTCAAAGCATTCATACAGCACTGATACAGCCTTCATAAAGCACTGTACAGCCTTCCATAAAGCACTGATACAGCCTTCATAAAGCACTTGATGTACAGTCTTCATAAAGCATTCATTCAGCACTGATAACAGCCTTCATAAAGCATTCATACAGCACTGATACATCCTTCATACCAGCACTGATACAGGTCTTCATAAAGCACTGATACAGTCTTCATAAAGCATTCATACAGCACTGAATACAGCCTTCATAAAGCATTCATACAGCACTGATACAGCCTTCATCAAAGCATTCATAGAGCACTGATACAGCCTTCATACAGCACTGATACAGTCTTCATAAAGCAACTGATACAGCCTTCATAAAAGCATTCATACAGCACTGATACACAGCCTTCATAAAGCATTCATACAGCACTGATACAGCCTCATAAAGCACTGATACAGCCTTCATAAAGCCATTCATACAGCACTGATACAGCCTTCATTAAAAGCACTGATTACAGCCTTCATAAAGCATTCATACAGCACTGATACAGCCCTTCATAAAGCACTGATACAGCCTTTCATAAAGCATTCATACAGCACTGATACAGCCTTCATAAAGCATTCATTAAGAAACAGCACTGATACAGTCCTTCATAAAGCATTCATAAAGCACTGATACAGCTTTCATAAAGCACTGATAACAGCCTTCAAAAAGCATTCATAAAGCACTGATACAGCCTTCATAAAGCATTCATAAAGCACTGATAACAGCCTTCACAAAGCAAGCATTCATACAGCACTGATACAGCCTTCATATAAGCACTGATACAGCCTTCATAAAGCATTCATACAGCACTGATACAGCCTTCATAAAGCACTGATACAGTCTTCATAAAGCATTCATACAGCACTGATACAGCCTTCATAAAGCATTCATACAGCAGTGAGACAGCATTCATACAGCACTAATACAGCCTTCACAAAGCATTCATACAGCACTGATACAGCCTTCATACAGCACTGATACAGCCTTCATAAAGCATTCATACAGCACTAATACAGCCTTCACAAAGCATTCATACAGCACTGATACAGCCTTCATACAGCACTGATACAGCCTTCATAAAGCATTCATACAGCACTGATACAGCCATCATGGAGCCTTCATATAGCACTGATACTGCCTTCATAGAGCCATCACAAAGCAGTGATACAGCCTTCATAGAGCTTTCATATAGCACTGATACTGCCTTCATAGAGCCATCACAAAGCAGTGATACAGCCTTCATAGAGCTTTCATACAGCAGTGATACAGCATTCATACAGCACTGATACGGCCATCATGGAGCCTTCAAATAGCACTGATACCGCCTTCATAGAGCCATCACATAGCACTGATACAGCCTTCATAGAGCCTTCATACAGCTCTGATACTGCCTTCATACAGCACTGATATGGCCATCATGGAGTCTTCGTATAGCACTGATACAGCCTTCATAAAGCATTCATACAGCAATAATACAGCCATCATGGAGCCTTCATATAGCACTGATACTGCCTTCATAGAGCCATCACATAGCACTGATACAGCCTTCATAGAGCTTTCATACAGCACTGATACAGCCTTCATAGAGCTTTCATACAGCACTGGTACAGTCTTCATAAAGCACTGAGACAGCCTTCATACAGCATTCACACAGCAGTGATACAGCCTTCATGCAGCACTGACACAGCCTTCATAGAGCCCTCACACAGCAGTGATGCAGTTTTATAGAGCAGTGATACAGCCTGCATAGTCTTCTTCCAGCACTGATACAGTATGCAAACTGTATTCATACAGCCTTCACACAGCCATACAAGAGCCTTCATACAGCAGTCATACAGTCATACTACAGAGTTCATAAAGCATTCAATCAACCATACTAGAATCATCATATAGCCCTGATACAGTCTTCATAAATTCATACATACAGCCTTCTAGCAGCATTAACAGAATATTTAGACTATTCACACAATAGTCAGAGCCTTCATGTAGACTTCATACAGCATTCATGCAGCCACACTAGAGTCAACCTTCGTACAGCCTTCATACACACTGATACTGTCTTCGTACATTAATGCATACAACCTTCACCCAGTATTTTTAGTTGGCTTTCATATGAACAATTTAAATTCATGAATTTGAAGCAGAAATTTCAGCGTGTGTGTGTGTGTGTGTGTGGGCCTGCAAGTATTAAGTATGCATGAGTATACATGAGAACTTCAGCAGGAGCTGTTAGCGTTCACAAGGTCTCTTTCCTCTCTAGAGGAAGTGCTCATCCAAATTCTAACCAATATTCATGCAAAATTGTAATCGCACATGCTAATGTTATGCTAATAGATTGTTTTCTGGAGGATCTGAGCGTCTTCCTGTTACACAAAGCCAAAACTCCCGTAATCCCCCCGAAACTGCAAAGTGATGAAAGACAGAAGCAGAATTTCTAATGATGTCACACGCGAGGAACCATAGCATCAAGGCTTCTGATATCCATCACAACGAGGTCAGCGAGGGTAGAGCTTATACAAGTTTGCTAAAGCTTTAATGCAGCACTTTAAATGATCTTTCATGCAATTTGGAGGGACATTTTAAAACTATATCATATATTTTCCAACCTTATGCTCTGTTTGATTAGACAAGCCTTATAATTTCAGTAAATTTATAAAGTTTCCAAAGTTTCTTCCTCATCACAGAGAGTTTTTCTTTGCCACTGTCGCTCTGGGCTTGCTCACTGGGGCTGTGGAAAATACTGTATAAATACATTTCACTCGACTTCAGTTGAGGAAGGATTTCAAAGGATTTCTCTGACTTTATTTGTACAACAATAAACATTTACCTGAATAATTTGATGCCTTAAACTATATTTTAACACTTCATAAGCAACAGTTGCCATGTCCTGCAGGAAAAAAAAGTGTTTTTTTTCTCAGAGGAAACCTAAGGAGGCAGCTGATTCAGGACCACAGTGTCAACGCATCGTTTTTGGTGTGAGTAATATGCAGAAGGAGGTCAGTCCATGCCATGGGGGGATTACGAAATAGCATTAATTAAAGAGCAGCCATTAAAGAGGAACAAACCCTCTCAGCACCACCTCGAGGTCAATCCTGCTGCCAATCAGCTCATCAATATCACTATTGATGGGCCTTGTTTTATATAGCCGCAATTAAAAGTTCTACATAAGACCATTCAAATGTTAGCAGGTTGCTCACACGTGGCTTTACATAAGTTGCTTGCGGTTCAGGTCATGATGCATGAGGTCTTATGTAAACAGTGTCAATAAGGAACACAGAGGGGTTCAAGCTTTCTGTACGTGCACCCTCTTCACTTTGTCCAGATGTAATTCTCGCTTCCTCCTCCAACCATAATCTAAATACAGTGGAACCTTGGAATTCAAACGCCTCTTCACTCAATAACTCGACACTGTATGGTGCGATGAATTTTTTCTGTACCCCAAAATCAAACAAAAATTCCGACTTTGATCATGAGCACCCAAAATACAACACTGGATGATTAGTAATGGATGTTTATTAACAATCACACCACAGTTAGTTCCAACCCCGCTGTCTGATTGGCTGAGAGATGTTTTTTCCCATGACATTATTGACCATAACGGTACTCTGATCAACGCTCTAAAAGTATTACGCCCCGGCATACAGATGTAACCTAAGCAACGAGGCTCGCCCTACAAAGCAGCCAAGTTATAATGAGGAAAACACTGCCGAAATGAAAGCTATAATTAGTTTATAAAATCTGTTGGTTTTGAAAGCGATTTAAATTTGGAATATGAAGCTCTTAATGACCAACCTGAGCCAAAGGTTTATCACCTTTAGGATTTGGAAGCTCTAGAAAAGTGAAACAAAGCCAGTCCTTTACATCAAACATCTGGCTCTTAATGGATTCACAGCTCAACTGAAGAGCAACGAGACTGAAGATCAGTTTTAGTCCCATCAACAAAAATGATGAATCAGCTTCATCCCTCACAAAGACGTCGTTTGCTGGAGTTAAACTCAGCTCTTTCATTAAACACCATCCGCGGCTGATCGGTGCTTCATTCATCTGGCAGGTTTGTTATCTGTAAGTCCAGCTCTAACCCAGAGAAGCTTCTGATGCTCTGTAGCTCTGCCCTTTCTGACTGATAAGATTAACATTAAGAGCTTCATCATACAGATTTATAATCGCTAATCAAACGGGATCCTAGACTTTGGTTGTAACACCAGGATCTCACTCCGATCTGCTTCAGTCAGTAGAATAGTGGATCTTAGTAACAGCCTGCCTTATAAGCCCCACCCATTTTATTTGCTGAATGTAAATAAATGCTATTTTTAATAAATTAAAACTCACCATTCGATACATGTGTATTTACTGTCTATATAATAAACAGTTATTAGTCATTCTGTTCCTCGACTTTAATGACTGAGGGCTTAGCCGAGGGGTAACCATAGAATGGAACTATTTTACCTCGCGGAAGGCGAGGTCGTGCTTTAACCTGAAATATTGGCACGGGTGTTCTGATCTGTACTCAGCCTGCGACCTTGTGCCTATGACCGCAGCACACCCGTGCCAATCTCACGTTAAAGCACTTCCTCTTGTGTATTATTGCTTAAGTGAAATAAAGTTGACCAGACAAAATATGAAATATCTTGAGTTCATACTGTATGTAATGAAAAAAGTCACAGTAAATGTAAGAAACACTGAATTTATTTTATTTGCCTTTTCCATAATGTCCCAACGTTTTCTGTTTTGGGGTTGTATTATTTAAAAAAAAATTTGTTGGCATTCGGCTTTATGTGCATGATACACAGGCGCACACACACACACACACACACACACACACACACACACACAAATGCACATACGTGTTTGGACTCATATGGTTGCCACTCCTATCCCAGCATGCACTGTTCTGTCACGCTGCCATCCCATTGAACGCAAGGTCATCACGCTGAGAAGGAAATGTCACTACTTATTAAATGTCAGAACCACACCCACAATCTCACTAACAAACATACACAAATATATACACACACTTACTATTGGTGCTCATTACTGACTCAATATTGTCTACGTCACACTGGTGTCAGACGCACAACCTAGATTGCATATGAGGTGTGTGTGTGTATGCATGCGTGTGTAGTTGCTCCTGTGTATACATGTACAACATACCAACATGTGTGTGTATCTGCTGTAGTAAATATATATACACGTACAGTTTTTGTATACACTCTGCTCCCTCTTTGTGCATGTGTGTGTATTTATCAGCGTTATGTTCAGGAGTTGTGCGAGTTAATCCTAAGAGACCTCTCAATGGGGACACGTGGCGACACACTGAGCAAGTCCACACGCACGCGCACACACACACGCACACACAGAGCCTACTACAATGAGCTGGCATAAGATTACTGAGGAAGAGGAAATGAAGGATCATGATGGGGGAGAGGGAGAGAGAGAAAAGGTGTACGGGATTGTGCACATTGTGTTGCTTCACACAACCTTTGTAGACACAAACTTAAAAAAAAATACACACATTCTGCTCATTTCATTCATAAAACAAAACATACTGAAATGTTTGTGTATCCTTGCGATTCACAGTGTTTTCGTTAGGTCTCAGAACTTAACTGGCTCGTTAAGGTTTATGACGGTGCAGAAAATAATCTGAAGGTGAAGAAAGTAAAGGTAGGAGATTTAGTGCATCAGGTACCTCAGTGCAACAATCTGGCAGAACTGGATCCAGAGCAGAGGCACAGAAGACATGGAGACTTATCTGCACTAAGACTATAGTACTGTAGATGTAAAGATAAACACATTAAAAACAGCAGAGATCCTCTTTGTAACCTCAACCACTGTGTACTGAATCGTGATTCGTGAATCGAGTCAAAATGAGTCGACAACCGAATTCAACAAGTTCGGAGGTGGTCAAGAACCGAGGTACCGCTGTAGACACAAATAATTATTTGAGTTAGGGAGGTCTAGACAGACCTCAGCCTTAGTTTGTTGGTTTATGTCCTTTAATTTTTTATTACTAAATAGGAATAATATGCTTGAATCAGGATGCCATTTAATATTGTTCCCACAGCATGTCTACACTATATTCATGCACTCCATACAGGTGTGCTCGCTCTGGCTGTCACTCCAGCTGCCCTGTGGTGTGCAAAATGAGTTCACACCCTGTGCACCTGAGAATCCTGGATTAAACCCCAGTCCTGATGACGGGTCAGATCATGCACCAGCACACCTCATCTTATGAACATACTATTTATACCGTTCATATATATATATATATTCAAAAATATAGTTGCTGGACAAAAAAAATTTAGTGACCTGTGACTGAAAGGTATCTAATAGTGTGTAATACCGCCATAAATTCTGATGAGAATTTCCTGCAGAGTGGACCTATTACCACTGCTGGTAGACCAGACCAGTATACATCGAAACACATGCAAGTTCAGCTATGCCCTTTGGCACGCCCAAATGCAATCACTCCTTTTTGCCAATCCTTAACATTTGCTTTGCGGCCCATTTTCCAGACATCGAACAAGACATTCGCTGCACTGTACCACCTCTTCTCAATCTATGAACTCTGCACCACACCGTGCAGGTATTTATAGCCTGATCATGCAACGGCATCTGCAGGAGCCTGAAGTTACTACCACCTTAAAAACGCATGGTGTTCAGAGAGTATATATGAAAGGTCTTTTGCCTTTGGGACCGGCTCAGCATCCCATTACACTGAGCTGCTAAGCAGAAGGATGAGAGCCTGCCAAAGAGAGTCCATGTAAGACCGTGTTGTGGTCCATTCAGATTCAGACGAGTGACGAGTCCAAAGTCCGACAGAGTTTTGCTCTATAACAAAGAGCGCTGTTCCTCACAAAGCTGGAGTTTCTTGATTGAAATGCCACCCCCGCCCGCTTGTTTATTACTTAGACTGAGTGAATAATGAAGGCAGATATTTCAAAGGACATCAGAGGGGGAGGAAAATTACACATCGGTCTGGTGGCAGTCTGGTGAGCTTCAATACGAGACTCGACAGAATAATTTCGTCTCCAGACCTACTGACCCGGAGTGAACAGCTTTAAATCCATCAGTGTGTCCAACTTTATTTCAAAACACCTAATGATTCTGGTCTTCATTTTAAACACACCCAGCCTTCCTCATCTACCAATGAGGACCAGCAGTGTGATCTGAAAGGGCCAAACAAACAGTCAGTGATACGGTCAGAGGCTCTGATCTGAGACCCATGTGGTCTGAGAGACTCATCGATTTCCACTTGGGGCATTAAGCTGATGAATAGAGCTGTATAAAATATCAGCACATTCTTAACCACAGCAGACTCCTAAACCAGCGGGGAAATGCCACCATCACGCTGTGATCAAGTTCCACGAAGGTCCGATCCCAAGTCACACATCTCTAAACCTCTCTATCCTAATTGAGACCACTCCTTCACAGGTCCTCTCATTTTGGACCAAGTAAAACTGTTTGCAGCAACTCAAACAGATCCGCTTTATTAATTGAAGTATGACTGCTGCGTTAAAACACGATAAATGTTAAGTCATTTCTCCGTGTCTCTCTTGGCAACCCGAGTCGAGTTTTTAATCACAGAGTGGGAGTGTGACGCTGTCCCTCGAGAGTCATTCTAAGCCTCTAGATGCACACACACCCACTGAGCACACACGGCGAACACAGCAAACGCACCAGCAGCATTCAGCTGGACTTCTGGAAGTATCTAACAGGAAAAGCGTGAGCGTTATGAAAGAAAAGAATGGGACGTGATGCTCCCACACTGCTGCATAAACACCAACGGCTGATTTATCAGCAGCCGTCATTAACGCCCTTGTTTTCACCTGTCTGAGGGAGCTGTCATTCGTTTTGTTCTACATCGTCACGACCTACACACTTACTCTGCACATCAGCATTCGCACCTGGTACCGAGTTCTGTGCGGTGAACGTGTAAAGAAATATTCTTGCATGAGAGAGAAAGTAAGCCTCTTTAAATGCAGCTACAGCACATAATACAGTCAGGATTACAACTCTGATAGTAGGTGTTTGTGAGAGAGAGAGAGAACCACTCACTCACTTTGTATACTAGCTCAATACAATTCAGGGTCTACACACACGCACACTTTGGAAATTGTGAGGAAGCCTAAGAAAACCAAGCAGACATAGGAAGAACATGCAACGTTCTTCTCTGTGTGGAAGAACATTCCACACAGAGATAGCTAGGATAGACTCAAAGCCAGATCTCTGGAGCTGTGAGGCAACACTGTGCCACCTCAACTTATCTTTTAGTTCCAGTGAAGGAGGCGTGGCCTTTGTATCTTAACAAAGCCTCTACACCCGTCAGTCCTAGTGCAGTAGATGTGGTTTCTGCATGGACCTGTCAACCCTAGCAAAGAAGGTGTGACCTCTTTACTACAGGCGATTTCTGTAAGACTATACATGAAGCTACATTTCATCACAATGTGCCAATGATTTACCAAGGTGCCTAGACTATCAATTAATCTTGGTGGAATTCGATATTTTAACCAATCAAACGATGAAATATCTCATGTATCTCATGTTGTTGGTTCCTCAAACTCCTCCCAGTGAACAGTGTATCACAGCCTGCATGCAGAACCTGCTTTGAAGCCCCAGGCCCAACCTAACAGACACTCGTTGAAGCTCATGCGTCTCTGGGAGTCTATGGAGCAAATGCGTATGCAACAAAAAGATGGGACAAAAGACTAACACTAATTGGATAAATGGCTTCAAAAGTGCCACGCCCAGACACACTGGAAGTGATTGCAATGCGGGTGGGTGCATTTTTTGAAGCATGGCCCCTCCCATGACAAATGATCGACCTCTCAAAGTAAATCATGAATCAGGAACATGGCTGACTTCTCAAACATTGATACATCAGAGCGATGGACGTTGGACAGATGGCCAGTAAACGTCGCTTACTCGTCTTTATGAGCCATGTACATAACCTGTAAATGAAAATCGAATGCAAAAGCAAATGTTTAGATTTGATCTAAGCCCCTTTCAAAGCACCTACTTCCTTATCCAGCATATATCTTGTGTCAGTGACCGAGGATGGACATGCTGTACAGATTCAGAAAGAACTGACACACCTGCTAAATCAACGCCAACTTTCAATTTGATCAATGTGCCAACACAGACAGAGACGGATACACGGAGATGCAGGTGGATGATGAAGATCAATAGGAATGAGAGAAAAAGGATATGAGAGAGAGAGCAAGCGAAGAGGACATGCACAAGATCTGGAGACAGGAGGACGTTTACAATCTGATAAACACACACAGAGGCAAAGGTGCAGGTATGACTCCAATCTTCTATGCTGGTCAGTCTATTTAACATTGCTGATGCTATGCGGTCACAAGTACAGTACTGTGCAAAAGTCTTAGGCCACCATTAGACCAGAAATGAGGTATAATGAGCACATATAAGCATTTCCCAGTCTCTTCATTAGAATCCAACCAGAAAATTCAGGAAATATGTATGCAGTATTAAAAACAGAACAGTGTAGGCTACAGTGGCAAATATTTAGTGTGACCTCCCCTTACACTTTAGCAACAGCAGCATCTGGCAGCTTCATTGGGATGCCAAGTTGAGACTTCTACAGTGCAAAGAAGCTTGATCAGGAATGGTCTTTTGGAATGGTTAGAGCCAAGAAACCACTTTTTATGGAAGGGGAACAGGGTGAAAAGGCTAAGATATGCTAAAGTGCACAAAGATTAGAATGAAGATCAGTGGAAATGAGTATTATGGAATGATAAATTCAAGTGGACTGAGAAGGATCAATTCAAACATTCACATAACACTTGTGCAAAACATATTGTCTGTAGCCAGTTTGCAGTGGCGGTTTACTGGTCAAGGTTATTGACCATTGAGCAAAAGTTTGAGCGTTCAAGTCTCTATTTCGGTCTTTGTGAGCTTTAGCACATCTCAGTCTTTCAAAAAGTGGTTTCTTGGCTGCTACCCTTCCAAAAGTTCATACCTGATCAAGCTTCTTCAAACTCTAGAAGGGTCAACTTGGCTGCCAGATGCTGCTGTTGCTTAAGTGTGAGGGAAGGTCACACTAAATACTTACCACCATAGCCTATAGAAGCTGTTTTTTTATGGTGGCCTACGACTTTTGCACAATACTGTATGTCACTTTAAAACGATGGTGTGAATAGCCTTTAAAAAATCAGATTTGGAGAGAAAAATCAGATTTGGGCCACCTTGCCTGCTGTGTGCATTTAAGCCTTGGATTCTCTAATGTGTCCCAAAGTGAGTGACACCAGCTATAAAATTGTGCACTTCTTTATTGTGCATTTCTGGCTTAATTGTTTCTTTAGGAACTAATTGTTTTCACTCAGTATCTAAATGAACTGAAATGAGGTGTGAGACAAAGCATCCAAGCGAAGTCAATGAGGTTAGAAGGGTAACGTGCATCAATAGGACGAAAAATCAAAACGCAGAGTGTATCACTTTGTGCTCAGTACCATATTTTCATAGACAAAATATAAACACACTCTTGAACACTCTTGAATAGCCACACAAATTTGACTTCCTCATTGTGTAAAGAAAGATCTGTATTCTGTAAGTGTGGGGTTGATGTCAGAGACAGGTAGGAACAGTGAGCCATCTGGTTCTTTGAGTGATCTGTGTGTGTGTGTGTGTGTGTGTGTGTGTGTGTGTGTGTGTGTGTGTGTGTGTGTGTGAGGCCAGAGACAGCCCTCCCGAGGTGGTATATCTGTTCCATGCCAAGTGCAATGCTGGCAAGAACCAGCACGTTGCAACATGTTCTCTCTCACACACCCAAACACAAAATTTCAGCAGGAAGAAAGATTTTCAGTGAGGTTTAATGATGCAGCTGAAGATGAGGAACATGAAGAAAGATCACAGAACACCTTTAATACATATTATGTCATAATATAAAGATTATAAGGATATGGGCCACCCTTCAGCTCAACAAGGGAATCTTTAATTAAATACTGTAGTACAAGTCATGAGGTGACTGGTAGGATGTTTAACCATTTTGGTGCCATGAAAGTAGGGGTGGGCGATATGGCAACAATATTATATCACGATATTTAAAGACACTGTCACGATACACGATATTTATCACAATACATGTGATAGCAGACAAAAAACATCAGTAGTGACAGTCTTAAAAACTACAATTCAAATATTATCCCTTAATAGTAAAGCAGTTACTATTCAACATGTGCTGCAATTCATCCAGTTAAACAGGACTAATTGTACTCTCTATACTGAAACATGCAGCTAGTCAGTGTTCTTTAAGCACTGACTATATCCTCAACATGCTCAGAAAAACCAAAATGTTTAGCGATACGATAAAATATTGTCATATTGCCCATCCCTAAAAGGAAGGATGTTATCCTGGTGTTCACACTTGTCAAATAATTTAAGCAGTATATTTGATTAAGGATAAAAGCCGACCAAAAAGGAAAACCATGAGAACCAGGATTGTGATTTCTAATAAACAACATCGCTTGTATGCCATGTTTTTGTCTGTGTGTATATATAGTGTTTAAGTATACACAATACAACTCCATTAATGCATATAATGCCTTATATAATAAGGATTTTCTGTGTTTCTGGAACAAATTTATTCAAAGTACATCCCATGGTTTATGGGAAGAAAGGTCAAGATAATTTGTTTCCGGCGTAAGTAAGTGTTGTCTGAATTCCCTCGTTTGTGTCGCTCACTGCTCCCCTATATAGTGCACTACACAGAGAACACTATATAGTGATTAGTGAATGAGTAAACTAGTGCACCACTTCAGACTTACCCATAGTCTTACTATAAGTTATAAGACTTGCTGTCTAAGGTTAGGGTTAGGTGTAGATGTAGCATTACTAAACCACAGTAAGTCAAGTTCATTTATATAGCTCTTTTTACAATGGAGCATTGTCTCAAAACAACTTTACAATTTTAGATCATCTCCTAATATCTACGTCCAATCCCAAATTGAGCAAGCCTAGGGTGACAGTGGCAAGGAAATACTCCCTAAGTGTTATAGGAAGAAACCTTGTGAGGACCAAGACTCAAAAAGGGACCCGACCTCCTTTGGAAGCGTAGATGATAAATGTAAGAATGAAACTAAAGTCATGGAGTCATAGTTCAAATATCATTATGTCAGTGGAAAGTCCCCAGCACATGTATACCAAGACTGTGTGTGTGTTAAAAATGGAAGCCATGTGAGGTACCAAAATTCCTGACACACTGAAATACTGTATGCCTCCCTTAACACACACAAGCGATAATGTACGTAAGTGTATAAGAAATGCTGTATATATTCCCAAATGCAAACACTGACCTTGTGTGATATGAGAATCCAACTCTCTCCAGTATCATGTACTATTTATAAAATTCTCTCTGCATGAATTATTGATGAGACACGTCTTTTTTTTTTTTTCTTTTTTTTCAAACCTTAGCTTTTTCTGCTTCGTCTTCACTGGCTAATGAGCCGTCCCATATATCAAACGTGCACGTGTGCTCGCGCTCACGTGCCCTGAAGCAAGGCCTCCACTGTAATTGGAAGTGCAAGTTATGACTAGCACTTATCGAACGCTATAAACTAAACAAACAAACGCATGCACGCGTGGTCACACAGCTGTGTGCTCCTGAAATTTGGCGCTTAAAGAAAGGTCCTAAGGTCATTGCGGGGGTCACTACTCGAAACGCACTTGGCTGTATTTCGAGAATGAAATTGAACGAAGCGCTTAGACTAGCGTCTGATAAGTAATTGAAATGATTATGGCTCAGCTTGATTATGTTTACTCGTGGTGTACTGTGGCTCTGAAAACAGCTGCACTCACTTTCAATACCCACTTAATCCAATTCTTAGTCACAGGGGGGACCGAGTTCTCAGGTTGTACTCAGTTTGGGGGCCAATTTTAGCGTAATCATTTAATCTAATGCATGTCTTTGGACTGTGGGAGAAAACCGGAGTACCCGGAGTAAACCCATGCGGACATGTACCCACACAGAAAGGACCCAGGTCTCTCCACCCTCAGATCGAACCTAGGACCTTCTTGCACTGAGGCGACAGTGAGAGACATTCCAGTCAGAGCATGGAAGACAACGTCGGAAGCCTCCATAAAAATCGTCTTATACGTGCAGGATGAATAATCAAAAATCGCTGCGTTGTATAATCAATAAATCTGTGAGGCGTATGACAGGGCTGTGTATCAGCACCCAAAACGAGTCCAAAAAAAGCACAACCCTAAAGTCCATAGTGCTGTGCAAATGCTCTTTACTCACACTCAGGCCCAGAACGTTTAAGCACAATGTGAGCGCAGGCCAGTCGGAGAGTGGGGAAGGCTCACTCTTCTCAAGACTTCAATTGACCCAATGCATGTCTTTGGAATAGGGACAAAACCGGAGTACTCCAGTAACTTGGGGCCCTGGAAATATCATAACACTGTACCAACCAAACCCAGAACTAACATGCCTCTTACATTTTGAGGATGGGACCAAAACACTCATTCAACATGCGAAATGTTAGGTGTGACGACATCTAGGACCAATATGTGTCTTTTCTTTTCTGTCCATGCTTCTCTCAACAGTCTTCCCCAGCATCAAAGTTCCCAGACAGAACATTTCCCAAGGTTTCCCAGCAGAAAGTTACTCAGAGCATGGTATGGCTGATCCATGTATAGGACCCTAGGGCCATAAGATCCTGTATATACATAGGAACCTGAAGGCATAGGACCCAGTAACTAAGGGACAGTTAAAATATAGGGCTACTAACATAGGGCCCTGGCAATATGGGATTCTACAAATAATGGGCTCTGAGAACATAGGTTCATGGAAATATAGGACCAGTAACATAGCACACTACAAATATAGGATCATGGGAACACAGGACCAAAAAATATATAACCCTGAAAATGTCAGCCCCTGTGAATACAGGGTCATTTAAATATTGAAGCAGAAACGTAAGACCCTATGCTAAAAATAAAGTGCTCCACATAGGACCCAGGAAATACAGAAGCCAAAAATATAGGACTCTGTAAAGTGTTTGCTTTTTTTGAGGTGTCAGCTAGCAAGATTTATCCACTCTTTGTCAAACTCTGCATTAATTCACACCACAGAACCTCTTACCCAGACAACTTGCAATGTTTTGCTAAAATCAATCACAGTACACGAGGCTGTTAACAGCAGAAAGTATTACGGCAGAAACAAAGTGATTTCAAGTAAAAGTAATAACGTTTGTTGCAGATGGCTATGTAAAAACTATTTTAAATATACAGTACTGTACAAAAGTTTTAGGGCACCATTAGATTAGATATAGCATTGTTTTAGCAATGGTATAATGAAAATACAGAAAATTTGTATGCAGTATAAAAAAATAATAAAAACAACAGAAGCAAGCTTCTACAGGCTACAGTGGCAAGTATTTAGTGTGACCTGCCATTACACTTGATCAATAACAGCATCTGGCAGCTTCATCTGGTTGTCAAGTTGAGCCTTATGCAGTCTGAAGAAGCTTGATCAGGAATGGTCTGTTTGGAAGATTCGCAGCCAAGAAATGACTTTTTTTTTTAAGGGAAACAGGTTGAAAATAGTTTTAAAAAAGAGCCTCCCATCAGATAATGACTGCATTGGTGATTATGTTTCAAC
Source organism: Ancistrus triradiatus (assembly GCA_025084515.1). Taxonomy (NCBI): domain Eukaryota; kingdom Metazoa; phylum Chordata; class Actinopteri; order Siluriformes; family Loricariidae; genus Ancistrus; species Ancistrus triradiatus. The sequence continues at coordinate 527,231 of JAJAGP010000139.1, forward strand.
TGGCAACAAGTTCTTTAACTGATGCAGTGAGTAGCTTCTCATTTGTTAAACAGCAATGTTGAAAGACACATCCTGTGGTCGTGGAAAAGATGTTCATCTGTTTCAGAAGGGTCAGATTGGCAGAGTGGTTCAGGGAGCATGAGCCATCATTTTCACACATGGATTGGCCACCACAGAGTCCAGACCTGAACCCCACTGAGAATCTTTGAGATGTGCTGGAGAAGACTCTGGACATAAATAAATGTTGTAACATTGCAGAAGCTTGTGGAAATGATGCCAAAGTGAATCCGTGCCATAATCAAAGCTAAAGGCGGCCCAACAAAATATTAGAGTGTGTGACCTTTTTCTTGGCCAGGCAGCGTATATGGTCATTATACCGTTGCTAAAACAACAAATTTAATGGTGGCCTAAGACTTCTGCACAGTACTGGATGTTACAGCTTCTGTTTACATACAACACCTGGCTTTAAAGATTGCGTTTTAGATTGGGATTAAAGATTGGGATTAAAGATTGCGTCACACTGTAATGCCTTCTGGGTAAAATATCTTAAGTGCACCAATGGTGAGTCGATCCCTCGAGTCAAAAAGGGGTTTCCTAACAAACCTCACAAGAGCTAATAAAGTATCAGAAGTTCCCCAAAGATGGCAACAGGGACTGAATGGAAAAGCTTACAGGAAGTCCACAAGGGTGAGGGAGTGTCAAGTGGAACAGCAACATCATTTCATCTATCAGGTTATTATGAGACGAGTTTGCTTTAAAGTTTAGTTTTTTCTGCTAGTGATTGCAGGATTAGGCTGTGTGAACAGCTACAGATCAGTAAACATGACATTTTATCAAAGTGTAAACTGAAAGAGTTGGAGTGAGTCACACACAAACAAGTATGAGTCAGGGCTATTAGTCCTAACTGGTTAATGAAGCCATACTCCATTACCCATAAGCACATGGGCCACCTTAAATGTTCACCAGACCACATGCACACTAACGCATGCTGGAAAAACACTCTCGTGGTGATGAGGCGATGACCTCGGGAGAAAAGAGTAGTCCCGAGAGGATAAGACCAAAACATTAGCTACGTGACCGCGATCACGGTGTGTACATGAAAAGATCTTCCACAACCTGAACAAGTCCCCATCCCAGTAGCGGATTCCCAACAAACTGAATCTGCAGTTATTAAACAAAACTGTAAAAATAAGAGACTGGGATGGAATTATAGGACACAGAGCTAGAATCATTGGTAACCTGGAAATATAAAAACAGGGAATATACAGTACTGTAGTTATAGGCTTCAAGAAATATAGAATTCTGTGAACATGTAGGTTGTCTAAAAACATATAGCACATGGAGTATAGGTACCCTGTATATATAAAAGCTCTAGGGAAGACACAATCATGCAGAGCCAGAATCATAGAACACAGAACCAGGAACTTCGGACCATATTAAAACAAAGTCAAAACACTTCAGAGGATAGTACGATGGACCTGATACTTTTGTTTAATGGAAGCCAAAATGCATCGATAGGCAGTATTACAAGCAACACAAAAGATCAGCCAAATGAAACAGAGACTCAGTAACCTTATGAAACCAAAATAAAATCTTTTTCCTGTTTGGATTGCCAAAAAAAGTTGCAGTTTTAGTCCCCCCAAATGTCACCAGAGTACAAAAAGTCGTATCTTTTCTATCCTTGTGGGGACAATTAGGAAAAAGATATAAACTTGCCTCTCAGCCCCCGACACAGATAATATATTCACCTGAGACTGAAACGTACCTAATACCGTGTAATTGACGAGAATTTCCTGTAGACTGGGATTTTTACTACTGCTGGTAGAGCCGTATAACTGCACGCTTCAATACACTTGCAAATCCAGCTACTTCCTTCACACTATGGCCTTTAGCAGATGCCATAATCCAGAGCAACTTACAATCGATACGATCTTATAATCCAAGCAATTGTGGGCAATTGTGGCCTTGCTCAAGGACCCAAACCAAGAGTGGCAGCTTGGCAGAGGTGGGATTTGAACCCTGGACCTTCTGGTCCAGAGCCAGTAATAGGTTAACTGCTAGGCTACCACAGTCCCACTATCCCACAGTCCCAACATTTGCTTTGCGACAGAATTTCCATAGATCGAACGTACCACCAGTGTATGAATCCCATCACACCGCAGGTATTCATAGCACCATCTTCCTCGTGCACCGCCATCTGCATGGGCATGCAGTTGCTACCACTATAAGCTTTAAACAGTGGCTAATTTATTGTCTGTGGAGTGTATGTTACACATTATGTAGGCGACATTAAGTCTATTCGGTTAGTAATTTATTATGAAAAACGTAATAAATCAGCACAACTAACTTGCTTTCACCAAACACGAACACACACACACACACACACACACACACACACACACACACACACACACACACACACACACAGGCCTTGCTGCGTAACACTGTACTATGAATTGTATGGCATTTTCAATTTAATGAAATGTCAGGCTGCTGGTGAATAACAGCAACGACAAGCAAGATCGATGAACACACACACACACACACACACACACACACAGACACGTTCACACGACTAGACATACACACACAGCAAAACAAACGCACACACTACACGCTGTCATTTCTCAAATGCGGATGCAATGAGGCAGGAGGCGGCTGCGCAGAAGATCAACACCGCTATAAGCTTCTTTCTCTAAAGCAGGGGCTTTTAAAGTTCCAAAAACTTTCTCATCACCTGAACCACTTCAATATCAACTATGCGAAGTTATCAAGCACCCCACAAGATTTTAGGTGGACGAAAGTGAAACTTTGAAAGTGAAACACTCACACACACACATATATAAACATACACATTGTGCTGGTAAAAAGAAAGAAAAAAAAAAAAGATCTTTCATTACAACCGCATTATGTTCTGTGAAACAGGACATTAAGCAAAATGGACTTTGTCCAGACATTACCATAGCCAGTCTTTTTGATGCTACTGTAATGTAAATATAAAGAGTATTTTCACAAGAAACCTGCATGCCAACGAAGACATACCACTGAAGACATGAGTGGAACGCTGCCATGTACACAGCATCCATAATGTCATCCCATTTTTAATTTATGGAAATTTACAGTAATTATAAAATACAGTAATGTACCGTTGTGACCTGTGGAATGGAAAGTCAAAACACTTCGCAGAATGGTATGAAGGACCTGATACTTTTGTTTAATGGAAACCAAAATCCACGGATAGACAGTATTACGAACAACATGGAAGAGTTCATAAAGAGTATGTTAGAGAGAATACACAGGCAGTGGGGGGGACGGGGACAAAAAGGAGTACTACTTACAATAGGACAGGCACCATACACTTACGAACGCCATTTACAGCTTGGTACAAATATGCAGCGGAAAGTCCTACACACTAGCATGAGCAACTTGCACAAAAAAAGTCTCTAAACACCTCAAACGAGTCAGAACAGCCTCTAGTGAGCTAACAAACAAATGAGCAACCAGTACGGTAGTTCCACACATGCCTCTGCTTGTGGATCCATCTGGAGTTGGAAGACTGATTTTATCCATCTTTTATTCTTTTTTAAAAGAAAACGAAATCGAATCAAATCCAATAAAAACAATATAATACAAAATAATAGAGTTTTTACTGTGTGAAACTTTCTTACACATTGTTTCGCCTAAATTTATTTATTATCTAAAAAAACTTTTTGTCAGATGGATGTTTATGGGGTAGAGGATCCAAGTTGGGGATGTGGTTATTAGGAGAGTGCATCCTGCAGATAATTTGCTGTTTTATATGCTAAATTAAGAAACTGGTTACTAACCCTTCTCAGAGCCAAGCACTGACACCTCTGACACCCCCAGTAATAAAACACACACTCAGGTTCTTCTGTGCTGACAAAACCAAGCCTGTGCCAAGGCGGCCAGAGCAGAGTCTGGCATCAGCTGGCAGCAGGAGAAAGTGGGTAATTAGGGAAGGACTCTGACCTGGGCCTTGTTACATGGGAGGTATTTATGTACCTCGTTGTTCTCCTGCAGTGTCTGAACGTCACTGACAACAGCACAAACGGACACACACACACACACACACACACACACACACACACACACACACACACACGCCAAATCGAGAAACTGGAAATTCTCCAGAGAGGTGAGCGATACTGTTCTGCCACCTCGTTCGTCCGGAACATGATTTCACCCTTGTGCACCGAAGGCTGAAGTAGCCCAGCTCATTACTCCAATTTATAATCCGGCTTATTAGCACTTAATTTCATCCATATGGATACTACATGTACAACGTTTTATTTAATGATCAACAAAATAATATCTGTATCCACATTAAATACCAAGATCTGTAAGTGTTCACAAATATGTCCTCCATCTTGTAATATGCATAAACTCAGCCTCACTCGGTGCACAGACAAGAGGACCAATTAGGAAATCCAATATTATACTAACTTCACTGGTGTAGAGGTCACCAACAAAGCGGGCCAGGGTCTTCAATATGGCCGGTGAGAAGGCTCAACCAGAAACAAGGACACTGATGGTGCTCCTTGCAATGGCCTATAACTGGCAGCTGTGGGTTTACCTGGGGAAGAAGCTCCAATTCCCTCAACAGGACTATGCTTAGGCCAGATAGTGCTGCTGTCAGTCATCAAGACAGGAGGTCATGGACGCCCACTATGGAGGAGGCTAACAAGAGGAAGACAGCCAAGTTCCTGAACTTGGTGGAGGAATGGCATAGACATGGGTGGAGGGCCCAGCACTTGCCCATAGATGACACTGTAGTGGGTTTGCCATCACAAACACCATAGATTTAGCAGAAAGAGCCTAGATGGGTAAAAAGGAGCAGAACGTGGTCGAATGCCAAACAAGTGAGGTCTTAATGAAGGCTGGCTGGGTCGTCCAGGTGTGGGTGTATGATTTTTAAAGACCTAAAACATCCAATGACTCTGGGAAACATCAGTGATTATCTGAGGGCATTGAGAGATGTAATCACTTTGCGGGTTTTCAAAGTGTACAAATGTTGACAAGGAAGGAGTAAGGAACAGATGCCAAACTCCAGCAGTGTACACTTGACTCGACAAATTCAACCAATTTTTTTCAACCAATACTTAAAGTAATTTTTATCCAAAATGTGCTGAACTTAATCCAATCAACAGATCTAATTACACTCTTTATAGAGTCCTTTAAGCACTGACGATATCCTCGATGTACTGTAAACATACTGTCTATCACGATAACAAAAATGATCACAATACGATAAAATATTGTCATATTGCCCAGCCCTAGTTAAAATCATACTGAATCACGTAACTGAGCCTTTTGTATTGCTTGCATGGTGCTGTATCACTGTGACGTTGGGAAGCTGATCTGCTCAGCTTTGTTTATCCGTAACCTAGCAACAAGGGAATTCTGCAGCTAATTGTGGGAAACTTTAGAAAGCGCCAGGGTTGACGTTTGTGCAGGCTAGAAAAAGACTGCCAAAAAAAATGCTTTTCAAATATAAATACTCTGCTGTGGTGAATAGAAAAAAATAACTGGAAACTGCAGGACGTGGGGTGAAGATACATGGAGATGCAACAACACTGAACCTTGTTCAACATTTCATGCTGCACGAAGAACGGTACACATACAGTTGGGCAAAAAAGTATTTAGACAGCCACTGATTGTGCAAGTTCTTCTACTTAGAAAAATGACAGAGGTCTGTAATTTTCATCATAGCTACACTTCAACTATGAGAGACAAAATGAGAAAAAAAATTCCAGGAAATCACATTGTAGATGTATTTGTAAATAATGGTGGAAAATAAGTATTTGGTCAATAACAAAAGTTCAACTCAGTACTTTGTAACATAACCTTTGTTGGCAATGACAGAAGTCAAACGTTTCCTCTAAGTCTTCACCAGGTTTGCACACACTGGAGCTGGTATTTTGGCCCATTCCTCCATGCAGATCTCCTCTAGAGCAGTGATGTTTTGGGGCTGTCGCTGGAAAACACGGACTTTCGACTCCCTCCACAAAGTTTCTATAGGGTTGAGGTCTGGAGACTGGTTAGGCCACTCCAGGACCTTGAAATGCTTTTTACAGAGCCACTCCTTCGTTGCCCAAGCGGTGTGTTTGGGATCATTGTCATGCTGGAAGACCCATCCACGTTCCATCTTCAATGCTCTCACTGACGGAAGGAGGTTTTGGCTTAAAATCTCGCGATACATGGCCCCATTCATTCTTCCCTTAACACGGATCAGTCATCCAGTCGGATATTTGCTCATCGTTCTCATGATCATTTTGACCCCACGGGATGAGATCTTGCGTGGGGCCCCAGATCGAGGGAGATTATCAATGATCTTCCATTGTCTTACAATTGCTCCCACAGTTGATTTATTCACACCAACCTGCTTGCCTATTGTAGATTCACTCTTCCCAGCCTGGTGCAGGTCTATAATTTTCTTCCTAGTGTCCTTCGAAAGCTCTTTGGTCTTGGCCATGGCTGAGTTTGGAGTCTGACTGTTTGAGGCTGTGGACAGGTGTCTTTTATACAGATAATGAGGTCAAACAGCTGCCATTACTACAGGTAACGAGTGGAGGACAGAAGAGTTACAGGTCTGTGAAAGCCAGAAATCTTGCTTGTTTGTTATTGACCAAATACTTATTTTTCACCATGATTTACAATTAAATTCTTTAAAAATCCTACAATGTGATTTCCTGGAATTTGTTTCTCATTTTGTCTCCCATAGTTGAAGTGTACCTATGATGAAAATTACAGACCTCTCTCATCTTTCTAAGTAGGAGAACTTGCACAATCAGTGGCTGACTAAATACTTTTTTGCCCCACTGTATAACGCTTATATAGTGTACACGGTAATCAGCTAGCTAGCTAAATTAGCAAGCTAATACCGAACACTAGCGTGATGTACTAATGTGAACAGAGCTCTAGCCTAACGTACTGTTTATATTGTTGATTTTTTTATACCTGCTCAAAAAAGTCGCTATGTTGATTTCTGGCTATGTATACTTACTTTGTTAGCTTGTTTAGTTTTGGCTGACAGCACACAAACATCCCCATTTAGCATTTGCCGATTTGAATCGGACTTGAAATTATGGATTGGGACTTAACTTGAGATTTGCTTGGGATTTAACTTGGGACTTGAGTGTCAGGACTTGAGACTTGTCCCACCTTTTCCCCACTCTAGACTGTGTAGTTAGAAAATGTGCAGGATTTTCATGGTTTCAATAGATATGTGCGTAATGAAAGAAAAGGACTTCTTTGAAACAGACTTTTAGAGATGACATTTTCAATGAATGAACTGGTAACAGGAGGGATATGGTAGCACCCCACAATTAAATCTACTGTCCATTTGGATTCACACATAAATGTATATATTGATGTGTTTATTAAGTCACGCAGCCGTTTGCACTGGTATAAATAGTAACATCCATATAAGGAACCGTCGAGAAGCCCAAGCCTCAGCTTTTCATTCCTAAATGCTTAAATTAAATGCATTTCTGTAGACACGAAGCAAACACCATCCATAATCACCCAAGTTATTTGGCACCGAGAGAAAAGACGGATATTTTTTCCCCTGTCGGTTTCCAAGCCGATCTGCTTCCTCCGGCGTGCGACAGGCCGACGGACGTGTGACTGAGCGCGCTCATAAAGCCTCTCTTCTGTGAGCCTGTCATTAACACAATCACTCCATTGGGGCTGATTTGCGTAATTAAGTCCGATTGGCAGATGAATCATTAGCCTCAGTCAGCGACTTCCCCCATCAGGAACCACGGAACCTCAAACGGGCTCTAAAGTGGGCGGAGACAATCTGCAGCTCAAGGACGCTGACTCATTTGCATACTGGACGATTAAATAAAGACAACAACATCTGAATGGCACGCGCACCCAATGAGAGCTCGGAAGATCAAGCTGATGACTGCAGCATTCAAATATATCAAGTATTACACAGATCAGACATGAACATGAAACTTTTGAGGATACAAACTAGTCTTGGCCAGATAACAGGTATTATTGCTTTCACAGTAAATTAAATCCATGGCGAGATTATGAAAATTATGCAAATTATGCTTTGTGATGTTTTGCTTTCAATAGGCGTGGCTGTATTTTTATATTATCATCTAATTGACTACAAATATACATGTGTAAAAAGCCATATGAAAATATTAGGGATGCATCGTATATGCGGCAACCAAAACTATTCGGACAAAACTGGCAAAAAAAAAAAAAGCACTTTCCGTGTTCGGCTGAATAAGTAAAAAAAAACGAATAATTTATACCGAACAATGATGTTTTTGATGATGCGAAAAACATTAAAATTGTTTTATAATGTATAACGTTCATATTATTAACATTTGTTATTATTTAAACAAATTGTTTTCTTTTTTTTCAGTAAGAAAAATATTGTCTTGCTTGAAAAGCAAAACAAAAATACATTTAGGTTATTTAAGTTAATGGTGCAAAAAGTGGCAGCATTAATGAAAAACTGCGGGAAAAAAAACGTATTCGGCTTTCGGACAAATGTGTCATTTTTTTCAGTTTCAGCCACCAATTTTCATTTCGGGACATCCCTAGAAAATAGAATTAGTACTTCAGTCTGGTAAAGAAAGCTGGAAAGGTGCAAATAAAACAAACGGTGCATGCGACCCATTCTCCGATAGAAAGTGAAAAAGTGGGGACGGTTTCTACAGAAGAAGGTTGTTGGGCAATATTTTTTGAGAAGTGCTTTTGCAAAACAAACAAACAATAAAACTATAAAGTGTTAAGAGCGTGCTACCAGTGTAACCTGTTACATAGTAAAGAGTCTGCTGCCATTTGACACAGCCGAAAAGCCACGGTTCCGAGAAAATCTGTGGTGTGTGGTAGCCTACCGGGTAAGGTACTGAACTCTGGACCAGAAGGTCCAGGGTTCATATCCCACCACTGCCAATCTACCACTGTTGGGTCCTTGAGCAAGGCCCTTATCCCACAACTACTTAGATTGTAAGGTTGTATCAATTGTAAGTCGCTCTGGATAAGGGCGTCTGCTAAATGCTGTAAATGTAAATGTAAAATGTTACACTCCTAAAATTCACAGTAAGAGGTACCTAGCCATAAGTACTTCAGCAAGACAGCCGTGTCTGAGGCGTACCTATAACACTGTTCATGCAGGGATTGAGTTTTACTCAGCTCAATTAAAATTGTTGTAAGTCTGCACAAATTACTTGCTAGCGACAGCTACAAAGTTAGATGAAAACAGATAATATTTGTGTCTGAACCGGCCAGTGTTGTTAAAAAGTTGAAATGACTATAACTACTGGGGAAATATAAATGTCACGCACAAACTCCATGCAGTCAAACACAGACAAAAGAAGGTTGATGGAGGTGCAGATATGTTTAATAACACAAAGACTCAGTACAAGTCCAAAAACCTGGAAAAAACCACAAAGTCAGGATAACGCAGTCTCACAGAAACGAGCACAGGGTATGACCAATACCTCAAAGCTTCATTATGATTAAGATTTCCTGTTATAATTGTCTCTGCCTTTTCACTGAGATGCAGCAGATCGCTTACATAGTGGACGTATGCTGGTCATGTGACTGAAACCTTCACATGGGGTACTTCGTAATTTATCACAATAATCACCCAAGCCAACAAGGTCATTCTCAAACAAAACTATTAAACAGCCATGTTGTGTGACAGGAATAATGTAGCCTCAAGTTCTAGTTCTACTCCATTGTTTCCCCATGTTTCTTTTCTTTGCATAACGTGTCAAATTTGAGTTTCATGAAGATGTTCTGTTAATGTCTTGTCATTGACAAAATCAGCACGACATGTCATTTGCCCCAAATTCTGCATAAGATTGAAAATTAATCGTTTAAGCAAATACATAGTGAATGCTTATCTATTCAACCCATCACTACCAAAACCACAAAGGCTAGAACACATGATACTGATTGGTGGCCAACGGAAGAAGCACTAAACAGCACCAAATCCATCAGGCCCTAAACCAATATCTGGACCAAAGTTTAAAATCCTAACTACCCAATAATCCAGAAAAAGCACGCTCACCTCGGTCAGATGTGGTGTGGGGTTAAAGCCGCACATGTTGCAGACCTGAGCATGGCACTGGGTGCAGTGGTTGTAATTGGGAGTCTCTGTAGAGACACCAACGTTTAGCTCGGTCTGGCACAGCGGGCAGCAGACTTTGGGACGACTTTTCTGCTGCTGCTGGGGTGGTGCAGGTTGTGGTGCAGGTTGTGGTGCAGGTTGTGGTGCAGGTTGGGCTGCTGGTTTTGGGGTTGCCGTCGGACCCTTCTGAGGCATCTGAGGTGGCTGAGGCTGAGGTGTCTGCTCAGCTGATATCAAGCTGCTGGCTTGGTTCAGGAGAGACGCTCCAAATCCGAAGAGCTTTCCGAAGGGCTGCTCTGGAGGAGGATTCGGTTGGGATTTGGTGGGAGTCGGAGGTTGGGAATGAGATTTGGGTTGAGTCTGAGGAATGCTAGGAGGTTTTGGTTGGGTGTGTGAGGGGGTTGGAGGTTGGGATTGAGATTTGGATTGGGTTTGAGGGGTGGAGAGAGATTTAGGTTGGCTGTGGGATGGAGTAGGAGGTTGGGATTGAGGTTTGGCTTGGGGTTGAGGGGAAGAGGGAGGTTTTGCTTGGGTGTGGGAGGGCGTAGGAGGTTGGGATTGAGGTGTCGCTTGGGTTTGGGGAGACGGGCTGAGCTGGGATTGAGGTTTCACTTGGTTCTTGGCAGGAGTGGAAGGTTGGGATTGTGGTTTTAGGTCATTCTGGGAGGTTGGGAAGGGTTTTGACTGGACCGAGGATGGAGTGTGGGGTGCCGTTTGGGATTGGGGTTTGGATGGGGCCTGGGATGGAGAGTGGATCTGTTGCTGACTCTTGGAGCGAGGGGTGTCCATGTCCATCCCCAACGCCCTCTGCATCTGGCAGTTCAAACACAGCCATTCCTGTACCTGTCAAAGAGGAAAAAGGCAGAATGAGTTGATTAACTCGTGATGATCATAATCAGATCAGCATCAAGTCAATAAAGTAGCAATGAAATATGAGAGAGGAAATAAGGCAGCCATAACTACAGACATTTTATTTAAAATTTTACATACGCTCACAATATTCGTCTGTATTTCATCACATGGCAGCTGTCTACTCAAGATAATGTACAGCAACGCAAGCCTAGACAGTACAAAGACATAACAATCCCAAATGCAAACCCATAATCAAACCAGGGGTGCCATAAAGGGTTGATATAGTGGATGATTCTCCTTTTAACCTACAAAACAAAACTAATATCTCTATTTACCCTATACCACATCCAAAGTCTTTTTTCATCAAAAATCGAACCCAATACAAACTTCTACCCACTAAGCAATCACAAATCCCTTCACACTACCAAGAAAACTTTCTCTGACCAGCTAAACCTTGATTTCGTTCTTTATCACCTCTAACATCACTCAATCCCCTCCATTCACCACCAAATTCAACCTCCCTTCATCCTCTAACACCAAAACAAAACCTTTAGTCAATGCCAAATAAAATAAAAATCAATACAAAAACCCAATCCTAAAATCTCCCTTCACCACATCCATTTCCAATTAATACATCCCAGTTAAAACCTCCCTTCACCTAACCCAATACCAATTACAACCTTCCCTTCACCACAACCAATCCCAGCTACAAAAACCTCCCTTCACCACAACAGTCAATTAAACATCCTTTCACCACACCACACCAAACTAGAACATACCTCGCAAACCAAAACAAATCATACATTCAACCCCATAGTCAAACAAAACATTATTTTACCCATTCATGGCATGTCCCTTCTAGCCTCATTAACCAAACTAAACCACACATCACCCTCCCTACCAAACCAACCCAGTCTCGTTAACCTCTTTGCATTGACTGAGATTGCCTGTTGTCTGTAAGAAGTCTGTTAATCTGATGCCTATTCTTTTTGATGTCCATGTTATCCACATTAGCTCTCTCGACTGTGCTGCTCATTTCCGCTCTGTTTGCCGAGTGTAACTGCATTCGGAGTCAAATGGCAAAACAGTGAAGATGCAGTCAGGTTGATTTCAGATGATTTAAAGCAGCCGGATAACAAGCAGATCAAACACAACAACATTATCACAAGCCACGGCCTGATGGACAGGATAGCACAAACAGGCTGACATTTCCTCGTCGACTGATCTGAGGAAAAAGTGACAGACAGATGTGAAGTTGTTCAGGGAGCGATGACCAGCGAATGACGGTCATAAGAAGATAAGGGGAGAGCCGTAAATAATCTGATTTCACCCGTAGCTGTGAAAGACGAATGGGAGCAGGAGAGTGTGTAAACAGAGGGTGTGTACGCGTGAGTGATGAAAGCCCAGTAGAAGATTCGTTTAGTCGTTTCAGCTCCATCTCACTGTCTGTCTGTCTGCCCATCTTTTAACACGGACACACGCTGATTGCATTCCAATTGGAAAGTAGCTCACTTGGAAAGCAGCATTTCCAGACTATATCTGCACACTACCAAGTTTCCTCATTTTACCAATTGGGGTGCAGATGTGGTGCAGTGGTTAAGGTACAGAACTCTGAAGCTGCGTCCCATCTCAGGGGTTGCATCCTTCGAACTAAGCAGTCTACACGGTCTAAGAAGGCGTGTCAACATGGAACAGCCTAGGCGCTAGGCCGCTATGACGCAATCGGTCTTCATATGCGGCCTCCGAAGGATGCAGCCCCTGAAATAGAATGCAGTTTGAGAGTTCAGGTCCCCACTCTGCCAAGGCCGCCATTACCAGCCTCTCGAGCCAGGCCTGAACCCTCGGCTGCTTGGATTGTACCTTGTTAGACTGTATCAGCTGTTAAGTCGCTCCGGACAAATTGGACCCTACAGCCCACCTAAATGAGACACGAGTTACGCCAGACTTCCAAACACACAGCGACAACGCACATTTAGTAAAAAGTAATTGGTCCCTCGTAGCCACTGGCCCCAGCCTGGGCCGGACTTCAAACAATCTACAACCTGCACTGTCTGAACAAGGGCATCTGCTAAATGGAAATGTAATTAAAAAGCAGCCATACTCTACAGCAGCGTTTCCCAATACTGGTCCTGGAGCCCCACCATTCTGGACACTTTTAGGGTTTTCCCTGCTCCCAACGCACCTGATCCAATTACTAAGGTCATTAACAAGCCCAGTACTGAGTTAAAGTGGCCCTAAAATGTGCTTTTCTTGTTTAAGGAGCTCCAGGACCAGAATTGAGAAACATTGCTCTACAGGATGCAGGTCCATTGCAGGGCTGGGTAAGGGTTTGGTGTTCTAGCACCGGGAGATGGTCCCATGAATGGCCTCTCCTCTGTCAGGCACAGAAACTGGGTCTACAAGCAATGTCAAACATACAATGACAGACATGGCAAGGGATGCCAGTCCACCACAGTGCTCGGACTCGACTCGGACTCGAGTACTGAAAGTCTCGGTTTTAACTACAACACTAGAGAAATCATGACTCAATAAGACAGAATCTTCTTTGGGAGACCCAAAAACACCTGACAAACAAGGCAGGTGGTAAAGGTTAAATTAATTCAGTACAACTTCATCTTCTACGCTCTCTACACCATCTACATTGACACCATGGTTTGTGAAATTTAGATGTTTAGGGTTTTTTTTTTATACCTTAATTCAGTCTTTCTTTTCGTCGCTTTATCTCGTGCACAAAATGAGGTGACACTGTTTGAGCAATTGAGGGTTTTACGGTAACTGGCAACCCCTTGCAGAAGAGTTGTTGAGACTGTATCCACATCAATCGTGTATCTGTGTGTGCGTGTGTCATCCCATTCAAGCACGACACCCCCTACTGACCATTTATCTTAAGACAGCTGTGCACACACTTAAAAAATTTCCCCACTGTCGTTGAACTCATCATTAGCATCACAGCCACACATTCATTTGCATTTCTCTCATTACAAACTCATTTGCACGGGACATCAAAGAGAAAGTAACGACTCTTTCACTAATTGAGTTTCTGCCTTCATACTGAATTCTCACACAAACGTAATGAGAAACATTTTCATCACGCAACCCTAAGGAAACAGTCTGGAAACAAAGGTTACTGCTTCTTCACTCAGACAGGTACACAGGCCATGCCTCCTTCACGCCTCCTTTTTCAGGACTGACAGATATATAGACAGGTACAGAGGCCACACCTTCTTCACCTGGACTGACGAGTATATAGACAGGTACAGAGGCCAGGATTGACAGATATATAGACAGGTACAGAGATCACACCTCCTTCACTAAGACTGGCAGGTATATAGACAGGTACACAGGCCACGCCTCCTTTCTCAGGACTGACAGAAATATAGATAGGTACAGAGGCCACACCTTCTTCACCTGGACTGACAGGTATATAGACAGGTACAGAGGCCAGGACTGACAGATATATATAGACAGGTACAGTGATCACACCTCTATCACCTGGACTGACAGGTACATAGAAAGTACACAGGCCACACCTCCTTTGTCAGGACTGACAGATATATAGACAGGTACAGAGGCCACACCTCCTTTCTCAGGACTGACAGGTATATAGACAGGTACAGAGGCCACACCTTTCTCAGGATTGAAAGATATATAGACAGGTACAGAGATCACACCTCTATCACCTGGACTGACAGGAACATATAAAGGTACACAGGCCACGCCTCCTTTGTCAGGACTGACAGATATATAGACAGGTACAGAGGCCGCACCTCCTTTCTCAGGACTGACAGATATATAGACAGGTAGAGAGGCCACACCTTCTTCACCTGGACTGACAGGTATATAGACAGGCAGAATCCACGCCTTCTTCACCTGGACTGGCAGGTATATAGACAGGTACAGAGATCACACCTCTATCACCTGGACTGACAGGAACATAGAAAGGTACACAGGCCACGCCTCTGTTCTCAGGACTGACAGATATATAGACAGGTACAGAGGCCACACCTCCTTTCTCAGGACTGACAGATATATAGACAGGTACAGAGGTCACACCTCTAACACCTGGACTGACAGGTACAGAGGCCATGCCTTCTTCATCAGGACTAACAGATATATAGACATGTACAGAGGCCACGCCTCCTTCACTAAGACTGACAGGTATATAGACAAGTACAGAGGACACGCCTCCTTCACCTGGACTGACAGGTATATAGACAGGTACAGAGGCCAAGCCTCCTTCTGTGGTACAATTATGAGCCTAGAGTGTGTCTAGTCTCTAAATCAGTGAATACTCTCTCTCTTCTCTCTCATTTTTGCACCTTTCTCTTTCACTCCTTCCCATAAATCTTCTCAAGCACATTTCTGGGTCAGGCCAGGAACTCCAATCAACACACACACACACACACACACACACACACACACACACACACACACACACACACACACACACACACCACCCTCCAGTATATTAGCCTCTGTTTGCCATATAGCTCGTTTCTCTCACTGAACTGAGAAACAGCAGAGCCCACGGTATCTATAGATATCTCGACAGACATGGTGGGCCAAATTCTACCAGTAAACACTCTCCTTCCGTCATCCTCTAGGTACAGTCATACCAGGAGCACTGTTCTCTACATGAAGCTCATAAAGAGACAGACAGGTGGAGATGTTCAGACAGCTAGACAGAAATATTCTGACAGGTGGATCAAAGACTGATGGACAGAAAGGCAGCCGAAACAAACATACAGCAGAGCGACAGGTTTACATGAAGCCTTTAGATGAGCTTCAGGAGGCACAACAAAGACAAACAGATAGAGTGTGTGATCTGCAGGATGTGTCTGTCTGCTGTGTAATGAGAGACACAGACAGACAGAGAGAGACAGAGAAAGAGAGTAAATTTGAGAACAACATCAGTTCCGGAACTTCGTCAAAACTAAAACTGGGACAAGACACATCAAAGACGCACCAACATTCGTCTGAATGCTTTAAATATCCCCTCACACACACACTTTCCCTGCTATCCTTGTGAGGACTTTCCATTGACATGAAGGACTACTGTTGCCAATTACTGCTACACCTACCCCTACGCTTAACATTTCCCAGCGCTCATCACTCATGCACAAGAGAGAATCAAGTGCGTAGCCTACCTCAAACACGATTAAAACGCTTGCATTAAACTACATTTGGGAAAATCAGGAACATAAAGCTTATTTTATAATAAAGTATGGAACACCTCATGTAATTGATTGAATAAATGTACTGAAAGTGAAAAACAAAACTATTATTGCGTTACCACGGCTTTTCCTCACTACATTTGCCAGCTCTCATCACTCCCGCCCTGCCGAGTTCCTCATCAGAATGAGAGGGTTCGGCGCATCTCGAATTGCTTGCCTGGAAAAATTCAAAATTTCAAAATTCAGAGTACGGTTTTTGCTCAATGTGTTATTTATGTTGGAACTGTGGTAGCCTAGCGGCTACGGTACTAGACTCTGAACTACAAGGTCCAGGGTTCAATCCCACCTCTGTCAAGCTGCTACTGTTGGGTCCTTGAGCAAGACTTAACCCACAAATGCTTGGATTGTAAGATCAGTGGTAAATCGCTCTCGATAAGACCGTCTGCTAAATGCCATAAATGTTTATTATCGGATTCCCACTGTGAAGTCGAAATATCGTAAGTCTGGCCATGGTAAATTAGGGAGTACCTATTTTCAGAACAGACAAGCTTACACACTAGTCATGGGCCAATTTAGAGTGATCAATCAAAAACTTGCGCTAACCACGAGCCACCCTGCCTCAATGAAAGAAGTAAGGATGAGCAAAACAGTCCTCAGGTCAAAACTTTGGGACTGTGGTAGCCTAGCGGTTAAGGTACTGGGCTCTGGACCAGAAGGTCCAGGGTTCAAATCCCACCTTGGGTGGCCTTGTTGGGTACGTAACCCACAATTGCTTGGATTGTAAGGTTGTATCAATTGTAAGTTGCTCTGGATAAAGGCGTCTGCTAAATGCTGTAAATGTAAAACTTCCTATCATTATGAGGACCTTTGGTCCTCTCAAGTATAGGAAGACAAGGTCACGCATGCACACACGTACACCAAGAGACGACGCCTCATTAGCAGGAGGAAACCTCGTGAAAACCCATACAGATGTGGGGAAAGACGTACACTAAGAGTGACCACAGGTTTGAATGAAAGCTACTGGAGTTTTAGACGGATGTCATATGGACGTAGTCGTGGAAATGGGACGGTTCTGGTTTTTAGTGCACGAGCTGCTCTATTGTTTGGTGAGGATATAAATAGCATCAAGCGGGAACAATGCAGCAACGGCTTCCAGTTTCACGCTGACATGTTTCAGAACGACGGTCAGGAACAGTGCGATGGCAGTTAGGAACAATGTGGTCGGGGTTGGAAATGTTTCAGCGTGACATTTTCACTGTATGATCCAACAAATGACTGGGGACTCATGGAATTAAACGACAAATTATAAACACTTAAAAATAACTGCATGCGAGACTCTGAAGCACAGTGGCTGAAGTACTGGACTACTGACTAGAAGGTCCAGGCTTCAAGTCGCTCTGGAGCAAAGCCCTTAACCCACATGCTTGAATTGTAAGATTATGTCCACTGTAAATTGAGGGAGCCTGCTAAATTCTGTAATGTGCAGAACTGTTCGAAAGTCTTTGGCCACCATTAGATTTGTTGATATGTTGACCATACATTATACAACACTGTTGATGACTGGACCTCAAATGTTCAAACTGGGATTCATCCCTCCATAATCCACTTTTCTACTGATCTTCATTCCATCTTCTGTTTCACCCGGTTCTTCTTCCAAAAAAATGGTTTCTCTGCTACTACCCTTAAAAAAAGCGCAGCTGTGTGACCATAGCTTACATTATGCCGGTTAGTTTAAGAGTGGGATTAAACTGACAGCAGTGGAGGCACAACCATTAATTACGGAAGAAACTAGTGTACAGGATTCAGTTAGGACGCGTGCTGCTATTTGCCCCCAACGTTGAAAATGTTAAAAAATTACCCCTGTCAGAGTTGTTTTGCTGCCAGCATGCCAAGATACCCACACTGAATGTGGGCCTGCTCTCAAAGACCAGCACAGTACAATTTGTGAGTATGTTTGTGTATGTGTGGGATGGTGTGTGTGGGATGGTGTGTGGTAGCGGGTATGTGTCTGCAAGTGTGCACAAGTGTACGAGTGTGTGTGTGTGTGTGTGTGTGTGTGTGTGTGTGTGTGTGTGTGTGTGTGTAGTCCAGATGGCTGTGTGCTCATTTCCTGCTGCCAGTCTTATGACTGATCCTGCAGCTCAACGCACAATTCTAATGACTCGGTTTCATCCGATTTACCAAAAAATAATGCCGTTTTATTAAAACCTCTTTTTCAATCATGCATCAGAAACAATTCAAACCTTACGACTAAAAAGTATAAAGTATCATCCATAGACGAGCGTCGTCTCTTATCAAATTCTCTCTTTCTTGCTCTGACTAACATTTTCTTCTTCCTAATCCTCTCCTTTATTTTCTCCTGTACTCATCCACTCTTGTACATCAGTGTGTGGAGGAGAGAGAAGAGAAAGGACAAGCAAACAAGAGACAAATAGGAGATATACATTATAAACTAGGGTTGTGTAAAATACCGGTATGCGTCGTTTAAGACCATCTGATGGACGTCCATTCACTTTGACAATCGAGGTCTTAAAAATTATAATAAAATATAATATGAGATAAAAAAAAAATCGTTTTTTTTTTATTGGAGCTTGTTTCAAAAGTGTAGCTGCTTATTAGGGGCTTGCTCCTTATTCCTGTCTCACTCTCCAATATTCCTGTATGGTGGTTTTGTTCAAAAGTTACAATGAAAATATAAATTATTATTGTTCAACCAAATGATCACAGTCTCACATTGTAGTAGGCCGCCTGTTTTAGGCTTTTTTTTTTAAGCCAGTTCACTTCTTTTTGGCTTGTTTCCATAGATCTAGTTGCTTCTTTCTCTTCTGGGATCTGCCGACCCTGATGTGTGTGTGTATGTGTGTGTATAAAAAACTACCTTACCAGGTCATGTGCTCGCTTTCTTATGTTCGGACTAGAGACCGGTCTAACCCAGTTGATGTGTTTAGAGACTTCTTTGTATAAGTAACTTGTGTCTGTGTGTATGACTTTTCAAAGGTTTTATATATATATATATATATATATATATATATATATATATATATTATATATATATATATATATATATATATATATATATATATACACACATATACATATACATATATATATGCGCCATCTACAGGACATCCTGGCCTTTACACTGATATATCATTTGTGGGGTGTGTCATTTGCAACAAAGACCTGCGTTTTCGAAATGGCAGCAATCTCAGCGTGAACGAGTGGTTCAGGGAGCATGAGCCATTATTTTCACACATGGATTGGCCACCACAGAGTTCAGACCTGAACTCCATTGAGAATCTTTGGGATGTGCTGGAGAAGACTCTGGACAGAAACAAATGTTGTGACATTGCAAAAGCAGTTCTGTCCAGAGTTGCATAAATTTTTCCCCAGTCTTCTCCAGCACATCCCAAAGATTCTCAGTAGGGTTCATGGTGGCCAATCCATGTATGAAAATGATGGGGGCTAAAAAATTTGTAGTGCTTACGATAAGACAAGCACACACACTTAGAATGCCATTTACAGCCAAATAACCACTGAAAAGTCATACACACAGACACAAGTTACTTATACAAAGAAGTCTCTAAACACATCGACTGGGTGAGATCCGTTTTATATATATGTATATATATATATATATATATATATATATATATATATATATATATATATATTTGTTTATTTATTACAGACTCACCGAATGCCATGTTAAAAAAAAGATAGCAGGGGCTGTTGGCTTGTGCCTGTCCCTCTGCTCTCGTTAGCTTTAGCCTCTTTGACTTTGTTTGCTTTTTTTAATCCGTCTTATTAAATCCGTTATTCTGATCGTTTTTGGAGTTGATCCTTCACGCATTTTCCCCACGCATGTAATCCAAACAGCACTCTGTAAATTTGCGTGCCAAAAACATGGTTGTGTTCAAAATGGATATCAAGGCTCTTAGGAGTGTACTTACGTCCATCATCAGTAATGTGGTATTTAGGGAGCCTATCTAGTTGACTTGCTAAGTAGCACTCAAAACACAGCTGACACCTATAATGCTTCCTTCTCATTATGTCAGCAAACAAAGCCTTTAACATGTCTCTTAAACAAACCATCAAGTGCCTGAAACTTTGATGTATAAACTGAATTATGAATTAAAGTTTATATATATGAAGACTTTGATTGCTAAAGAGTTATTCGCCCCACAAAATTACACATATCAGAATGCATGAAACAGTTGCCGAATGTAAACAGTTTTTGAAACGTCTTAAAAACAGAGCTTAAAAGAGAGAGGTGCCTATTTTTGGCTGAAGTATTTTCGCTCCGGTAAGACATCCCCTGAATTCTGTGAATTAATCATTACTCTGAATCAGTCTCCAGAGTTACTGCGTTCACAATGGGGTTCTTCTTTTGCCAGAAACCTAACCAGTTCAGTCAGAATGTAGGCAGTGATTCCAACATGCTAGCGCACATCTCCCATCCTAATGACATCTCTCCCTCTCTGTCAGAGTAGAGGATGATTGCAGGAAGATCCTGTGATCTATAAATAGCGACTTGGCTGTGATGCTGAGCGCAGGAGTACTGGAGTGTGACCACTCTTACTTTCCCCTCACACGCTTTAACCCTCACTCTTATCGCAGCTCATATTAAAGCTGATCTCGTTCTCGTTTCGCTCCATCTCTCTCACTGGACTAACCCCTCTCTTTCACAACGCCCGTCTCTTCTAAACGCTGATCTTTCTCACTCCCTCACAAGTGTTCTGTCTTTTTCCATCCTCATCCATCACACACAGAACCACCCCCACCCTCCTCACACTCTCTCTCCCCTCTTCTCTTTAAGGACGAATTAATCAGGCAGTTTAACCCTTGGAGGTCTGCGTTTATTTCTGTCTTTTTGTTATATGAAACTTAAAGCAAACACCTTACCATGCAAGTGAGGCACAAACGAGTCCAGCATGGCCTGATTATTCCTATCGCACCTAGTCACAATGTCTCGACACATCTCACCCAGGATAAAATCAAGCTACATACAATAACTTTCGAGTTAAGCTTCCGTAACTGCCGTACATCACCCTCAGCAGGCTCCAAAGTACTCGCTAAATCTCAAGGTTTTGTGGTTGATCATACAGGCATTACAACCCATGAAACAGGTCGTTGACCAAAATGGTGTCTCTTTAGGTGACTGTAATGGCAATATAAACTACTTTAACAAGAAAACTGTGTGCAAACGAGACAAATGTACCAGAGCTATCGCTGAAAACCTGAGTGGAACACTACCATCTACACAGCATCCAAAGCCTAAGCTGTTATACACATGCTAAAGCTTTTTTTAATTTATGGAAATTCATGTTAGGACCGTGTGTAGGGTAAAGGCATTACACTTAAAAGGATGTCATGATAGCTCTGATACTTTTGTTTAACGAAAGCCAAAAACGCACTGATAGACAGTAACTTGCACGAAAAAAAGTCTCTAAACACATCAACAGAGTTACAACAGTCTCCAGTCCTAACGTGAGCTAACGCGCAAGCAAAGTTAGGTGTTAAGCTTGAGTGAATGATGGACTTTTGCTTTAAACTCAAGCCTGTGCTGGTGGAACCGCAGCACTGAATGGCTGTTCAGGTGACCAGCTGGAGAGAACAAACAAAACACGCTGCCAGCACATAAATCCGCATTTAATATAGGAATCTCTTATAAATTTGAAGTAAAATATGGTAATTAGAGTTCAGAAGAGTACTGTATACTCTAACATCATACATCGGGCAGTGCTGTACAGTGTCTGTACTATTGGGAACCAAACCTAGACAGGAGTCCATTCCCTTGCATGGGAACACACCCACACACACACACTCACTCATTCACAGACATTGGGACACTTTTAGAGATGTAGCGCATTTCATTCTTTGGAACGTCAGGAGGAAACTGGAGGATCCGAAGAACACCCACACAGACACGGGGAGAACATGCAAATTCCGCAGCAGCCTGACCATGACTCGAATGTGGTCGTCTGGAGCCACGACGTGACAGCGCTAACCACTTTGTCACCAAGCTGCCCACTAAATGTCAACGGATTTTCTAAATGAAAAGATTTCAATTCACTACCTCTGCACAATGCAATCTTACACATGACTCACTGCATTTCTGCACATTTTAATGAACCGTGAACAGTTTAGCTCTGACACATTACAGAAACCCTGCGCTGTATAATCTGGAATGGCGTCCAAACTTATGTACAGGTATGTGCCATTTAATGACTGTGTTACGTTCTGTGAAACCGGATGCTGACCGGCCATTACCATGGTCACATAGCCTTTTTGGCTACTGTAATGTGAATATAAAGGGTATTTTCACAAGAAAACTTTGTGCAGACGATATGTCTGAGATACCTCTGAAAACAAGAGTGGAACGCTACCATCTACACAGCCGTTGTGTCAAAAGCCTAAACTGTTATAAACATGATAAACCTTTTGTGGTTTCTTTATGGAAATTCACAATAATTATAGGAAGTACAGTACTGTTCTGACACTCTAAAGAATGGTATGATGGACCAGATACTTTTGTTTGACGGAAGCCAAAAATGCATCGATTGACAGTATTTACGAACAACACGGAGGATCAGCCAGATGAAACAGAGACTAAATGAGTGAATTTGATCCAGTTTACATAGTTATAGGTTAGAGAGAATATACAGATAGTGGAGAACAAACAACAGTCCTGTTGTAATTAGTACATACACTAACGAATGCCACTTACAGCTTGTTACAAACAAGCAACGGAAAGTCTTCCACACAAACGCATGTAACTCGCACGAAAAAGTCACTAAACACATCAACCAAGTTAGAACAGTCTGTAGTCCAAACGTGAGCTAACAAGAAAGTGAGCACAAATCTGGTAAAGTAGTGAGCTTTCCAGTGAACGAGGGACTTCTGCTCTTAAACTCCAACTCCCACCTCTGCTCATGGATCCGCAGTGTTCATTGGCTGTTTATGGCTGCAACGTCCAAAGTGAAATGGCAGATTTTCACTTTCTATTACAGTCGTATGAAAAAGTTTGGGCATCCCTGATAATTTTCATGACTTTAGTTTATAAATCATTGGTTGTTCAGATCAGCAACTTGAGTTAAATATATCATATAGCAGATGAACACAGTGATATTTGAGAAGTGAAATGAAGTTTATAGGATTTACAGTGGGGGCGGGGGGTGGTGTAGTGTGGCTGGGGGGGGTTGTTATTGTTGGATTGAGACATCTGGGGGGTTGTGCTTGTTGGTTTTGTGGGGGTGTAGTTGGTTTTTGCGTTGGTTTGTTGTGTTCGTGGCTTGGGGGCGGCGGCGGGAGCGGGGGGCGGGGGGGGGGGGGGTGGGGGGGGGGGGAGGGGGGGAGGGGGTTGGGGGGAGAGGGTGGGGGGGGGGGCAGGAGTGGTGTTTGTTTTGTTGTGTTTTCATGACTTAGTTTATAAATCATTGGTTGTTCAGATCAGCAACTTGAGTTAAATATATCATATAGCAGATGAACACAGTGATATTTGAGAAGTGAAATGAAGTTTATAGGATTTACAGAAAGTGTGCAGTAATTATTCAAACAAAATTAGGCAGGTGTATAAATTTGGGCACCCCAACAGAAAAATGACATCAATATTTAGTAGATCCTCCTTTTGTAGAAATAACAGCCGCTAAACGCTTCCTACAGCTTCCAGTCTGGATTCTGGTTGAAGGTGCTTTGGACCATTCTTCTTTAGAAACATCTCCAGTTCAGTCAGGTTTGATGGTTTCCGAGCATGGGACAGCCCCACATTTTCAGTAATATTCATGTCCTTGGGGACTGAGATGGCCATTCCAGAACGTTGTACTGGTTTCCTCTGCATGAAAGGCCTTAGTAGATTTTGAGCAGGGTTTGGGGTCATTGGCCTCGGTGCAACTTTGTCACTGATTCTTGAACATTTTCTCAAGAATCTGGAGATATTAACTGGAATCCATGCGACCCTCAACTTTAAACATGATGTTGAAACAACCTTTGTTTTCAGCCATTTGAGAGTTGTTCTGAGGCTCCCATGTTGCCACTCTTCAGAGAAGATGCAAAGAGGAGAAAAACTTCCAATTGGCCACCTTAACACTTTCTCATAGTTGGATTCACTTGTGTATGTAGATCAAGGGTCAATGAGCTTACAAAACAAATTTTGTGTTCCAATATTTAGTGCTAAAGGTATTCAAATGACAAGGGTGCCAAAATTTATGCACCTGCCTAATTTTGTTTGAATAATTACTGCACACTTTCTGTAAAACCTATAAACTTAATTTCACTTCTGAAATATCACGGTGTTCATCTGCTATATGATATATTTACCTGAAACTGCTGAGCTGGACAACCAATGATTTATAAAGAAAAATCATGAAAATTATCAGGGGTGCCCAAACTTTTTCATACGACTGTAGAGTTTATCATCATTAAGACCTCAACCATTAAAGCAAACGGATGCTGAACAGACTATGCATAGCTGTGCACATCTAGTTTTATGTTTGATTGTTCGTATCAACCACCCGACACGCTTTCAGATGGACGTGTGTAAGTTTGTCTTCTCTATGGGGTATTAACAAAAGATGCCGTTCGACTAGGGGCGCCCAAGCTTTTGCATAGGATTGCATGTCAGGTAACGTTAGGATGCCAGCTAGCATTGTGATGATACTGAACTCAGTGTGTTCTAGTATGCAGCAAATGGCATCACAGTTACATCATAATTAGAACTCTTCTCTATAGAACGGTCTAAACACTGCTGTAAAGGGCTCAAGGCAGCAAAAAAGCAACGCTTTCTCTGGTGCTTTTACTCTGCTGCCTACCATTTCTGTGTGCCATGCTTAATTTCATCCTGTCACTATAGCACACACACACGCACACGCACACACACACACACACACACCTCCCCCTCACTCAGTCCTAACTGGGCACAATTTACTCTCACTTCCAACAGAGCT
The DNA here is from genome assembly GCA_025084515.1 of Ancistrus triradiatus. Lineage (NCBI taxonomy): Eukaryota > Metazoa > Chordata > Actinopteri > Siluriformes > Loricariidae > Ancistrus > Ancistrus triradiatus. The sequence continues at coordinate 552,325 of JAJAGP010000139.1, forward strand.
GAAACATGAGAGAGGAAGTGGACAGAGCCTCCAGGAATGTGCCTGGTTTTAAATATCATATGTATATATAAAATAGATCCAAAAAAAGGATTCCAGGTAGGTAACTGCAGTGTACTTTAGAAGGAGATGTAGAGATGATAAAAATTGTAGAGAAGTACACAAAATTTCCTGAGGAACAGGACGTTTCGGACAGAGTTCGATCATCACTTTGAAGCACTTTGAAGAAGCACAGCTGATGAAGGACCTCTGTCTGAAACGTCCTGTTCCTCTGGAAATTGTGTACTTCTCTACAGTTTTTTTTCTATATTCTGTGGTGTGTGTGTTGTTGTGTGGTGGGTGTATGTAGATAGATATATATATATATATATCATCCTAATCTCGAGATAGTCTATATAATAGATATATATATATATAAAATATATATCTTATCTCTCTCTCCCTCCCTATATATATATATATATATATATATATATATATATATATATATATATATATATATATATATATATATATATACACACACACACACACACACACATATACATACACACACCAACATCAAACCAATTTAAATATTAGTCAAACACAACGCAAGTAAACACAAAATGCCGTTTTTCAATGAAGGTGTTTATTAAAAGAAAACAATCCAAAACTACATGGCCCTGTGTGGAAGAGTGATTGCTGCCCCCTTTATTAAAACATAACTTAACTATGGTTTATCACACCTGTGTTCAGTCTCTAGCCACATCCAGGCCTGATTATTGCCAGACATGTTCTCAATCAGGCCATCACTTAAATAGGACCTGCCTGACAAAGTGAAGTACAGCAAAAGATCCTTAAAAGCTACACAGCATGCCGAGATCCAAAGAAATTCAGGAACAATTGAGAGAGAAAGTAATTGAGATCTATCAGTCTGGAAAGGGTTATAAAGCCATTTCTAAAGCTTTGGGACTCCAGCGAACCACAGTGAGAGCCATTATCCACAAATGGCGAAGACATGGAACAGTGAGGAACCTTCCCAGGAGTGGCCAGCAGACCAAAATTACTCCAAGTGCGCAGCAACGACTCATCCAAGAGGTCACAAGAGACCCCACAACAACATCCAAAGAACTGCAGGCCTCACTTGCCTCAGTTAAGGTCAGTGTTCATGCCTCCACCATAAGAAAGAGACTGGGCAAAAATGGCCTGCATGGCAGAGTTCCAAGACGCAAGCCAATGCTGAGCAAAAAGAACACTAAAGCTTGTCTCAATTTTTCCAGAACACATCTTGATGATCCCCAAGACTTTTGGGAAAACATTCTGTGGACTGACAAGACAAAAGCTGAACGCTTTGGAAGGTGTGTGTCCCATTACATCTGGCATAAAAGTAACACAGCATTTCAGAAAAAGAACATTATAGCAACAGTACAATATGGTGGTGGTAGTGTGATGGTCTGGGGCTGTTTTGCTGCTTCAGGACCTGGAAGACTGTGATAAGTGGAACTATGCATTCTGCCGTCTACCAAAAAATCCTGAAGGAGAATGTCCGGCCATCTGTTCGTGACCTTTGGAGTGGCCTAGTCAAAGTCCTGGCTTCTGATGTCCGCCAATAAGCACTGGTTCACTTTTGGCATTCCCGCGCATTTTCAAGCTGTCTAACGCAAGCCTCAATCAAGTTCTCAATCAACGTTGGCAAATCAATTCTTTGTGGACTTTGGTTAAGAACAGCAGGACAGAAAGTTGATGAACTGACTTGCTGGAAGTGGAAACGTATAAACGTGTCATATTGAGAGTCACTGGGCTATCAGTAGAACCCATTCTACTGCCTCTGTTTGTCTATGGAGAATCCAGAAACGTACGCTTTATATTATGAATTTGTTACAAGTGAGTGTTGCTGAAATAGCAGTGATCAATATTTAGAAGTGGTGTCCACAAACTTTTGTCTCTACAGCGTATATCTTCCTGCCTGTATCTCTCTCTATGCCTCCTTCTCTTTCTGCCTCTATGCCTCTTGTCTGTTTCTCTCTGCTCTGCAGTTGACAGGAACACACCCACTTGTGACCCCATCAAAGTGACAAAAGTGAAAACTATCAACACAGACCAGCAGGATTGAGCTGACATCTCATCTCTTGCTCTCGCTCTCTTTCTCACTCTCCTTTTTCCCTCTGCCCAAATCTTTCTCATTCTCTGATGCTACACTATCAAGCTCAAGCACAGACCAGAGACCTTTATGTTTCCTATGCTTTAGAATTCATATAAAAATATATTATAAAGCGTACAAAAGTTTCTGGACACCCCTTCTAATTATTAAACTCTGCTCATTTGTAATACATTCATAACACAAAGCATACATTTCTGGATTCTCCTTTGACAACCAGTGGCAGTAGAACATTTTGAACAAATACTATTGCATATTTGATCTTCTATTGTCCAAGTTTGTTCGAATTTGTGCAACTTGTTGCCTGGTCTTAGCTGACAGGAGTGGCACCCGGTGTGGTCTTCTGCTGCTGTAGCCTATTGGCTTTAAGGTTCAATGTGTTGTGCATTCTGAGATGGTCTTCTTCATAATTCAGTTGTACCGAGTGGGTATTTGAGTTGTTATTGGTGCCTCTCTATCAGCTCGAACCAGTCTGGCCATTCTCCTCTGATCTCTGGCATCAACAAGGCATTTTCACCCAGGGAACTGCCTTCACTGGATATTTTCTCTTTTTCTGACCATTCTCTGTAAACCCTAGAGATGGCTGTGTGTGAAAATCCCAGTAGATCAGCAGCTTCTGAAATACTCAGACCAGCCCATCTAGCACCAACAACCATGCCATGTTCAAAGTCATTTAAATCACCTTCCTTCCCCATTCTGAACTTCAGCAGGTCGCCTTGACCATGTCATCGGCACCTGCTGCTACAGACTGAATGAACGTGTGCTTTTGTATGGAGAGTCCTAATGGAAGATCACAAGATACTGACGTCAGACCGATCACCTGAAAATTACCCAAGACTCCTCTCTTTTCACACCAGCATCGGCTCGTCCTCACTGCAGCCCAGCTCTCTCACAGTCACACAGCAGTGGATCTCATTCTCACCACCCGGTGCCAACCTGCACCATCCTCAAAGGCAATCTCACACCCCGACACACACTGTGCGCACCCACACACTCCCACACACTTCCACACACTTCATACAGCTGACTCTCAAAAACAACTCCTACACACAGCACATCAGCACACATTCACTGTGTAGGCAACACCAGAACGAAAACGAAGGTAAATAATCATGCAGATATGTTCACCAGACCTGAGTATCTGACATTACATACAGTGGTACCTCGGTACTCGACGTTAATTCGTTCCAGAAGGCTTGTTGAGAACCGAAAACGAGTACTGAGTAGATTTTTCCCATAAGGAATAATGTAAATTGATTGAATCCATTCCAGACCTGCAGGATATCCACACTGTATGAGGCATTATATGCATTAAGGGAGCTGTATTGTACAGGTGCTCCTGATGTATGATGGGGAAACGTTCCGACAAATCCATCATAAGTTTAATGTATCATGAACTGAGGAGTTTAACGAGTGTTTGGTAAAGTGGTCTATACTGTATCATAGCATAGCCAATGATAAGTAATGATAAGTAAGTTAATGTTTAAAACACTTACATTAACCTACAGTTGGGCGAAATCACTAACACAAAGCTTATTTTATAATAAAGTGTTGAGAAATCTCAGGTAATTTAGTGAGTAATGGATTGAAAGTGAAAAGTAAAAGCAAGACACTTGCTCTATTGGTGAACTCAGGGCACAACTGCAGCCTGTGTTCTGGAGCATTCAATTTCTGTTTTCTATTCAGTTGGCTCTTATAATTGTTCAGAAGTTCAGTGTTTGAATCAGTGGGTCTTTCCGTCGCAAATTTGATTCGGCCCTTTCTTATTTAGAGTTAAATCTTTCGCTCAATTCAATCCTCTCTGGTTCTGTTTGAACCGATGTGTCATTTGGTCATGACTGTGACTTGCTCCTGCTTCATTCAGGGTATGTGAGTCATTTGATCTTGACTTTGGTTCGCCCCACTTTCGTTTACTGTTTGAATCAGCGAATCATTTGGTTGTGACTGTGATTCAATCCTCTTTTGGGCAAGGTATGGATCAGTGAGTCATCTGATCATGACTTCATGAATCATTTGATCATGGCTGCTCCTCTCTTGTTCAGGGTTTGAATCAGTAAATATTTGTCTGGTTCACTCTTCTCTTGTATAGTGTTTGAGCCAGTGAATCACTCGGAAAGAGACTCGCTGGTGTGACGATTCTTCTTTGGTTTCATTGTATCTGAGCTGGGGATTTGAGTTTCATGGAAATGACCTTGTTTTGGAATGAATGTGAAAAATAATTATTTGAACCATGGTTTAATCACTTTAAGCTATTTCACACTGCTCAATCTGCTTGCTAACTGCCTTAGACATGATCGGGGTAAACATCTGGACAAAAAACAAAACTGGATACACTGTTTAACTTCAAATAAAAGAATTCCAGTCTCAGTGGGTGCCACTCTAAAAGGTTCAGGTTTCAGTGCATGCAGCTGGTTCTGAGCAATACTTTGGTCCAGAGAGAGAGTCCGAGGCACAAACTAACTCCCAGATCTTAAGAGCCGTGCTCATATTTTCTGCTGTTAACGCTGAGGTCAGTCTCACCAGTCTCCTTATCCTGTAACTGTCACCTCGCTCTTACACTAAATCTGTTATCTGTCAGACTCTCTGAAAATAGCCAATCTCTGATAGTGTCTCTGACACGTCGCCATTTACAGAGCCGACATATCTGCTTCCAGCATCTTTAACATCAGGACAAGTTCACCATCAGTAACGTCGTTCAGGGCTTACCTCGGTGAGGTGAGGGTTGGGGTTGAAGCCACACTGGTTGCACACCGTGGCGCGACACTGAGTGCAGGTGTTGGAGTTCGGTTGTCCATCCGTCACCCCCGTCAGATCGGCTGTTTTACATACAGGGCACAGCTTCCTGCTGGGCATCGGTGCGATCTGTGGCAGAGAGTACGGCGATTTCGCTCCGCCCGTGTCCCCCTGGGGGCTTTTCTGGGCAGCGTGCCCCCGATCAGGTGCAGCACTGACTGTACCCCCTGGTTTGGGCCCATTGCTGGGGTCTGTGTGATTGGATTTGCCTTGGATGCTATAAGAAAGGAAAAAGAATTAGGGAATCAGTGTCTGAATCAAATTCAGAATCAGTTTTCATACGAATCACTTTGATCAAAGTTGGAGAATTACAACACTAAATTAGAAAAAAAATGCATTCAAATTTACGATGACAAAAATTACATTTACTCTGACTTTTATTTCATTACAGCCAGTGTGACGCCAAGATATTTCATGTTTTTTTCTGGTCAACTTCATTTCATTTGTTAATAAACATCCATTTATGCATTTCAGACCTGCAACACGTTCTAAAAAAAGTTGGGAATTTCGGGCTAGTAATGAGGTGATAAAACTAAATAACAATGCAGCAAACAGATAATGTTAGCAGTGTCCACAAAAGGCTGAGTCTCTGACGAGCAAAGATGAGCAGAGGATCACCAGTTTGTGTTACATTCACAAATGCCACTTAAAACTTTAGTGTGCAAAAGACTTATGTTAACCATGTCCAGAAGCGGCTTCGACTTCTCTGGACTGGGAGGCATCTGGAATGGACCATCTCACAATGGAAATGTGTACTGTGGTGAGACGAATCAATATTCCAGGTCTTTTTCAGAAGAAATGGACGCCAGAAACACTAATTTATTTATATTTGCTTTTTCCATACTGTTCCAACTTTCTCTGATTTGGGGTTGTAAAAGAATCACAGGATCATTAAAACACACTCATCAATTCCATTATTTTCAACAGGGCATTTGTAAGGTTGTGGAAGCCCCAACAGGTGTCACATGAAAAGACAGAGAGCTGAGAGGAGGCAGAAAGAGATCTGGAAGCACTGGAAATCAGAGAGTGTGGGCAACCACCTGGGCTTAACAGCACAAGGAGCTGACAAACCGCACCTCATCAGAGGCAGGATACAAACCAGGGTAGTTCACTCTGGTTTGTTTCCCACCTCTAGTGAGATGAAGGTCTGTTGATCACGGAGTTGCCTTTGGCTCCTGGGCCATCGCAAGCAGTGGGAAGCATTTTTAGCACTGTAACATTTATAAAATGTGACAGAAAGGCCTCTGTGAGCTTATTTCTCTATCTCAGTTACGTAAACACAAATTGTTGTTGTTTTTTTAAAAGCATCTGCGACCAGCGATAATGAATCATCGGCGCCAGATTACAGCTGTGGAAGTGAAGGCTGAGGGACGTAAACTACGCCAACTCTCCATTTACCGCCACAGCAGAGTGACTCAGTGGGAAAGCGTCAGCGACAGCAAGCGCGAGATCAAAACGGCGAGCCAGCCAACATCTGAAATCTAGCACAAAGGCAATTTTTCTCATATGCCTGTGCTCGCATCTGTCAGGCAGGTCCAACCAACCTTTAAATAAATAAAACCAGCAGTGAGTCGGGCAAATCCAATACAAAAACATTTACAGAGCTTCCTGAATCAAATTGCAGCTCAAGCTTGTGAACAAACAGTGTTTTTACTGAAAGCAGTCGGTTGTTTTTGAGCTTCTACTTTCACACTTTGTCAGCAAACTCGCACAGGCAGTGTGAATTTTAAAGTTGGTAAGACCTGGTGAACGTCGTACTCTTGTCCTTCAGATTCAAACCATCTGACTCAGTGAAAAGATTCGCTCCCTCAGAATCTATGGCCAATTGCAGAATCAGTTTTATTATCTGTCATATTCTCAGACAATCAGGAAAATTGTGTACCGAATCATTTTGCTTTACTACAGGCTTTGAGTCAGTTGAAATTGACTCAATTGGCCTTTAAAATTGCCATGTTAATAACTATAATGATGCTTGACTATGTGATGGCAGCTCCTGTAGCTCAGAGGTAAGAGCCATGGAACCCTGCGATGGGTGGGTGCCCTACATTATTGTGTAATATGGCACTCCTAGAACATCTCTCAGCCAACGGAATGTGGTATAATTCAAAATAATATGTACTTTTCTTGTATAAAAAATTAAACAAAAGTGATCTTTGGTTCCCTGCAGTGAAAAAAAATTAGAAGGAGTTTTAAATGACGCAAAAACTGCATTAACTACAGCAACAAAATGTGCTACTTGAACAGTTTCACCAAACTTAAGTAGCTAAGTGATATCTTAAATTGAAAATCAAAGAAGTAAGCAAACAAGCTTGCTGAGAACAGAAGATACGCATCACACTGGGGCACTTCAGAGACACCAACTGACCCAATGCACGTCTCAGGAGGAAACAAAGTAGCAGTGAAAACCCACAGACACGGGAAGAACATGCAAGGTTACTTCAGCTGTGGGGCCACAGTGCTAACCACTGTGCCAACTGTGCCCTGGAGTTAGTCTTCTGAATCAGAAGCAGTTCAATATGAACATCTTTGATTTACCAAAGAAAATTCAGCTAAATTCAGTTTTTCAGAAGTATGGATGGCTGATGCAGCGCTGTTTTTAAAAACACACTTAACCTAAACATGCTGGACTTATTGATTGCTCGATCCTGTTCCTTTAATGTCACAGAAGGTTTCTCAGAAAGCCTATTTTACAAAATAAAGGGAAATATCGCTCGTTATTTTTAGCGTTTGTTCCTCGTGTGCGCCGAACCGGAGGGGTTTAAGAGAGTGAGCGTCTCGGAGGCAGTGCTGACGTAAAAACTGCTGCTGCTCCAGACCTTTCCCTCTCCCTCATTTCTTTTATGCTTTCTGTGGAAAATACTGAACACACAGCAGGCCACAGTCTGACCAGGGTTCCCACAGAGTCAATCGCTTTCAGTGTGTGTGTGTGTGTATGTACTAAAGGCCTGTTCATGGAAGCACAGTGGTTTGGATTAGTAAGCAATTAGATAAGTGAGTACGAAACTGCTAAACGCTCTGTATGTCTGTCTCTCTCACACATATACATACACACATGCATACAGTGTGGCAAAAAAGTATTTAGTCAGTCACTGATTGTGCAAGTTCTCCTACTTGGAAAGTTGAGAGAGGTCTGTAATTTTCATCACAGGTACACTTCAACTATGAGAGACAAAATGAGAAAAAAAAATCCAGGAAATCACATTGTAGGATTTTTTAAGAATTTAATTGTAAATCATGGTAGAAAATAAGTATTTGGTCACCCACAAACAAGTAAGATTTCTGGCTCTCACAGACCTGTAACTCTTCTGTCCTCCACTCGTTACCTGTATTAATGGCACCTGTTTGACCTCGTTATCTGTATAAAAGACACCTGTCCACAGCCTCAAACAGTCAGACTCCAATCTCAACCATGGCCAAGACCAAAGAGCTGTCGAAGGAAGAAAACTGTAGACCTGCACCAGGCTGGGAAGAATGAATCTACAATAGGCAAGCAGGTTGGTGTGAATAAATCAACTGTGGGAGCAATTGTAAGAAAATTGAAGACATACAAGACCATTGATAATCTCCCTCGGTCTGGGGCCCCACGCAAGATCTCAACCCGTGGGGTCAAAATGACCATGAGCAAAAATCCCTGACCTACACGGAGGGACCTGATGAATGACCTACAGAGAGCTGGGACCATGTTAAGAGAAGAATGAACGTTGCCATGTATCGTGAGATTTTAAGCCAAAACCTCCTTCCATCAGTGAGAGCATTGAAGATGGAACGTGGCTGGGTCTTCCAGCATGACAATGATCCCAAACACACCGCTTGGGCAACAAAGGAGTGGCTTCGTAAAAAGCAAGCAAAATTTCAAGGTCCTGGAGTGGCCTAGCCAGTCTCCAGACCTCAACCCCATAGAAAATTTGTGAAGTCCGTGTTGCCCAGTGACAGCCCCAAAACATCACTTCTCTAGAGGAGATCTGCATGGAGGAATGGGCCAAAATACCAGCTACAGTGTGTGCAAACCTGGTGAAGATTTACAGGAAACGTTTGACCTCTGTCATTGCCAACAAAGGTTATGTTACAAAGTATTGAGTTGAACTTTTGATTTTGACCAAATACTTATTTTCCACCATTTTTTTCTCATTTTGTCTCTCATAGTTGAAGTGTACCTGTGATGAAAATTACCGATTCTCTCATCTTTCTAAGTAGGAGAACTTGCATACACATATTAAACTCAAGCCCACACTTCCTCTGAAGGTTTCAACACAGAACTAAAGTAAGAAACACATAAGCCGAAATACACTGTGCTGGTGAGTCACACCAAAGAGCGAGCAGTTCTCTGTGTGTGTGCGTGTGATTATCAGCTGCATATGACTTGCCCTACATAAATGAAGACTTCAGCGAGTGTCAGACTAAAAGTACACACCTACACATTTACCCTGCCTCCTGTGAGTGTAATGGGCTGCTGCTGTTTTCAGTTGTGGGTGGAGCTGTAGTGAGATTGGTAGTAGTGAAAAGAAAAGAAAAGAAATAAAAAAGACAACCCCAAATCAGAAAACGTTGACACAGTATGGAAAATGCAAATAAAAAAACAACATTTCTTACATTTACTTTGACTTTTATTTCATTGCCGACAGTACGAACCCAAGATATATCATGGTTTGTCTGCTTACAATCATTCCAGTTATTAATATGCACTTCAGGCCCACAACACATTCCAAAAAAGTTGGGATGGGGCAAGTTAGAGCTAGTAATGAGGCAATTGGTGATTGTAATCATGATTTGGTACCAAGGCAGTATCCCTGAAAGTATTTGAGAAGCAACCAGTTTATCAACAAATGTGTAAAAAAAAAAGAATGAAATGTTTAAAAGAGCTGTCCCCCAAAAAGAAAGTTTGGTAATATCCAAGTAACTCCAGTCCCAGCCATAATTCACACAAGTCTCAATAACTCTCTTAATAACTTTAATCCTTGATTCCACATTCACTATTGAATTCACCATTTTTGGAACAGTCGCTTCCATTTCACGAGCTTCTGGTTTCCCACGTGCCAGGTTTGCACGCGTCGAAAAGGAAATCATCCCATCATGTTTATTTATCATGCCTAACTTCTCATTCCCTAAAAGTGCAAATATTCAATAAAAAACAAGCCATTGAGTCATCAGTCTCAATTCTAAGTCATCAATACCAAGTCAAAGTCAAGTCCTTTAATACCACTAGTCAAGCCAGTCTCAAGTGCTTAAATTTGCTACTCGAGTCCCCCCACTCTACTTCGAACATGACAGAAACCCCATCACACTGTTCTTCATTTTTTCGTACAGTGCGGGGAATCACGTGGCACTAAAACACTGCTGGCTCGGCAATGTGTATCTATGTTCCGGTGTAGATATCAGGTGCCAGCATTGTGTGTAACGCTATATGGACGCTATGCTCGTACATATAACTGATAGCTTCAGTTATTGCCTTTAATTTTGGCTAGAATTCATCGAGAGTGAGCTCTGGAAGAAAGCGTTAATATTTTTGGCTCTCTGTCTCTCTCAGTCACACATACATATCCACACACCAGGGAGGTAGATTGTCACGTGAATCGATTTCCGGCGGCTGTCTATTATGGTCTCAATTGAATCACGGCTCATTGATCGATGCAGCCACATCATAGGTTGTTGGAGCGATTTACCGATTCCGATGCACCCCTAATCTAAACGTTTCTGCCTGATCCACTCACAACCTGTGAGCATCTGTCCTCCATATCTAGCTAGCAGGCAGTTCAGCTGAAGTGCAGTCTGAGTTAGAGAAGAAAAACGAGCACAAGGAGACAAGACAACATTGAGTAGGAGAATAAATCTTGTGGAGTGCGAAATAGAGCTCCAAAGAGTGGTGCCTGTTGCTCACACGCTGTGTTCAGATGAGACTAAGAAGCTCGTCGTGAATCAGTCGCTTCACGTCTATCTAGGAGCTGTTCGGATTCTCAGCACAAGTCCATGCTAGAAGCTCCATAGCAGTGTTTGTGACTGACAGGCCTTTCCTGGATCTGACACTCAGGCAAACACAGAAGCACTGTCTCACACAGACACACACACACAGACACAAACACACAAAGCCTGTCCATTTTCTACACCAGAGAAACACCTACACAGTTTATACGCTTCACAGAGCTGACTGAGATTATGTACTAGAACATTCCAGAAGGATTTATGGACTCCAGATTTCAGCACTGCGTTTTCTATTAGAGATGGATCCGATGTCGGTATCAGGTCCAATATTGATACAATTCACTCATCAAATATCGGACAGACAGGGCCGATCCACTTACCGATCCATATTCCATTCCACATCTTTACCATGAGCATATGGCAAGTTCAGTCTGCAACTGGGTGAGCAAAAAGTATTAGCTTTTGGTTTAACTAAAATATAATTTCTGAATGAACATATGACGACTATACATGAAATGCTTTGGTAGGAACCGATAAGTTGAATCAAAATTCTGTTTTCCTAACAGGTACCAGATTCTTGGAATTTTGGAACCGGGTACCCATTGACAAAACAGAATTTCAATTCAACTTATCGCTCCCTAATGATGCATTTTATGCTTTAAAAACATGGCCACGATTAGTGCAAAAATGGGTCCATATTAAGGAAGCCTCTCTCTACCAGGATCATCACGTGGTTTTGTTTTGGTACGTTCTGCTACAGCCTTAGTGGAAAATCAGAGCTCAAAAGCGCTCAAAAGTTCAGCTCCACTTTCGGAGAAAATGCTAAATGGCGTATGTATGGGAAGCTGAGCTTTTGTAAAGGATGTTTCACCTCTAAAATGGCAAAAGCATCTGAAGCACCAGCAATAAATGCTTCAGCGTTGTAGCGTGTTTGACCGACTGCTGTCTAGGTCACTACTTTAGAACATTAAGCCACTTTAGGCTTTTTATTTATAATAGGTTTTAATGGGGAAAAAAACAGAATGTAAAGTGATTACTGTTGATGTTGAAATATCAAAAACATCAATATATTCTTTATACCTCAACATTTAGCACATTTTCTTCATCACTTTGGAATTGAAAATTGGAAGCGTTAAGAACCGGAATCGATAAGAAGAATCGGAATCGATAAAATGCAATCCTACACAGTACCAACAATAATAATCATAATATTAAAGTAAAAAAAAAAAAAAAAAAAAAAACTCCTGTATTGGAATCTGTATCGTGGATCGGCCCATCACGAGTTTCTATCACTGTGGTCTAGTATTCCTCCCAAAGGTTCTGCACACTTTAGAAACGTCTGCCATGTAAATAGTTAACAGCTCTATATTTCAGTAGGACATCAAGGACACTGGGTTATGAACCAGGCAATAAATGTCAAACCGTGACAAAAAAAAAAAAACAAGTAATCAACAGATGAATACTGTAAATGCAGGGACTGTGGTGGCACATAGGGTAAGGTACTGGACTATGGACCAGAAGGTCCAGGGATCATTTTTCAGCACTGCCAAGCTGTCACTGTTGGGCCCTTCAGCCCTTGTACCTTGTTCTAGATGTCACTGGATAAGAACATCTACTCCTTGACTAAATCTAAATGCAGGATGTCACATATGTACAAAGTCAAGGGTTAAGGTACAACCCCAAATCAAAAAAGGTGGGATGGTATAGAATAAGACAACCCAAAACCACATACTGCAAACACTACTAAGGCATGAAGAGGGTGCGGGTACTGGACTGTCCTGCCTACTGGTCCTGACCAGTAGGGAATGTGCAGAGACTTTTAAACCAAAAAACCATCCTGTGTTCTTGCACAACTTAAGACGTGTTTGCAGGAAGAATGAACAAAATAACACCAGAAACACTTCAGCACTTGGGATCCTCGGTGAGAAAAAGTCTTTTAGGTGTTGTGAGAAGAAATGGCAACCTTACAAAGTGGTAAATCCTTTACCGTCACAACTTTTTTTGAAAGTGCTGCAGGCGTGAAATGCAGAACTGGATGTTTAGTAACAAATGAAATGACATTGACCAGACAAAACATGAAATATCCTGTATTCATACTGTCTATAATTAATAAAAGTCAACGTAAATATATGAAACACAGCAAATTTCCAATTTCCATACCGTCCCAACTTCTTCTAATTTGGATTTGTATAGGTTACTATATTTTACAGATCATGATGTATGCAGAATATATTAAACTTAACAATAAATTCAATACGTATCCCCATTGTAAATCGGACACTACCTGTATTGTGTTCTTTTTCATTTATCATAGTCTATATATTATTATACTTTATTTGTGTAGTATATTTTCATTTAATTTTTATGTAGCTTCTGTTTATTTCAACAATTACTATATACGTATTAATTAGACAACTTCATTTAATTCCTACGTATAATATCTAGGCTGCCCAAGGAGGCTGTGTCCCTTTTTTGAGTCTTCGTCCTCCCAAGGTTTCTTCCTTACTACATTTCGAGAATTTTTCCTTTCCACTGTCACCCTAGGCTTGCTCAGTTAGGGCCGTGGACTTCGATAATTGTAAAGTTGCCTTGAGGCAAGGCACCATTTTAAAAAGCACTATAGAAATGTATTGGACTTTGACTTTTGATGGCCTCAGGATGCACTCAGAAGATGAGCTGGCGGAGGAAGTGTGATGCTCTGAGTAATGTTCTGCTGGGAAACCCTGAGTCTGCATATTCATGTCGACGTTAATTTGACACATAACACCTACCTACGGAACAGGAGATTTTAATGTTTTAGCCTCTTCTAGTGTATAGCTCAGGGGTGTTTCTAGACTACTTGTTGTACTGGGGGGCACATAGAATTTAAAGGGGCACAGCTGTACCCCCGTTTGCCAATAGGTCATAGGGGCAGAAAAAGTAAGCCACTTAAACACCAAGTAGATAGATTTAAGAATAAAGTGGGTGTTGCTCTGCCATCGATGAGAATTATACTTATTTCTAGAAGCTTGCCTTACATGATTAACCCTTCTCTAGCACAGAGAACAATGATATGTAGCCAGGATGCATCAAGTAAATTTAAATGAATTGTATGAGCAAACTGTATGAGCTTTATATGGCAAAATTAATGTTCCGCGGTGAAAGGTTTCGGTTCCAGCACCAAATACAGGGGTGCTTTAAAGTTTGTGAACCCTGTAGAATGTTCTATATTTCTGCATAAATAGGACCTTAAACATCATCAGATTTTCACACCAGTTACAAAAGAAGATAAAGAGAACCCAGTCAAACAAATGAGGCAAAAATGTTATACTTGGTCATTTATTTATTGAGGAAAATGATCCAATATTACATACAATGGTCTTGAATTTCCTCCATTTCTACACAATCTGTCTGACTGAGAATTGGTGGAATACAAACCCTTTTGAGATGGTTTTGCGACATTTTCCAGCCTGATGAGCATCAACAACTCTTTTCTGAGGTCCTCAAAAATCTCCTTTGTTCATGCCATGATACACTTCCACAAACGTGTTGTGAAGAGACTTTGAGACAGACTTTGATAGATCCCTGTTCTTTAAATAAAACAGGTGCCCACTCACACCTGATTGTCATCCCATTGATTTAAAACACCAGACTCTAATTTCACCTTCAAATTAACTGCTAATCCTAGAGGTTCACATACTTTTGCCACTCACTGATCAGTAATGTTGGACCATTTTCCTCAATAAATAAGTGACCAATATAATATTTTTGTCTCATTTGTTTAACTGGGTTCTCTTTATCTACTTTCCAGTCCAGTTCATTTCCTGTTCCCCCAGAGCTTTCAGCTCCAGGGCCAAATAAACGTTTCGGTTTCAGGACCAAATTTACATAGTCCAGTAAAAAAAAAAAAGTTACTACATAGATGAGAACCAGGACTAAACCATGTCTAAGCCCAAATTAAGCATGAACCAAATTACCATGATCCAGGATGAAGCAACAACAAATTAACACTGACATTTTTTATTAGCTAATGCACTCATGTTGTTTACGCTAACGTAACGGATGTCTTCGCTTTAATGGTCTAATATGTACTTTTGGTTGGTTATACTGTTACAAGGGGCTAACACATACAGCTATGAGCTATCATTACCTTGTTTGCAGCGAGGCTGGCTTTCTTTTAAATATTTCCATTACTCCATGCGAAAAACCAAAACAAACCAGCTTTAACTGAAGACTGCTCAAGCTTCTGAAAAGATGCTGGAGCATTACGAGCGTTTGTAAGGTTGCTGCGGCATTATGGGAAATGGAGTGCCGGTAGTGAATTTGCTGGTTTAGCTTCTGTACACGGTCATGAATTTAAAATGGCCTGTGCAAGTTGCACAGTTGTGAAATTAGTATTCATTAGAAGAAGATGGTGTTTCAACCTTGCTAGAGCAGTCAGGCAGCACAGACAGAAAAGCATTTGGCGCTGGCAGCCTGCAGCTTTATGGAACGATGATTTGGACCTTTAACCTTCTGGTGAGTAGGTCAGAGCCATCATCAGTGAGCCACTGCTGCCATTTAATTAGGTCTTGATTAGGGATTATCTTATTTTGTGGAATTTGGCGAGCTTGCTAAGTGAATGCAGGTGAATTCCTCCAATCAATTCCGATCTCTGTGCCATGACTGCTCATTGATAATCCAGGGGCTTAAAGTTATTAGCAAGCATAAGCGCGCCTTCCATAAAATCTGGCAAAAAGCCAGAACGCTGCGAGCTCTGAGCAGTGAAGATACTTGAGTTATTCAGGACGTGCAGTATAGAGTTTCAGACCTCAGTATAGCTGGGTGTATTTATTAGAGTTGGTGGTTTGGGCTGAACTGCAAAAAATAGAACTGCCTCCTACAGAGCTTCTCCTTCAGCCGCTCTCCAGAGATTCATTTCTGCCTGGTCTAAGCCAGTCAATAGAAGACCTGAGAGAAAAGTATGTGTGTGTGTAACAGTGGGAGCATGTGAAGGGTGTGAAGACTGTCCAATTTAGATTAAATCCCACAGTTCAATGGTCTCAAGGTTTCTCAGTTCCAATGATGGAGGCGTGGCTACAGCACCTGCCAATCCTACTATAGGAGGTAAAGGAGGCGTGGCTCATGTGCTACCAATCTCTTTAAAGAGGGTGTGGTTTATATACCTGCCAGTGTTAGTGAATAAGGCATGGCCTATGTACCTGTTCGTCCTAGTGAAGGTGTAGCCTTTACGCTCTCAGTACTAGTCAAGGAGACTGTGGTGGCCTAGTGGTTAAGGTACTGGACTATGGACCACAAGGTCCAGGGTTCAAATCCCACCTCTGCCAAGCTGCCACTGTTGGGTCCTTGAGCAAGGCCCTTAACCCACAATTGCTTGAATTGTAAGGCTGTATCAATTGTAAGTCGCTCTGGATAAGGGCATCTTATGGGTGTGGCTTCAGGCACACGTTTCAATAGCCTCACAGTGTCTCAGACCCAATGATGGAGGCGTGGCTGTACGCCTGCCAACCCTAGTATAGGCGGTAAAGGAGGCATTGCTCATGTGTTGGCAATATGCCTGCCAGTCCCAGTAAATAAGGTCCATAAATAAGGACTTCTGCACCTGTGCGTCCCAGTAAAGAAGGTGTAGCCTACATACCCATCAGTCCCAGTGAATAAAGCATGGCTTTATGCCCTCAGTCCTAGTAAAGCGGGTGTGGCTTCTGATTTCTAATCGTTTTTCTCAGAGCATGTACCATGACGATCAGTTTTCTAAGTCTGCGCATGCATGCAAACGTTATTAAAGTTTTAAATTTACACCACGTCATTCTGTGAGATTATTGGCTGGTTGCAAAGAAACCCGATTATTACCTGAGTCATTTAAACCCGGATCTTTCCCTTTACCTGATTACTCAAGTGCATGTAAACGCATTGACCGGATTACTGACAAAGATTTTCTGCAGTCATCGGATTATTAAGTGCATGTAACACGCTCAGTCTCACTGATGTGACATTTGTGCTGTCACTCGCACGGTAGGAGGCGTGTCCTCTGTACGAATGCCAGGAAATAAGGTGAGATCAGTTCCTGTTCAGTGGTTGTCACCTATATATCTCTGTTACACTGAAGGAGGTGTGGCCTCTGTATCCCTCACTCTTTCTGAAGGAGGCGTGGCTATAGTATTTTATCAAACAGCTGTAAACGGGAACTGAGGATTAGTTCAGGATTAGTTTCTGACCTCTCTGCGCTATTAAGCTTGCGGGAAGTCATTTAAACCGAAAACTGTAGCGTGTGAAAAGCAGTATATCCCTCAGGCTCTGGTTTCACACCTCGTCATGCGTGAGTGTGTCTCACTTTCATCTCACTTTACCAGCAGACGTGTCGCTGTACGCCTGTTCAGTGTGACTCTGCTCGAAAGTATACGTGACCTGACCGGACCGGACCAGGCACTAATCCAGTAATGAATGGGTATTGGTGGAGGCCAGGAAGCATGACTGCGAGGAATGAGAGAGAAACTGATTGTAGTGAGCTAGTACCAAACCTGTGACCCACCTTTATTTCATTTTAGTGTTAAAATGAGGCAGGCTCTTTCATCAGTACAATGTTTATTCCTGCCCTTACTGCATCTACAGGGAAATCAACCATCAATTCCTCTCTTTACTTTTTATTCTCTCTCTCTCTCTCTCTCTCTCTCTCTCTCTTATGCATGCCGTAGCTCCTCCTGAGTGATTAAACACACACAAACGAGTATTACGAGTCATTTTTCACACTACTGTACAGCCTACGGCAGTGTGAGTTCATCAACCTTAATTAGCATTTCAAACAAGCATCAATCCTTTCCTTACTGAAAATCACATGCAAAGGCCTTGCATGTTTTGGGAATCCAAACTCAGCTCTTTTGCACACTTTTTCCTAGTCAGAGACACGGGGGCTTCGCCACCCCTCTGTGGAGAACAGGGCGCAGGTCTAAATGTGGCCTGGATGGAGCATCAGTCGCTGTCGCAATGCTGGGGACGATCCCTAGCATGTGATGCCTGGCTGCTAACCTTCTTACTGTATAAAACAAACAGGGGTTCACTAAGGGAAATTGGAGAGGCCTGAAATAATCATGTTTGGTGTCAAACAGGGAGCACGGACCCCTAAGTTAGTTAACCCCAAAAGGCGTGGCAGTAGCTGAAATGGATGGCAGGTTTATGTATCATTGTGAGGACGAAATGTGGGAACATTTTGCTGCAACTTTCAAAAGATTTACTCTACATTACTGAGGAGCAGGTTAGTTAGCATTAACAAGCTAGAGTAATAGTATGTCAGCGGAAAGTCCCCAAAACATATGTTGAGAGCAACCAGTTAAACTAATGCATGTGTTTGGAATTGGGAAGAAACCAACACAGATACGGGGAGGACATGCAAACTCCACACAGATAAGAGTCCGAGATCAGATTTGAACTGGGATCTCTGGAGCTGTGAGGTGACCATGCGAACCGTTTTTGCCACCGTGTCACCTGTGCGTGTGTGTGTGCGTGCGTGTGTGTGCGCGTGTGTGTGTTATAATGGATATTATAAGATTTCTGTATTTCTGATCAAACATGACGTGCGTTA
This sequence comes from Ancistrus triradiatus, assembly GCA_025084515.1. Lineage (NCBI taxonomy): Eukaryota > Metazoa > Chordata > Actinopteri > Siluriformes > Loricariidae > Ancistrus > Ancistrus triradiatus. The sequence goes on from JAJAGP010000139.1 coordinate 570,726, forward strand.
GCGCGTTCCGACGCTCTGGTTCTGCAGACTTCTGGGAAAACCTGGCGATCCGTGAAATCTGTTTCAACCTGCCTCTGTCAAGGGGCTTCTTTCTACCTCACACACACACACACACACACACACACACACACACACTCTCATACAGGACTGCAGCTATACAGGAGGGATAGAGGGATAGAGTTTCAGCAGGATTATTGCAAGAAAGCATAAACACTTCCTCTACACAGATAGATAGATAGATAGATAGATAGATAGATAGATAGATAGATAGATAGATAGACAGATAGATAGATAGACAGACGGATAGATAGACAGACCAATCAATATATAGATATAGATAGTCAGACAGACAGACATTGATAGATAGATAGATAGATAGATAGAGACATATAGACAAATGCATACATAGATTAAGAGAAAGATAGAAAAATCAATGCATGAAGAGAGAGAGAGAGAGAGAGAGAGAGAGAAATGGGAGGAGGGAGCGTTTGCTATGAAAAGCCTTCTCACATGTTCGACTCTCGCTGCATCAATCTGAGCACAAGAGTAAGAACTGGAGGCCAAGAGATGTTTAAATAATAACTACACCACATGGACATGTAAGAGCGAAAGAGCGAGAGGGTAAGAGAGAGGCAGCCACAGAGAAAAAGAGAGTGTGTGTGTCTCCTCATAATTTTATCAATAGTTAATGCAGTCATGTTTCATTACAGGATCCGCACTGTCAGGTTCATGAACATGTGCCCATAATAAACATATGGACGAAATACTGTGATTATTTAACACACACACAGTATCGCTCTTGTTAACGCCTCAAATACAGAGCCAATATTCAGATAACAGGGGCCATATTTAAATGATTCTTAAAGGAAAATTCCTACTTTGTTCCTGTATGGTTAAAACCCCACCTACTCTCAAAATGTCAGCGTCACAGTGTAGTGCAGGAGACTTTCCAATTGGTCCCTCGACTGTGATCTGTGGACTGGGCGGGGCTTTGCTTTTCGAACGAGTTATGTACTGCTGATTGTTACAGTGTTTAAGACTACAAAAGAAACAAGCATTAGCTCATAATTATCCGGTGAATTAAGTAAAGTGGAGGCTGTAGGTAGAGGAAAGCAAGAGTCCACCATGCAATCTACTTAGTGTTTCAGTTTGCATGTTTGAAGAGTCAAATATTCTGTACAGTGCGAATCTGGATAACAGGGGTTTGGATAGTGAGGTTTCGACTGTTCGAGTTCAGGTCTCTGCGTTGGTGGGCCCAGCAATCCTGTTACTTTACAAATTGAATAGTATAGAACATTTTAGCCGTGGAATTATGACAGAACATTATATGATCATAAACACATTCCAGGCTTGCTATTTCACACGATGTCACATTACAAGGTACTTGGTACTAACAAAAAAAGTACTAACAAAAAAGGAATACCAACATCCAACAACACGTGAGAACACGTTACCTCATTCGAGTGCATGTTGCAGGGCCTGTAGTGGATTTCATTAACTTAACCATTGAGAATTCAAACATGGATTTCATTCTCCAAAGGCTTGTACTGCCAAAGATACACTTCCACCTCCACCTTGTGAATTCCAGGATAGACCCCCACCCCACTCCACCCCACCTCTGCCTGATTAATAATAATAATAATAATGTCATACTCATCACACTGCTAACTTCTGTAGTGATACTGGATCTTGTGGACACCCCTGATCTGGATCATGTCACAAACACTGACTCTAAGGTCTACTGAGACCCGAGAGAGCCACAACAGAGGCAGAACACACACAGAGACATGGGCACCCAAACCTTCTAGGACCCAAAGGGCCCACAGCCTTGTGGATTGTCAGAACGGCATCACACCTTCTTTGGTACCCAGATGGCCACACCGTGGGTCCCCAGACTTGCACCACACTCCCTGGTCTTTCCAGACAAGGTAACAGTGATAGTCCTTGTACAACTCAAACCTCGCCTCACCAGAGATGGGATACGAACTCAGAAGGCCAAGACAGCAGCAAATAGCCCCTAATAGGACCTAATTGATTAGGTAACTTAGTTTAATTCTTACATTTAACATCTAGGCTCTGCAAGAAGGTCAGTGAGTTTTTGAGTTTAGTGAGTTTTTCCTTGCCACTGACGTCCTGGGCTTGCTCAGTTGTGGGTGTGGGCGTATATATTTGTAAAGCTGCTTGAAGACGATACTCAGTTGTAAAAAGTCAAGTCAATCAATTTGACTTGACACGACTATAGTGCTGGTTCACAGTGCTGAACCACCCCGGTTCGTATCACACCTCTGGCGAGATGCTTTTTGAGTTGCATTTTGAGTCGAGGTCTATGACTGTTTCCTTGAGAGAAGTCCCACTGCATGAGAGTGGATATGTGGGGACCGAGTAGGTAGTGGCACTGGCAATGATGGAGTGGTCCTGAATAGATCCCGAAATGTCTTTGGTTTTAAGCAGTCAGGGCAGAATTCAGGTTACCCGCGAAACCCTGTATATTAAACGAATATGTTAAATCACGGAAGGCTCTTTCAAATGAGGTCAGAACATGGACACTGTGAGTCTGGTGGCTTTTCCACTGGGAATAAACTCATATTATAAATGATGTAGAATGGGAATGCTCTGCATCTTTGCCTTCAGGCCTCAAAAAAAAGGTCACTGCAAGAAAACGTGAAAGCTGCTTCAGTCCGACGCGCAGCCTCATCACAGGAACGCATTTCTTAGTGCTTTATCGGTGCTACCAACGGATTTCCTTATCAGACAGAAGATTTCAACTAGCCCATAACCAAACAGAGTACATTTACTGAAGCATATGAATCATTCATAGTGGCTGCTGCTAAACATCCTAGAAGAGAAGTAATGAATAAGAAGTGGAACGGATTAACAGCAAAACAATACAGTCAGCAGCTTTGTTTTAACTGCAGTAACCCGAGTCAACTTTAAATCAACTTTCGAGTTTGCTCTACTTTGCACAGTTTGGTTACAGCTGGTGAATCTGGGAGCTTTATTAAATAAACAGTTAGCACAAACTATCTTCAAGATCCACTGACAATTAAGGTATGCGTCGTTTAACGTCCGTCCACATTAACAACCGAGGTCTTAAGAAGTGCAATAAAATATAAATAAATGATTCAATTATAGAAAAAAACAGCCAGTCAACGCTGTGGGTTCACAAGCAGATGTGGGAGTTTAAGAGCAAAAGTTTGTCATTTGTGTGTGTGTGTGTGTTTTAGTGAAACTACCCCACCCCCTGTGTGTTCACTTGCTCGTTAGCTCATCCAACCAAAGTATCAGTCGTTTCTCTCACTCATCAGTGACTCGTGTTTTCAGCGCTTCCTCTGAAGCATTGATGTTTCGTTTGCACACAGTTTTCTTGTGAAAAGACCCTTTATTATTACATCTCAGTAGCATAAATGACTGTGTCTATGGTGCTGACCATTTCGGTCATTACAGGAATATTGGCATGTTAATATTACACTGTCGAAAGGTTTTAACCGCAGTGCTTCAGTGATGCACCGATTACAGGAACAATCAGCTGTTGGGGGTCTAATATGCAAGCCCAACACCACAGGGGCACGGTTCGAGTGGCACCGGTGTGTTCCAGGCCAGGGAAGGGAGAGGAGGGGATCATTCCCCGGCCCTGAAACCGTCATCCCTACCCAGCCTTGTGATTTACTGGTGCTAAGTCTAAGTGTGTTCTGGACCTGACGCCAGTCACTCTTGCAGCACCGAGAGAAGGTTCCTCACCCAGCATCCCCTCCCTCAGCTCAGACTCAGCCGACTGCGCCTGCATGTGACTCTCGGCTCAACCAGAAGGCACCCCGGGTCACTTTGGGTGGGCTAGTGTATTAGACCACGGAGTGACTTTATACACACACAGTGTACTAAATAATAATGGTTATGAAGTACGGTTATGATAACATGATTATAAACCATCATACTGTATGGAGTACTGTTATTATACCTGAATAACAGCAGCTAATATTAATGTTATTATAAACAGTTGTACCATATGGATGACTGTTATTATGCCTTTAATAAAAGCAGCTGATAGTAACGTTATTATAAATAGATGTACTGTATGGAGTACTGTTATTACACCTTTAATAAAAGCAGTTGATAGTAGTGTTATTATAAACAGTTGTTCCGTATGGAGTACTGTTATACCTGTAATAAAAGCAGCTGATAGTAACGTTATTATAAATGGCTGTACTGTATGGAGTACTGTTATTATACCTTTAATAAAAGCAGCTGATAGTAACGTTATTATTAATAGATGTACTGTATGGAGTACTGTTATTATACCTTTAATAAAAGCAGCTGATAGTAAAGTTATTATTAATAGATGTACTGTATGGAGTACTGTTATTATACCTTTAATAAAAGCAGCTGATAGTAAAGTTATTATTAATAGATGTACTGTATGGAGTACTGTTATTATACCTTTAATAAAAGCATCTGATAGTAGTGTTATTATAAATAGCTGTACTGTATGGAGTACTGTTATTATGCCTTTAATAAAAGCAGCTGATAGTAGCGTTATTATAAACAGCTGTACCGTATGGAGTACTGTTATTATACAGTTAATAAAAGCAGCTGATAGTAAAGTTATTATAAACAGCTGTACCGTATGGAGTACTGTTATTATCTCTTTGATAAAAGCAGCTGATAGTAGTGTTATTATAAACAGCTGTACCGTATGGAGTACTGTTATTATACCTTTAACAATAGAAGCTGATAGTAGTGTTATTATAAATAGCTGTACTGTATGGAGTACTGTTACTATACATTTAATAATAGAAGCTGATAGTAGTGTTATTATGAACAGTTGTACCGTATGGAGTACTGTTACTATACCTTTAATAAAAGCAGCTGATAGTAGTGTTATTATGAACAGTTGTATTGTATGGAGTACTGTTATTATTCCTCAATTAAAAGCACAACTGCTGTTGCTCGAGCAGCAGACCAGATCTGTCCTCCTCTCCGTGGAAAGCCGCAGTGTAAGACTCACACACACCGTTACCGATCAGACCCTCAGCCTCGTTAAACCCGGGGATCTTACCTGTTTAGCGCCGGTCCCGGTGAGGCTCCGCTGCTCGGCTCGGGGAGCTGTCCGGTGCGCGCTGGTGCTGAAGCGGAAGCGGCTCCCGGCTGACCCGGCTCTCCCTCCAGACTCGCCTCGTTCCCCATTTCCACACGGTGAGAGATAGACAGGCGGACAGAGAGAGGGAGACAGAGAGATAGAGACCGAGAAGCGCGCGGCCCGCTCCTCGACTGGTTACCGACTGATAAAGGACGGACAGACGAATAAATAGAGGCAGAGTCAGCGCACCAGCGCTTCCGCCATCATCATCATCATCATCACCATCATCACGGGCTTCATCATCATCTTCACCCCCCGACGATCCACCGACCAGCGAGTACACGGGAAGGGCCGAGCGGAGGCGCGCACGCAGACAGACGAGAACGAGCCCGTACGCGCCCTAGATCCGTGCTCGTTCCCGGTGTGCCGAGCGCAGCGCCCCCAGAGGCTCACCTGCATCCATACATCAAAATAAACACACACACACACACACACACACACACACACACACACATACAATAACATTGTAACTTTATTTCTGTTATTATATTATTATTGTCATTTTATTTCAATTATTATTCTTTTACTTTTTTATTATTATTGTAATTATCTCTCATTATTTTGTTATTGTCATTATATTTATTTATACTATATTATTATCATTAGCCACCTTTATTATATTTAATATCTAACTTCTTATATATAAATATAATTTATTATTATAGCTTTATATTATTGTTTATTATACTCTTCATAACATTATATTCTCTTTAATTTATTCATGTCTATAGATTATTAAATTTTATTTTATTTATTATATTTTTACTGCCTTTGCTGTAGAGTGGCACACTGCCCCAACTGCTGGTGTGATGATCTGGGGAGCACCCTAGTAGTCACCCCTAGTAGTGATATGAGGGAAACTAACAATCCAGCGATATGTGCAGGACATCCTGCGGCCACATGTTGCTCTCATGGCACATTTTCAACTCTACACAGCCATTTTTCAGCTCCTTCCACAGATGTTTAAATGGATTCAGGTCTGGGCTCTGGCTGGGCCACTCAAGGACGTTCACAGACATTCTCCGAAGCCACTCCTGTGTTTTTTTGGCTGTGCTTTGGGTTGATGTCATGTTGGAAGGTAAATCTTCTCCCCACTCAGAGGTCCAGAGCATGCTGGAGCAGGTTTTCTTCAAGGATCTCGGTGTACTTAGCTGCATTCATTTTTCCCTCCATCAGGACTAGTCGCCCCAGTCCCGCTGCTAAAAAACATCCCTACATCATGCTGCCTCCACCATGCTTCACTGTAGAGATAGCATTAGCCAGCTGATGAGCGATGCCTGGTCTCCTCCAGATGTGATGCTTGGTATTCAGGCCAAAAATTTCTATTTTGGTTTCATTAGACAAGATAATCTTGTTTTTAATGGGTTGAGAGTCCTCCAGGTGCCTTTTGGCAAACTGTGGAGTGCTGCCTGTATGGTTGATCTTCTGAATGGTTCTCCCATCTCCACAAGGATACACTGGACCTCTGTCAGAGTGACCCTCGGGTTCCTGCTCACCTGCCTGGCCAAGGCCCAATCGCTCAGTGTGGCCAGACTAGGAAGATTCTTGGTGGTTCCAAACTTCTTTCATTTACGAATGATGGTGGCCACTGTGCTCTTTGGGACCTGTAAAGCTGCAGCAATCTTTCTGTATCCTTCTCCAGACCTATGCCTTGACACAATCTTGTTTCTTGTGGTCTGCAAATAATTCCTTTGACACCATGGCATGGAGTTTGCTCTGATATGCACTGTCAACTGTGGGACCTTATATAGGCAGGTGTTGGCTATCCCAAATCCTGTCCAATCAATTGAATTTACCACAGGTGAACTCCAATAAAGTTGTAGAAACATCTCAATCTGTATCAGTGTAAACAAAATGCACCTCAACTCACTTTTGGGTGTCGTATGAAAGGGTGTGCACACTTGTGTACATATTTTACATTTCGATTTTTAATAAATTAGCACAAATGTCTAAAAATGAGCTGTCACTTTTTCCCCTGACGAGGAAATACTGGGGTTAACATGAAGAAAAGAAAGTTATTATTACTGTAGTAATATGATAGTAGCAATATACATAAAGACAGCCTAACCAGTAGCACAGGGCACAAGACAGGAACCAACTCTAGACATGCCAATTTAGAGATGCCATTTGACCCAATGCAAGTCTTTGGATTGTGGGAAGAAACCAAAGTATCCAGAAAAAACCCTGAGGCAGGGACTCAAACCCGAGTCTCTGGAGCAGTTAGGTGACAGCACTAACCACTGAACCTGTTATACGTGAAGTGGTCTATGTGTGTGTTTAAATGTGTGTAAAGTTTAAATATATCAACAGCAAACAGTTCATTTGGAATTGTTGGAGTTTGAAACCCAAATGATTTCTAATGAGTATTCTGATAAAACATTTCACATGTTAAGCTTACAAATCAAAACTATAAAAATGATGGAGCTTTAATTTGAGCGATCTGACAGAATGAAGTACAAACACATCTCAGATTTATTGTAGAAAATCTTTCAGTGAATGTCTACTTGATATAGACATTCAGTGAAATGTCAGCTCCAGATGTATTGGCACCCCTGCTAAAAAAGGGCAAAAGGATTGAAGTTAATTAACTGTCACTCAGGGGCACAGACCAAGTCCCCGTTACCCAAGGAACTGTAGAGTCCTGGCAGGAAATCTCCTGGGGAGGGGGAACTTAGGAACAGGTGAAAGGGACAGAACCAGAACCTTTAACCCATGCCTCAAATGTCTATGTTAGTAATATGTTGCTGTGCCCCACTAAAAACACGGCAGTATGCCCCAGCATCTTTCCAAGAGCCAGGAACTGGACTGTGGTAGCCTAGCGGGTAAGGTACTGGATTATGGACCAGAAGGTCCAGGGTTCAAATCCCACCTCTGCCAAGCTGCCACTGTTGGGTCCTTGAGCAAGACCCTTAACCCACGATTGTAAGATTGTATAAATTTTAAGTCGCTCTGGACAAGGGCGTCTGCTAAATGCTGTAAATGTAAAGGAACGCTTTCAGTCAGAGGCAGTTTCTTTAGTTTTTCACATGGAGTAATGAACAACAGCAAATATTTTAAAATAAGTCAGGCACACTGCAGGCAAGGTAATGATAGCTTATAGCTTATACGTTTTGGCAACTTATATCCGTATAACCGACCAAAAGTACATATTAGACCACTAAAGTAAATGCATTCATTAAACTAGCACAAAAATCAGTTACATGAGCCTAAACAAAATTCATGCAATTAATAAAAACTCTTCAGCGTTAATTTGGTTTTCATTTCTTATCCATGGCAGAGTAACGCCCACTTGTGTTAAAATCACGTAATCAATTTAGTTTTTAACAGTCTTATTTTTTTTGCACAGTCGTGCTCCTATGAGTGACTGGCAAGTAGAAGGGTACAGTTGTGTCCCTGTAAAATCTGCGTGTTCCCCAGTTAAACAAGTAGTCTAAAAGCTACCCTGTATTTACGTTCACAGCATTTAGTAGGCGCCCTTATCCATGGCGATTTACAGAAGTGCTTTTTGGTCTTCATAGTAGACGTTACCTCATGCAGCATTACATATGGCCTATGGTGCTCGAACACCATTGAATTAAAATGATGTAGGAATAAACAACAAACAGAAAAAATGAAAAACAGGAGCGTTTTAAGGACCAGGCTTGAGCTTTACATTTTAACGTAATTTTGGACTATCAATCCCACACTCGTGAAAGAAGAACATCGAGAAACTTCCATTAAGGGCCGAGCCCACGAGCCACAAACGCCATCACTTAAATCATACCATTTGCGAGGCAAGGGGGACTGCTGTGTTTTCGATGTTCAAATATCGTTAAAACATGTGCTTCGTAAGGTTTTAACGTTTTTAGTGTATTTTTAGCGTCTAAAAACGACCAAATTAAGACTTTTCTAACTAGTTTTAGGGGTGCTGGGACTCAATTTGGAAAAAGGGGGGTAGACACGCCTATGAAGGAAACAATGATTTTTTAAAAACTCATTTATAATTTAGTGCAACGTCCCTTTCTTTTCTTACGTGCTGACTGAACATGTGAGTCTTTAGTCAGCGATTAAACACAGTACAAGTCTCAGACGACCAGTGGCGGGTCACTCCACCAGATGGGGGCAGTACCGCAAAGACTCTTGCTCCAGTTCAACCATGAAACCTATGCAGGGTTTGATTAGGGAATTAGGTAGTAAGGGGCTGATCAATTTTTAGTTGTAGGTGAGCATCAGGGTTGGAGAAGCTCCAGGAAGGCAGTGAAGGGAACGCAGCAGTGGGGTAACATGAGAGAACTTTGGTAAATTGAAAGCCAGAGGTGCTGCTGTATTGTGAATCAATCACAGAACTGACTGTAGACATGGGGAGATCTGCTAGGAGAGCATCACAGCAGTGCCATTGAACAAGCACCCGGGTGGCTTCAGTGGTAAGGAATGGTCGAATGACTATAATAGAAAAGGCTTCCTTCTAGCACAATACAGGTATGCACTTTTTAACATCTGCATTATGTCCTGTTAAAAAGGACGTTGACCTGTAGGGACACTCCCAGGAGAAATGTACTGTGAAATTTGACAGTAGAACCATGAAATGGCCAAATTACCACCAAAATTCATAGTACAACTGTGAAATAATTCATGGTCAGTTCATCGTCCACCAATTTACAGTTGTACTATCATCAAAAATTCATAGTAGAACTGTGAACTTTATGGTCAAACTGTGAAGGTTCACATTAAAACTGTCAAGCAATTCACAGTTTTACTATGAAAATTCACATTAAATTTTGTCCTGGGCTGAACCGATGTTACCATATTCGCATATAGTTAATATGCTTTGCACATAGGGTTTTATTTTAAACAATAACATGCATTAAAATACAATATGAAAACATTTAGTACAGTACTGTACAGTGCTGTACAGTCATTTTTATCTATGTATCTTTTAGAAAACTTTCTGAAAACAAAAACGAAAAAAGAAAGGAGGCTTTTTTCTATGCCTTTCAACACTACGATTGTCGCAAGGGTTCGCTTGTACTAGTTTTCTGTCATTCAGACGTGATGTGCAGTGTTACCTCGGTTCTAGAAATGTTTGTCTCGGTTCTGAATGCACTTGTTTAAGCTTGTATGACTCGTTTCACCTGAAACTCGATTCATGATTCAGTACACAGTGATTCAGTGATTCAGATTCACAACAGTGACGCAGTGTTTATCGTGTTTTTCTTTATTGTTACATCCACAATACTGTATTCTTTGTGCAAATAAGTCCCCATGGGTCCTAAAATGGTTAGTAATGACAGCCAACCGAAATGATTACTTTCTGGAAAGGGAAACTGGCTTTAAGGCTGAGCAGTTAGCGTTAGCAGCTAGTATCCTGAGTACCTTTCACTTTTAATCCATTACTCACTAAATAGCATGAGATTTTTCAACACTTTATTATAAAATAAGCTTTGTGTTAATGATTTAGCCCAACTGTAGGTTAATGTAAGTGTTAATGTTTCATAGGCTCCGCTATAGTGCCATATAAATTCATCGTACATCGTTCATAATACATTTAAATTATGATGGATTTGTCAGAACATATCCAAATCATAAATCAGGGAGCACCTGTACAATACAACTCCATTTATGTATATAATGCCTTATACAGTGTGGATTTTTGGGGGTCTGGAACAGATTCATTCAATTTACATTTTTCCTTATGGGAAAAATTAGCTCAGGTACTCGTACATTTACATTTACAGCATTTAGCAGACGCCTTTATCCAGAGCGACTTACAATTGTACCAAGTCTTACAATCCAAGCAATTGTGAGTCAAGGGTCTTACTCAAGTAGGCAGCTTTTGGCTGAGATGGGATTTGAACCCTGGATCTTCTGGTTCATAGTCCTGCACCTTAACCACTAGGCCACCACTACTCGTAGTTTTCGGTTCTCGACAAACTCAATTTTAGATTTGGTGAATTCACATCAAAACGTGTCTAAAAACCCAAAGGTTTAGACTTTAAGCCATGAATCACTGCATCATTAGCAACAATCATCTCAAAGTGGCTCTAATCCAGGAGAGCTCAACAACACTACAATCATCAATCATCGACCAATACTTCTAACAAACATAGTACAATCCGAGCAATTCTGGATTAAGGGCCTAGCACAAGGGCCCAACACTGGCAGCGTGGCTGTGTTTGGACTTGACCCCCAATCTTTTTGGTCAGTAGTCCAGCATCTTATCTAAAATAAGAGCCAGAACTATGATTTATTAACAGTCTGGCAAGTTGATAGAACTGCATGCAGCCTGGCATAATGACTGTATGTGATGAGAGTGAGGCAAAGGGATGCTGGCATGCTGCAGGCGGTCATGTCATGTACCAGCGACGCTCGGTGATATAAACAGTTCTTGGAAACGGCAGCACCACGTCCCTCTCTCGCGCCGAAAGGCCTTCATGTTTTGTTATTAATTCAGCCGCTGTAACGACTTGTCAGTGCGAGTTAGGCGAGCCGTTCATACGGCGCATTATGAACTCGTTCTCGTGCTTTCATCGGCCCATCAGCGAGACGTGCAGAGACCGTGGCGAGGTCTCACGAGGTATTAACTGTCTTTGTAGCTCCAAAAGCTCTCTGATGCACAATATCAACACAATTTGCCCACAGGCACCTGCAGAGAGCGAGGGAGGAGAGGGAAAAGGAAGACACAGCAAATTCTGAAAGTCACCAAACTTTTTCTGTAAGACAGGAGGCTCCAACCCGATCGCATCATTGATCAGTTTAATTGATGGAGACTGATTCTGGCTGCTTGAACTGAGACTGCAGGTTTTCACCACAGGCAGACTAATACTTTAAAGCAGGGGGCTCTACGTGAGGACCTGGGGTAAATTTGTGATCTACAGCATATGGAAGTGTAGCACAGGGTTGTTAACTACATTACTGTGCCAAAGTCTTAGGCCAGCATTAGATTAGCTATACCGTTGTCTCTTTAATAGAATACAACTAGAAGAAGGAAATGGGAATGCAGTATTAAAAAACTGGGGGGATGAAAAACAGCCTCTATAGGCCACAGTGACAAGTATTGTGTGTGATCTTCCCATATACAAAGCAACAGCAGGATCTCGCAGCTTCATCGGTTTGAAGAAGCTTGATCAGGAACGGTCTTTTTGGAAAGGCTAAGATATGCTAAAGCTCACAAGGACCTCACATCTTCTGATGGTGGGCTCATGAACATTAACATTAGCCAATGTGAGAAGTTGCTTAGAAGTTACCCTGGGGTCCTTTGTGACCTCACCAATTATTACACGCCTTGCTCTTGGAGTGATCTTTGTTGGCCGACCACTCCTGGGGAGGGTAACAATGGTCTTGAATTTCCTCCATTTCTACACAATGTCTGACTGTGGATTGGTGGAGTCCAAACTCTTTAGAGATGGTTTTGTAACCTTTCCCAGCCTGATGAGCATCAACAACTTTTTCTGAGGTCCTCAGAAATCTCCTTTATTCGTGCCATGATACACTTCCACAAACGTGTGTTGTGAAGAGCGGACTTTGATAGATCTCTGTTCTTTAAATAAAACAGGGTGCCCACTCACACCTGATTGTCATCCCATTGATTGAAAACACCTGACTCTAATTTCACCTTCAAATTAACTGCTAATCCTAGAGGTTCACATACTTTACTTATATAATGTCATTTAGTGGAGCTCGACTCATTGTTAAATGAAAAAAGTGTCAGCAGTTACACTACTGGAACTGAATTATGAATCATATAGAAGTACATATACTAATTTAAAGGATTACTGCTGCGTTAAAGAGTCTGAAAGGCAATGGCACATGATGACTGCAAACACCTGACTTAACCCTGATGGAGGAACAGATTAAAGGTCCATGTGAGTCTACCATGGCATCCCAGGTTACCAAGCTAAAGACGTCTCTCTACTCACAAGCTCCAGCACTGAACAGTACTTTTATTTTGTATATATATATATATACACTCATTACAGAGATGAATAAATGAAATAATTTTGTACCAAATACTGCATATAACCAATAAATAGAAAAATGTAAATTAATCAAGAGGGAAAAAAGGAAAGACTGTGTCCTTATAGAGCTTTTTTTCTGGGAGGAAAAACCATCAGGAGAGATGAAAACTTTAAACTACATACACTTTATTAGGTACACCTGTTTATTTGTTTGTTGACACAAATATCTAATCAGCCAATAATAGAACAGCAACTCAATGCATTTGGCATGTAGAGGTCAGAGGAAAATGGCCAGACTGGTTCGAGCTGATAGAAAGGCAGCAGTAACTCAAATAATCACTCGTTACAACCGAGGTATGCAGAGGAGCATCTGTGAACGCACAACACATCGAACCTTGAAGCAAGTGGACTACAACAGCAGAAGACCACACCAGGTGCCACTCCTGTCAGCTAAAACAGGAAACTGAAGCTACAAAAAAGACTGGAAAAGCGTTGCCTGATCTGATGAGTTTACATTTCTGCTGTGACATTCAGGAGTTTGGTGTGAACATGAAAGCATGGATCTACCCCGCCTTGCATCAACAGATCAGACAGCGAGTTCACTGAAAACCAGATCTCCATCCACTAGAGCACCTTCGCGGTGTGGTGGATAGGGGAGATTCACATCATGGGTGTGCAGCTGACAAATCTGCATCAACTTTGTGATATTATGTCAATATGGACCAGAAGCTCTGAGGAATGTTTCCAAGACCTTGTTGAATCTAGGCCACGAAGAATTAAGGCAGATCTGAAGGCAAAAGTGGGTCCAACCCAGAACTAGCCAGCTTTATACTTTCATTTTGTTTATAGACTAAATCCAGACCAGGAAATGCAAAGTACAAATTGTGAAAAATTATGGAAATAACCCTATAAATAACTCATAACCCAAAGAGTTTGTATAACATTGTGATTTTCTTTTTCTTCCCTTGCATCATACCTGCTCTCATCACACCTTTAACAGGAGCAACATCCTGTTTTATCCCCTTATCCTGGTCAGGGTCTCAAGGGGGTCCAGAGCCCAACTCAAAATTCACTGGCCATAGGCAGAGATTTATTGTAGCGGAATTAATCGGGTGCAGACAGAAGCGTGTTCTAGACTCTGTGATGGTCCATTGCAGGGCATAATAGGGGTCACTGTTGTAGCACTGGAGGATAATCACCTGCTCGGACTCCTCTCCCTCAGCGTCAGCCAAGCAGTAACAGTCATTTGCCACAATAGAACATTTACCCTGCTTGGATGATGCGATGTCTGTGTGGATTTCCTTCATGTACCCTCCCACATACCAATGGCATGCGTTAGGTGAAATTGTGTCTCTAAAGTCTTAAGCGTGTGTGTGGATACGTGCCCTATGACCAACTGGCACCCTGTCCTACGTTGGTTCCCATCTTGGGTCTAGCGAATAGGTCCACCACCAATACATACCCTCATGGCTTTCCTTCCAATGTGACATGACCTGGCAGGAAGACACCTCTTGGACTCGAGACCAGCTCTCTGGGTTGGTGGGCTAGCTGCTGTCTATCCACCCAGACTCTACGCATTATAATGTTTTAACTACAATTTTAAGGTATCAATACCTTTTACTGTCACTGAGAGACTCGGTCATTATTTGTTATCAAATGATGGGTAGCATCACATAGTTTATTGTATTTAGGACAACAGGAAGCTGCGTGCCCACGACTAAGATAGACACGCCCACACTTTATATTAAACACATACATAAGCAGAAGGAAACAGACAGAGACACGCCAGCTCGATTAGGACCATCGACCTGCTACTTATGCTCAGGTGCATTTACCATATAGGTCAAAGCCAATCTGAAACACTGTGGAGTCCATCAGGTAAAGATCACCAGAGTCTCAGTGCTCCTCAGGGTGGGAGCTGGGTCTGTGAGGATCACACTTCGCATGTTACACACAGCGTTTTTCCACAACGCTGATTATTTACAGAAGCACTGGCACCACCCAGACCTCACCTGACCTGATATCAGATTTTAATTGGACATAAACACCTGTTAATCATTTCTCAATTTTGCCTCCTCATATCTGGAACTGCAGCAGGCCGAAGAGTCATTTTAACTATTGAAACCCTAACTGTGTGGGTCCTTCTGACTCCTACTGTTTAGACCTGTTACACTTGAGACACGCGACTGGATCTTGGATCAGCCAGATCCGGTATGATCACTAGTGTGTGTTCACCAGCGTTTGGTCTTTATATAAACACGTAGAAATACAGAGGTGTTCGCTGGTGCAAGAAATCCTGGTGCCGGCCCTCGTTCCGGAGCTCGCGCTCTTGCTTCATGGTGTATTCACTCGCGCTAACTCATTACAAGTGTGTGAACAAGTGCGTTCATCAGAACTGTTTTGCTCGTGCTGCGTTCACTGGCGCTTGGCTTTGTAAGGCCGCGATCGTTTCCTCCGGTCGGGTTTGCGCTGCTTATGGAGTCGTCCGATGCTCACACCTTGGCGACGGCGCACCGAAATATTCTGCTCCACCAGACTTGCCAGCATGCCTACACACACACACATACATATAGAAAGAGGGCATGAGACACAACAGACAGCAATGTTCTGTTTCCCAGCAGGAAATAAGTGTTTGCTCAGGAGGAAATCATGCACTGCCGCTGCTCTCTCTCTCTATATATATATATATATATATACACACATACACACACACATACATATATATATATATATATATATATAGAGCAGCGGCAGTGCATGATTTCCTCCTGAGCAAACACACATACACACACATATATATACACACACATATATATATACACATACATACACACACACATATATATATACACATACATACATACACACACACACACACAATAATGGCCTCTTAATACACTACAAACAGGGTGAGAGAAGGAGCAACTAACTTACACATTGCAAGCGTGACTTGGGTGTAATAATCATAAAAAAAAATGTTTTTATATATATATATATATATATATATATATATATGAATTACCTTCCTGTGCCAGCATAGAGATGAAGGTGCAGATGAACTCGTCATAGTTGTGGGTTCTCCTCTGGTCGTCGATCTGCAATCACAAACACAAACTTTTACACTTATACACACTTACAAAACACTTTGTTGATAATTAAAGGTGCCTCATCTGAGAGAATTCACTACTCTGGGAGGTACAGTAGTGAATCAGTTACATCCTGCTTTAAAAACTGTCCACTAGAGGTTCTAGATAATATCTGGCTTTAGAAAACACTGAACAACCTTTTTTTCAAAACATTTGCTTCCTGAAAAAACCCCGTGACATGACGATAGACAATGTGAAGTTGAACACAAAAGTAGTTTCTGATCTGCTGTAATACATCTTGAACCAAGTAGTTCTGCTTTAGCTTGACAAATCCAAGTCCCTGATCTGGTCATTTAATTCTGGCTATGTTATCATATGAGGATAATCATGCATAACAACTCAAGATCTGAATCTGTTTCATCTTCCACATGTGGTTCATGTGTTGTGGCATCTGCCCCATCTAGGCTTCATGTCTCTGGGGGCTTCAGTACTGGCACACTGTCATGATGTGGCACTGATCCTGCTGCTGGAGTGGCTGAATGGGGTATTCTATAGATTTCTTGTATTTAATTGAGAAGCCACATACACTGGTCAGACAGAATAAAACAGTCCATCATGTGAGCCTTCTGTTCTCTCCTTTATCACTGGAACTGCAAATGGTGCTGAATACCAATTACCTCTGAGCCAAGCTCCCAGGCTGACTGCACATGCTCAATAACAAATGTGAGGAGCCCAGGGTTTGGCTTGCTCACATCTGAAGTAGAGTTCACAAGCTTCTTACTGTTGTATTGAATGTTTTTGAAGACAGCAGATCCTACTGTTAAGTATGTTCACTAGAACATTCAACATGGATCCACACAGCATCTGTAAAATGTGAGCAGCTCTTATAGCCTGTCTGCCAGCATCTAACCTGACTAAGCACACGAGAACATTTGTGTAGCACCTATGCTGAGTGCTTGGGCTTGTGGGTAACATAACAGTCGAAGTAAAGTCTAATGGGAAATCACAAAAATAGATTATGTCTACAAAATGGTACATGATAGTAAAATGTTAAGGTGGCTTTCATGATCTAGATTAAGTTACCATGGATTATTCGCCAATATGGCCTGTAGATAAAAAAAACTGTTCTAGGTCATTTCCTTTTACAATACCCATAATGAACTCTACTGTAGACGTTTTAGAGAATATCCACAAAGGGCTTTAGATAATGTCCTGCTCTATATAATACCCACTCTGGGCTCTAGATAATATTCTAGAATGGGTTCTATATAATACCCTGTAGAAAACATGCAATATGATAGGCTCTTGATAATATTTTGCTTTAGGTAACACTATATAATCCGTGCTAGATAATATCCTGGTTTAGATAATACTATATAATGCGGTCTAAATAATATCTGGCTTTAGATAACACTGTACAATGTGCTCCAGATAATATCCTGCATCAGATAACATTACATAATGTGCTCTAGATAATATCCGGCCTCACATAATATTACATAATGTGCTCTAGATAATATCTGGCTTTAAATAATACTGTACAATGTGCTCTAGATAATATCCTGCTTCAGATAATATTACATAATGTGCTCTAGATAATATCCTGCTTTACATAGTGCTATATAATAAGCTCTAGATAATGTACTGCTTTATATAATATTCTATGATGTGCTCTAGGTAATATCCGGCTTTACATAATACTATATAATGGGCTCTAGATAACTTCTGGCTTTAGATAATACTATATAAATGGGCTCTAGATAATGTACTGCTTTATATAATATTCTATGATGTGCTCTAGGTAATATCCGGCTTTAGATAATACTATATAATGGGCTCTAGATAATATACTGCTTTCTGTAATATTATATAATAAACTCTAGATAATATCCTGCTTTTACATAATACTGCATAATGGGCTAAGGATAATATCCTGCTTTAAATAATACTATATAATAAGCTCTAGATAATGTACTGCTTTAT
Source organism: Ancistrus triradiatus (assembly GCA_025084515.1). Taxonomy (NCBI): domain Eukaryota; kingdom Metazoa; phylum Chordata; class Actinopteri; order Siluriformes; family Loricariidae; genus Ancistrus; species Ancistrus triradiatus. The sequence goes on from JAJAGP010000139.1 coordinate 588,863, forward strand.
ATAATATTCTATGATGTGCTCTAGGTAATAGCCAGCTTTACATAATACTATATAATGGGCTCTAGATAACATTTGACTTTAGATAATACTATATAATGGGCTCTAGAGAACATCTGGCTTTAGATAATACTATATAATGGGCTCTAGATAATATCTGGCTTTAGATAACACTATATAATGGGCTCTAGATAATATCCGGCCTCACATAATATTACATAATGTGCTCTAGATAATATCTGGCTTTAAATAATACTGTACAATGTGCTCTAGATAATATCCTGCTTCAGATAATATTACATAATGTGCTCTAGATAATATCTGGCTTTAGATAAAACCATATTATCTCCTCTAGATAATATCCTGCTTTACATAGCACTATATAATAAGCTCTAGATAATATACTGCTTTATATAATACTAGATCAGTTCTGGATAACATCTTGCATTAGGTAATACTATATAATGGGCTCTAGACAATATCCTGCTTTAGATAACACTGTATAATGGGCTCTAGATAACTTCTGGCTTTAGATAATACTATATAAATGGGCTCTAGATAATGTACTGCTTTATATAATATTCTATGATGTGCTCTAGGTAATATCTGGCTTCAGATAATACTATATAATGGGCTCTAGATAATATCTGGCTTTAGATAACACTATATAATGGGCTCTAGATAATATCTGGCTTTAGATAAGTGTACTTGAAGGCAATAATATATCCAGTTAATAGCAGGTACTCACACTCTTTCTCTAAATAAGTTGTCCAAGTGCTCTTACCTTGTACTTCTTCCTCTTCTCCACCTCCTCTTTGAGACACACCTCGTAGTTTGCAATATCAGCCTCAACACACTTCAGCAGCGCCAAGAGTTCCTGCATTACAAAATCATAAATCAATTAAGCTCTAGTTAAGGGCTCTAAATAAAATCCCATTCCTAAAACTTCTCCACTACTGGGTCTAGTAAATATCCCACTCTGGATTATATCCTAAACTCTATTATATACCCTACTGAGCATTTAGATCAAATAATATCCCCCTTCTAGATAAAACTCTCGTGTTCTAGATAATACACTATTATATACTCTAATGAAACCCATTTACAAAAGGCCTGAGTGCGAGTCTCACTTTAGGACTGTATTTCTCTCCGAGGGGTTTGGTGAGAGCCTCAGACTCGGAGATGTTCTGGCTGTCTGTGGTGGGTTTGGCCTCTGTCATCTCCACAATCTTCTCCACTCCCTGTTTCTGCGTCTGCTCTCCACCCGCAGTGCTTCTGTCCTTCTTCTCGCTCGGTTCTTTATTCTCGGAGCTGCTGGCTTTTTTCCCTCCTTCAGGGACTGCATCTGCAGGAGGGAAGGAACAGTCAGTACTGCTGTCAACACTTCATGTCGTGTATTTCGACAGCCATATGCAAAAGTTGCACAAACTTTTTCATACAGCTAACATGTTGATTTTTCTTCTGGTATGCTTTAAAATGATAGATTCGTGCCTGCACAGGCTTTCGTCACATCAACAAACGTTTGCTGTGTATCGAGGTATGCACTGCATAATGTAAATCCGGACAACATCTGACCACACATACTTTATATCTGTACCACAGGACATACAGAATCTATTATAAATCTATAACAGCCTTGATAGTCATAATCAATGCCCATGTTATTGAATGGCGATTTCACAGATCATATCACCCGTACAGCATTATAGATCCTGTGTGTGCGTGCACTCTACCAGTAGATGGCAGTGTAAAGATGGTTCCATCGTCTCGGAGCCGCAGTGGTGTTGAGCTGATCAGGTTTCCAAGCTCACGGACGGCTCGGTTGTGTCGATTGTCGAGTCTCAGCAGAACCTCGTCGTCCCCAAACAGAACACGACTCAGGTGACAAGCCACAGGACTCGAGGGACGAGTTGCAGCCTGAAAACCGGAGGGATCGTATAATCTCAATTCTATTTGGAATCCACTACGCTACAGTTCTAGATAGCATAAGCTGTTCCAAGGCTCTTTATGTAACACCCTACTACGACTCTAGATAATATACTGTACCATTGAAGAAAAACTCGCGATAATACCAGCAACTCGGGATAGCATGGTGCAGATTCTGCCGTGCTACATAAAAGTTCATTCTAGATATTATCCCACTATTGGCTCTAGACAATGTCTAGATGATGGAGTAGAGATAACAGACAGTTAAAGTTCCTACAGAACATCCCACTCTGGATAATACTCTGCTACGGCTAGTAAATAATATTCTGCTTGACATAGATCATTGCACATAAAATTCCTCACTATCTGATCTAGAGAACACCTCGCTCTAAATGAAACGCCATTATAATAACAGCAACAAGCTCTAGATAATATAACACTGCAGATTCCAGATAATCTTACTTAAAATAGTCTACAGAAAAGTTTACTTTAAATAGTGCTTCACTAGAGTACCTTGTTATGGGTTGTAGATCAAATCTTGCAAAGCAAATAACCTCATTATGGCCGCCAAGTAGTAAGCTTCTCCAGATACTGCCTCCCTATAAGGTTCTAAAGAATATATGGACCATATCCCTATCTACTTTCAAACTCTCTGGATAATACCGTACTATAAGCTCTAGATGAAATCCCATTTCAGATTGAACTCCTCTATAACACGAGCAATTGTAAATAATATGGTGCAGCTTGTTTAGCTCGACATAAAATCGGATTCTAGATATTACCCCACTCTCGGCTTGAGATGATATCTAGATGATAGAGTAGAGATAACACTTGAATGTAGATCCTATATAATATACCACTCTAATATACACAAAAAAATCCTGCACTATGGGCTCTAGATAAAATGTCCCATTCTGGATAAGACTTCATTATAACACTTGCAACAGGTTCTAGATCATAGCAGCTTACTTAACTACTTTACATAAAAAGATACATTCTAGATCATATGGGCCATTGTACCATTGTAGATAAAACTCCTTGATGATACCAACAACTCTGGATAACATGGTGCAGATCGTGTCGGTCTACATAAAAATAATTAATTCTAGATATTACCCTATATACCATTGTACCTACAATTCCTCTAGAACACTTCAAGTCAAGAAAAATTTATTTATATAGAGCTTTTTACAACACAGAATTGTCTTAAAGCAGCTTCACAAATATAGTGGCTCAAAGCCCTTGCTGATCAAGCCTTGGGCGACAGTGACAGGCCTATTGTAGATTCACTCTTCCCAGCCTGCTGCAGGTCTACAATTTTCGTCCTGGTGTCCTTCGACAGCTCTTTGGTCTTGAGTTTGGAGTCTGACTGTTGGAAGCTGTGGACAGGTGTCTTTTATACAGATAACGAGGTCAAACAGGTGCCATTAATACAGGTAACGAGTGGAGGACAGAAGAGCTTCTTAAAGGAGAAGTTATAGGTCTGTGAGATCCAAAAATCTTGCTTGTTTGTGGGTGACCAAATACTTATTTTCCACCATGATTTACAATTAAATTCTTTAAAAATCCTACAATGTGATTTCCTGGATTTTTTTTCTCATTTTGTCTCTCATAGTTGAAGTGTACCTATGATGAAACCTGAGATGAGAGACCTCTCTCATCTTTCTAAGTAGGAGAACTTGCACAATCAGCAGTGGCAGACTAAATACTTTTTTGTCCCACTGTAGATAGTAGTCAACCAAAAAAACCCAACCAAAAAAAAACCAAAAACTTTTGGGCTCTAGATAAAATGGCCCATTCTGAATGATTGGCTCTAGATAACATGGTGCAAGCTCTAGATGACAACTACTTACTTAATTACTTTAAATAAAAGCTCAAACTACACAATACCCCACTATGGGCTCTAGGTCATTTCCAGTCAACGAAGTAGACAATACAGCCTTCATGAGCTCGACATAACCTCCCACTCTGGATACCACCCTGTTACGAGTTCTAAATAATATCACGACTCTTTCAAGAAAAGACCCTGCTGCTGGGAATGGATAAAGTCCTGCCTTGCAAGTGAGACAGGTCTAGACAATATTGTGATATAGGGTCAAGAGAATGTCCTGCTCTAGATACTCAATACTCTGGTTTGGATTCTAGACAAAATGTAGAAACAAACTGTTAATATCTTACAATGAACAGTTCAGGAATGTGTAATATTTCGGTATAATTCGTACCTGCGATCGTGCCGGCGAGCGTAGCGGCGAGTTGAAGGCGCTGCCGATTTCGGAGGCCGTGTCCGTGCTCTCGTTGCTTGGGGTGGGTGAGGGCTGGGACGCAGGGGTGATGCTGACACCCCCCGTTCGCCCCTCTGTGCGTACGTTCAGAGGGGTGGAACCTGCTGCCGCACCGGATGTGCTGTCCTTCTTCTGCACTTCCTTCTTGAGTTTCTCAGCGAGCATGTTGAGCGCCAGCTGGCTCTCCACGCCTGAGACGCCTCCCCCGGCGCTAGTTCTGGACACACTCCGAGTACGAAGCCCCGCCTTCTTGCAGAACCTGTAAAGCGCATGGTGTTTAGAGTTCCTGAAGCGTTAAACAGCTTCATTCTCAGGAGTAAAATCGATCGGCGTAGGATCCCATACCTGCTTGAGGTGTCTGCAGTGCTGCATTCCTCCTCCTCTTCATCCTCATAGTCATCCTCGTCATCAGAGTATGGGGGCTGAGGTGGTCCGGGTACCCGATTGCGCCCTACTCCTGCAGCAAGGTCCTCCGCTTCCTAAACACACACACACATGCGTGAACATGAAACAGCTTCTGACAGATGCTAGAGCTTGTTCACTCTTGTTGTCTGGAGTCTCACCTGCATGGGGGATTTGGCGTAGTTGTGGTTGTCCAGGAAGGCAGGCAGGCGCTGGACAATAGGATTGGGGTTGGCGATGGCACCACCCGCGGGCAAGGTAGTGGGTTTTGCTGTGCCCTTGGGTTTGTCTGAAGAGCCGGAGGCTGCCGGAGCGCTCGCAACATCTGCAGAGTCTAACAACACAGAGAAATCAGAGCTGTGTTTCAGGCTCAGAATAAGCAGGAACCATACAGGACGCCAGTCCACTGCAGGGGTCAATGTTGCCGTGCCACGGGATGGTCTCCTGACCCTCAGACACAGCCGATACGGCCTGCATGTGACACCTGACCCAACCCAAAGGGATAGTCAGGACTCGAACCCAGGTCCCTGCGGTGGTGGGCTAGTGTATCAGAAAACTCCTTTCAAAACTCCCAATCAAATATCACGTTCGTTCATACTGTACATAACTCGCACACCTGTAGGCGGAGCTTGGGCAGCGCTAACAGGTGTCTCCGACCCTTCCTCCTTTTTCACATTGGGGGGCGTGTCTTCAGACGGTGAGGAATCTTGTTGTTTACGTTCCTGTGAAGCGTCTACTTGGGAAGCACGAATCGCCTAGAAAGATGCATACATACACACAAACACAGCACTCAGTTTCAGTGCGACTGTACAGTGGTGTGAAAAAGTGTTTGCCCCTTCCTGAGTTCCTATTTTTTGCATGTTTGTCATACTTGAGTGTTTCAGAGCATCAATCCAATTTAAATATTAGTCAAAGACAACACAAGTAAACACAAAATGCAGTGTTTAAATGAAGGTGTTTATTATTAAGGGAGAAAAAAAATCCAAACCTACATGGCCCTGCGTGAAAAAGTGATTGCCCCCCCCCCTTGTTAAAACATAACTATGGTTTATCACACCTGAGTTCACTGTCTCTAGCCACACCCAGGCCTGATTATTGCCACACCTGTTCTCAATCAGGACATCACTTAAATAGGACCTGCCTGACAAAGTGAAGTACACCAATAGATCCTTAAAAGCTACACATCATGCCGAGGTCCAAAGAAATTCAGGAACAATAGAGAAAGAAAGTAATTGAGATCTATCAGTCTGGAAAGGGTTATAAAGCCATTTCTAAAGCTTCGGGGTTCCAGCGAACCACAAAGACATGGAACAGTGGTGAACCTTCCCAGGAGTGGCCGGCAGACCAAAATTACCCCAAGAGCGCAGCGACGACTCATCCAAGAGGTCACAAAAGACCCCACAACAACATCCAAAGAACTGCAGGCCTCACTTGCCTCAGTTAAGGTCAGTGTTCATGCCTCCACCATAACAGAGAGACTGGGCAAAAATGGCCTGCATGACAGAGTTCCAAGACGAAAACCACTGCTGAGCAAAAAGAACATTAAAGCTCGTCTCAATTTTTCCAGAACACATCTTGATGATCCCCAAGACTTTTGGGGAAAACATTCTGTGGACTGACGAGACAAAAGTTGAACTCTTTGGAAGGTGTGTGTCCCATTACATCTGGTGTAAAAGTAACACAGCATTTCAGAAAAAGAACATTATAGCACCAGTAAAGTATGGTGGTGGTAGTGTGATGGTCTGGGGCTGTTTTGCTGCTTCAGGACCTGGAAGACTTGCTGTGATAAATGGAACTATGAATTCCGCTGTCTATTAAAAAATCCTGAAGGAGAATGTCCGGCCCTCTGTTTGTGACCTCAAGCTGAAACGAACTTGGGTTCTGCAGCAGGACAATGATCCAAAACACACCAGCAAGTCCACCTCTGAATTACTGAAGAAAACCAAATGAAGACTTTGGAGTGGCCTAGTCCTGACCTGAATCCTATTGAGATGCTGTGGCATGACCTTAAAAAGGCCGTTCATGCTTGAAAACCCTCCAGTGTGGCTGAATTACAGCAATTCTGCAAAGATGAGTGGCTAGAATTCCACCACAACCCTGTAAAAGACTCACTGTAAGTTATCACAAACGCTTGGTTGCAGTTGTTGCTGCTAAGGGTGGCCCAACCAGTTATTAGGTTTAGGGGGCAATCACTTTTTCACACAGGGCCATGCAGGTTTGAACACCTTCATTTAAAAACTGCATTTTGTGTATTTGTGTTGTCTTTGACTAATATTTAAATTGGTTTGATGTTCCGCAAAAAAATAGAAACTCAGGAGGGGGGAAACACTTTTTCACACCACTGTATCTGAAAATACAGCAGCTTTAAATCAACATCTTTAAATCCCTGACCTGCTCAAGGCCTGCCAGGATGACCTGGCGGTTGCATTTGAGAACCTCCAACCTGGACTCGTACTTCACCCTGCGGTCAGGAACCACCGCCATCAGGTTGAAGCGAATATCATGGTAGGGCTCGCTACAGAGGAAAAGAGGTTTCACTAGTCAAACAAAAAAACTGATTCTATTCACAATACTGAGTTTACACAAGTCGATTTTCTCACGATTATCAATTTTAACACACTTACAATTTTTAACAAAAATTGTATAACTGTATAAACATAAACTGTGAAGTTTGTCAGAGCAAGGGAGCTCGAAAATATTTGTGAAAAACATTTGGGAACCACTGACAGTGTGAAGGAGCATGTATTTCACCCCTATGAGCAGAAAGCTACTTCTGATTGTCACTACATTAGGCAGAGAGTTCATACTGTACATTGCTGTACACGTAGTGCACTATATATGGTGCACAAACATTTATTTTAACACTCCTTACACGGAAGTTATGTTGGGCCATATTGGCTCTATAGTACAGGGTTCCCACATAGTGATACAGACTGGGACTGTGACAGCACAGGGGTTCCAATACTGGACTATGAACCACAAGGTCCAGGGTTTAAGCAACACAACTGCCAAGCTGCTACTGTTGGGCCCTTGACCCACATCATCCTTAACAAATTGCATTTTTGGATTATCCTGTACACCCAGACTATATTTTTCCAGCCACTCAGGAATTACGCATAGCTTAGAGTCGCTGACGAGCAGGCCTGACACATTAGGTTCAAATCAGAATATAAACACTGGCTACAAATGAATAATACACTTTTCACATGGAGTAAAAGCGCAAATCAGAGCGGTTCCGTCTCACCCTGCGGTTGCCAGTCCTATTCGTTCCATGATGACTCTCCTGGCCTTGTCGGTCCACTCCTCTTCCTCTCCCCATGGACCTGCAGGTTTCACACACAAACCCATCTCTGTCACAGTACAGCTGCAGGTCTAAAGGCCTCCTCTATGGAGTCTGACTGGCACAAAACTGCAACCAAAAATGATATTAAAGTAAACAAAGCTAAAGCTCACCGTGGTCGATGGGGTAAGCCTTGAGACCGTCCAGTTCGAACAGACGGTCCTTAATAGGCACGTAGCTGACGAAGTGGAAGGCCTCCATGGTCCGGACTGCGCTGATTCCGTTCTGCTTCTCGGGGAGATGCCGCGGCTCGGGTCTTAACACATAGAGGAGGTTTGCAGGCAGACAGGATGATTTATTATATTAATAACAACCATATCAGAGCAGTTCAGTAAGTATCTGTACTTTGGACCAGTGTTCATTTCGTTGACGAATAATTTTCGTCATAGTTTTCGTCAACGGCCCTTTTTTCTAAAGAAAACGAGAGGATGACTTAATTGCAATTAATGAAAAACTACAAAAACTAGGACGAAATAAATTGAGACTTTTGACAACGAATAAAAACGAGACAAAAACGTTTGGCAGAGACGACATCCAATCAGATTTGATTTAGTATTGTGGAAAGGCGGGACAAGTTGGGTAGCGATCCAATCAGTAATGTGATCTGACCCCGGGAACACCGTACAAGTAGCCTCTGTACTGGCTCTCATGATACCAACTCGACAATGTCAACATCTGAGAGAAAGAGGAGAGTCAAGATATTGGCACGTTTCTCATTTAATGTCACGGAAAACATCTTTGTAGGCCTGTGTGGGGTGACTATCTCCGATAAAAATACAACCAACCTGAAACGACATCTGCATGCGAGTCGTCCTGAAACTGCGGTGAAGCTATCCGCACCTTAATGGCGCCGAGCTCCTATTTTAGCGGTATTACGGTAATACGTTGCAAACGCACTCTTCATTATGTTCAAGCCAATATTTCCGCGAATAAGGAAGGGATTAAAATATGCTTCCAGTTCGCGACGTGGATATATTTTACTTTGTCTAAAAACATCACTGTCTTTAACATATCAATTCCGTTTTATACTGTAATGAATACATGCATATAGAGCTTGCACAGATATCTGATCTTATATGTCTAATAAAGCTGATAATATATCATTTATTCGAACTTGATTCAATCCTACAATACCTCATGAGACTCCACACCGAGTTTGAAGCAGATCTTTGTTGGAAATTTTGACTTATAACAACGTTAATGTATAATGTTATTCTCAGTGCATGCATGTAGATGTTTCATTTGAAATAATTCAAGGGAAATGTTACAAAAAATTACAAGGTGTTGCAACCTTCACATTTCTTATTTTAGTCAACTGACTGTACTGTAGATTTAGTCGACTATAATCTTATTATAATTAGTCGACTAAAACTAAATTACATTTTAGTCAAAAGACTATGACTAAAACTAAATCAAAATTTGCTGTCAAAATGAACACTCTAGACTCTACGGAGACTGTACCTGGCGTGGCTGTTGTGCGCTTTCGCCAACTCCGGAGCGTTCCCGATTGCATAGCCTTTGCTCTGCAGAGGAAATAGTGATGCATGTATGACACACAGACACTCAAAGTCACAAACTAGCTTGATTACTGAACTACTAAGTCTGGATCTTGGTGAGCTCATTGCATGCTAGAGGGATGGGTGAATGTGGGACTGTGGTAGCCTAGCGGTTAAGGTACTGGACTATGGACCAAAAGGGCCAGGATTCAAATCCCACCTCTGCCAAGCTGTCACTGACCTTGAGCAAGGCCCTTAACCCACAATTGCTTGGATTGTAAGATTGTATCAATTGTAAGTCTCTCTGGATAAGGGCGTCTGCTAAATGCTGTAAATGTTTTACCTGGCACAGGCACCGAGTGTCCCACATCCCAGATCCAGTACAATATAGATATTGGATAAAGATTTGGGCAAAACAGCAAACTGATATGATTACAAGTCTGGTTTTGAACCAATTCTGTAGAATATTCAATATTCAATATAAGATGTGTAGATTCATGACTGCTGGTGTGTGTACCTCTGGACTGAAACCCTTGGTGAAGGTCTTCATGCGGCTCAGCGTGCTCCCTAGCTCCACCCCACTGCAGTTCAGGAGTACACTCAGAAGAGCATGAGTGGCACACGAGTTCGGAATCAGCTACGCAATAAACAACACACAAAGCACACACCTGCAATCAGACAGCTGCACAAACACACCATGTTCAGTTGTGCTTCTGGATGAACTGTTCTGCTGGTATAAATACATTTTATTTATAAACTAATCCTGTTTTTATCCCCACTTATCCTGGTCAGGATTACGGAAGAGGGTTAGGGGTGGGCAATATGACGATACTTTATCGTATCATGATACGTTTTGTTATCATGACAGACGATATGCTTCTCTGAGCATATCGATGATATAGTCAGTGCTTAAAGAACACTGACCAACTGCATGTTTCTTTATAAAGAGTGTAATTAATCCCGTTTCATTGGATGAAGTGCAGCACATTTTGAATAAAACTCACTTTACTAAGTATGGGATAATATTTGAATTGTAGTTCCGAAGAATCTTTCGCTACCAATGCACTTTGTCTGCAATCACATGTCTCGTGATAGATATATGGTAAAAACGTCTTTAATTATCGTGATATAATATTTTTTACCATATCGCCCACCCCTAGATTGGGTAACCTGGAATTCAGTGGCAGTTCATCGCAGGGTTCTGTAAACACAGCACCAGTCCTTCAAACCCAGGCCCTCAGGAACTTTCCAGCAGTTGGCTCTTACCAACAGTCTCACCGGAGCTGTGGCTGAACATCATAGCTTTTTTACAGTGCATTCTTCAGTAAGGTAGCTCATAATAAATCAATCACCTGATGAGCGAAAAACATGTCATTGACGATCTCGTCATCGATCACCGAGGTTTCGTCCACTAGGGTGGAGACTTTCCTCCTGGAGCGGCGCTCCTCTATCCATTTGAAGAGGAAGATGAAGCCGTACACGGGGCTTCAGACAAACGGGAAGTGTGACATTCAATTAACATCACCTTTGTTAATAAGGTTAACGAATCGATTGGATTAACGTGATTAAGAAAGTGGTGATCAAGTACCTTTGGCATTTACTCTGAAGGTCATAGATCTCCTCCACCTGAACACCCTTCACACCTGGATACAAACACAATACACATGGCAGACACACAACAGATATAAATACACACAAAGATCAGACAGACACACAGATCAGACAGAAACGCACACACAGAGATCAGACAGAAACACAAACAGATCAGACAGACACGCAAATCAGACAGAAATGCACACACAGAGATCAGACAGACACACAGATCAGACAGAAACACACACAGATCAGACAGACGCAAATCAGACAGAAATACACACACACACAGATCAGACAGACACACAGATCACAGAAATACACACACACAGAGATCAGACAGACACACAGATCAGACAGAAATGCACACACACAGAGATCAGACAGACACACAAACAGATCAGACAGAAATACACACACACAGAGATCAGACAGACACACAAACAGATCAGACAGAAATGCACACACAGAAATCAGACAGAAATACACACACAGAGATCAGACACACACACAGATCAGACAGAAATACACACACACAGATCAGACAGAAATACACACACACAGATCAGACAGACACGCATATCAGACAGAAATACACACACACAGATCAGACAGACACACAGATCAGACAGACACACAGATCAGACAGAAATACACACACACAAAGATCAGACAGAAATACACACACACAAAGATCAGACAGACACGCAAATCAGACAGAAATACACACACACAGATCAGACAGACACGCATATCAGACAGAAATACACACACACAGAGATCAGACAGACACACAGATCAGACAGAAATGCACACACACAGAGATCAGACAGACACACAAACAGATCAGACAGAAATACACACACAAACAGATCAGACAGACACACAAACAGATCAGACAGAAATGCACACACAGAAATCAGACAGAAATACACACACAGAGATCAGACAGACACGCAAATCAGACAGAAATGCACACACACAGAGATCAGACAGAAATGCGCACAGATCAGACAGACACACATGCATACACACGAGACATACATACGTACGTGTACACACACACACACACACACACACACACACACACACACACACACACACACACACTTCAGTGTCTGAAGGTCACAGCCTTCACATCCCAAATCTGAAGCTTATAAGCTCCGATCCCACTGCTCTGTTCTGAACAAGCTCAGTCTCTGTTGCATTTTGTTTTAAATTACCAGACAGAACAAAAATCTTACCAAAGTCCTCCACCAGCAGGGTGAACAGACCTGGAAAAAAAGAAACATGGCATATTTAAAAAGGGCTGCAAAACTATTCAAATACTAATCAATCTCTGGTCTTTAAAGTGAACACGGGTGGTCCTTAAACGGAGCATACCTGTAGCACACTATGTAGGGTGTAGGAGCAATTATTGATACCCTGCAAAGTGCACTCCTACGGAAAGCAGAGAATTCCTAATTCTAAACTCTCATTTAAGTCATATAGTACTGTGGTAGCCTAGCGGTTAAGGTACTGGACTATGGACCAAAAGGTCCAGGGTTCAAATCCCACCTCTGCCAAGCTGCCACTGTTGGCTCCTTGAGCAAGGCTCTTAACCCACAATTGCTTGGATTGTAAGACTGTATCAACTGTAAGTCGCTCTGGATAAGGGCGTCTGCTAAATGCTATAAATGTAAATCTACTGCCTGTATGGTTTAGAAATCTACTAGATAATGGACTTCATAAGGAATAAAAGCTTTAAAGGATCATTCCAAAATGACTTCTCTTAGTCATGTAGTATGGTCCGTGTGGCAAAGGTGTGTCTTATGTAAGATATTTAAGTAGTGCAGCTGTATAAAGAATAAAACATTTACATCCGAATCAACTCCTACTAGTCATACACTGCACTTTCTTGGATGCCATCATTTACACACTCCTTTGTGCACATGCATGGAGAGAAGGGAGCGAGTCCATTTTCTATGGTGCATAAGTGTTTTTATATAGAGGATTTATACCAAGAATAAATGGTTTAACAGCAAAACAAGCTCTAGGAGTCACGTAGTGCCCCGCGTCAGGTGTATCAGCAAAAACCGCACCTTATACACAGATTACCCCAGATGTTGAAACCACCAAATTGTCTATTTTATCAATTCCACTTACCATATAGGCACAATTTGTAGTTCTACAATTACTGACTGTAGTCCATCTGAGTACTGCATACATTGTTAATGTTAAAATAAATGTCTGATAAATGTTTAATAATAAATATTTCCCTAGAAACAGATTGTAGGAAGATGGTGTGTGGTGTTAGAGGTAATGTAAAATGTATTTTCAAAGAATTGAGAGAGAGAGAGACCACACCAGATGATAAACAGTTTGAGGTCCCATTTTAAAATTTGCAATGAATAAGAAATGCACTTTGAAAGTAAAGAAGGCTCCAGGTGGTATAAAAAAGTACCAAAACTGAGTATTAAAACTAAAAATTTGACCTCACTGGATCACCCTACGTGTCTGGGCTAGCTCCCACTCTCCCCAAACCTCAGAACATAGTACGTCATTGTAGAACTACAAAGTGAGATGCACTTTGTAGTTCTACAATGACGGTCTGTATATGATAAGTGCGACTGATAAAATGGACAGTGAGTGTAGAAACAAGGAGATGTTTTTTTTGGCAAAATGGTTTATAGTTGACTTATGGGAAAATGAGGGCTGAATCGTACATGACTGCCCACATAAAGTTCACCTTAAGCTATTGATTATAAAGATCAGTAATATGGAACAGACCGGAATCGAAGCGGCTACATATTGAATCTAGTGCACTGGGTAGGGTGCAGAATTCAAGCTGACTTCCAACAGCATTATTGTACAGCCTATGTAGAGGATTTGTATTATTTTTGTAGTGGAACCGAATCTAAAAACCTCTCTTTACTAATGGCTGTGCATTACAGGGTCTACATGGCTGTTATTACAGCCTATGAAACGGTCACTGGGATGAGACGTGGAGCTTCTTCACTCACCCGGGTCGCTCTCCAGCTCCAGCCAGCCTTTATTCATCCTGTTCGTTAGAGTAAAACCCAGCAGGACCTAAATTAGAGCAGACTGAAGTTCATGATGATGCCTGATTAGCAGAAGATCAGGATTTAGAGGTAGAAGCTTCACCGTCTGTTCGTAAACACAATAGAGAACTCGGACGTCGAGACCTGATGGCGTCATTAACCTGAGCCTGGACTGGTTTTGTAGTTTTTAAGCAAGCCAACAGACGGCGCTGTGGCTCCAATGTAGTATACCTAAAACCCGATGAACGTGTTTATTTCAGTCTAAACGTATTAATGATTGCACTATACATGCATTTTTGTCTTCATATTAGGGCGCCGTGGTCGTAGGGAGTGCTAATGATGCACAACTTCAAGGACTTGGGATCAAACGTGCCATTTTATTGCGCTGTGTGGTTTGGTATGTTCGCACCATGTCCTTTTGAATAACTAAATTATATGAATACATAAATTGATCAATGAATAAATAAATATATAATGGAAATAAATAAAAATGGAAAAATGAAAAACGTGATCCTGTATGAGAAAATTTTATTATGAAATACAATTAGAAAATGTAGATATTCAGTTACTCTCAAATGAACTGCATTGAACAACAAGATTATATATTTTATTATTTATACTTTATTAAATTATTTCAAAATAAAACAACGAATTCATTCATCTATTCACGAACTCATGTGTTTAGATAATTTACAATATTTATCATTTATAACAATATTGATAAGCATATTTTGTCATCCATAGTATGGAGGACAAAAGTGCTCAAACTACAATAAATAAATACATTTAAAAAATATACTTATTTACTTACTTATTGTAGTTTGAGGACTTTCGAACTATTATGATTATCAATATTTTTGTTATTTGGCTTGTTTATTTATGTATTTATTTATTGTGATATAAACATTATAAAATATATTGCTTATACGTGTGCTTTATAAATTACATTTGAATTTATTTTTAAATTATGTCACCCCATTCTAACCGAAGGCAGACTAACTGAACGGCGGAACCTTAAACCTGGAGCCTGCGGTGCATGCCGGTCCATTTGTATGTAGCGCCTATGGAAAACTGTATTATAAGAAAAAATAAAGGAATCCGGTGTGAATTAAAACGGTTTTTTTCTGATGAAGCTTCTGCAGCAAAGCGTCTTGATCTCAATTAGGAGGTGCAAAGGTAAGATTTCAGAGCCGCTCGCGGTAAACATATTCAAGACGCGTCGTGTTGCATTTAATAGAAATTGTTCCTCGTTCTATATAATGGTTAGCAGTCGATGCTAACGCTAATAGTAATTTATTATAATTGCGATTCTGTTGATTGTTTTGTGGCACACTTGTTTAGGTTGTTTTGTGCCGTTCCAGAATCAGCTATAAATACAGTTAGTAACCTATAAATGATCGTTAACTAACATCCCTGATCGTGCTGTGTGTAGACAATAGAGGTAACGTTTTAGGCCACGGTGTTGCGGGTGTATCCCGAATTAATGTATAATCCCTACATAGGCGCACTACGCAGGAAGTGGAAATGGTACGTTGATGCGGCCTGCGCAGTTCACTCCAACAAGAAATATTAGGTATTTGGGATTCTGCCCAGGTTATGTGACTCATGTTTGATGTATTGGTAAGTCTAAAGTGTCGCGTTATTGATAATGGAGCGAATGATAATGTGTAACGGTTTTATTGTGGTTCTAAAGTATATTTGGTGTTTCTTTTCACATTGGTGCATAGAGAGAGGTGATATCATGTAGAAATATTCCCTCCAGTTTACAGATTTTTAACTATTTTTGTGATCAAATCATTTGTATGGTACTTTACATAGGGCACTGTGTGTGGGCGTTTGCATGTGTCCTGCGATGGACTGGCACCCTGTCTGGGGTTAGTTCCTGCCAAAGAGCCGCCACTTAGGCCCGCCGTCTGTAACACTAGGTTAAATTTAAGCTGGTATGAAAGTGTGTGTGTGTGTTGTATTTAATTGATTACACCAAACAGGCCTGATCTGAGTTTGTATGCAAGTTTTGATGTAACCTAGTGTCTCTTGTAAAATAGCCCATTGATGCTGAAGTGACTTTAAATAAACTAAATAACCTAACAGGTTGAATGGATGTGAACATGTTTAATAGTGGTTTGTATCATTTAATGTCCAAATTGACCGGACATTAGCATGATCGCATAGTCTTTTTAGGCTACTGTGATGTAAATATAAAGGGTATTTTCACAAGAAAAGAACTGCATGCAAACACTACTTAAATGTGTCAGAGATCCTGCTGAAAACATGAGTGATTGATACTTTTGACAGAAACAAAGGAGTACTACTTGAAATAGGACGACAAAAAGTCTCTGAACGCATCAGCCAGGTTAGAACAGTCTCTAATCCAAAAGTGAGCTAACGAGCAAGCATAATACATCTTGTATTTAAGGTGGACTGAATGAGAATGTGTGTAGTATTGTTTGTATTTAAGGTGGACTGGATGAGCATGTCTAATACTGAGCGTGTTGTGTTTAAGGTGGACCTTTCTGAGGATGTGTAGGTAGTCCTATTTCAGATCCAGGGGACGCCATGTCGGAAGAGGCGATCTCAGAGAGTGACTCGGAGCCCAACCTGAACAGTGAAGAGGAGGAGGAGGAAGAGGATATGGGAGAAGAGGCTGATGGAGAGAACGACGATGATAGTGACGATGACGATCGGGACAGTCTGAACCAATCGGAGGGGAAAGATGTGGGAAAAAAGAGGGATACGTCGAGCTCCGGCCGTTCTTCGCGCTCCAGCGGCTCCGCCCACTCCTCCCGACCGCCATCTCGATCCTCGTCCAGATCCACGTCGCGCCCCTCGAGCCCGCATGAGTCTTGCGGGGCCTCTGGGCCCACGGACTCCTCCCTTAAGAGGAAGTCAAAGAAGAAAAGCTCCAAGCCGGTGAAACCTGCTCACCTGAGGAGGAACATCAGGTAAAGAAAACGGCTTCGTGGTTCATTAAACTCGACAGAACGGAATGACAGAGTTTTTCCTTGATGCTGTATTGCTGTGGAGGTAAAATGTTTCATTGGAATGTTGTTAGGAAGCTGCTGGAGGAGCATCAGCTGGAGCCGGGTACTAAAGCGGCACAGCAGGAGGAGCTGGAGAGGAGGAAACGCCTGGAGCAGCAGAGGAAGGACTATGCCTTACCCACCGGTACACACACTGCATTACTGTACTAGTGGGGTCTTGCTTTGATAGTGCAGCAAAATAATCCGGACCTCTGTTTCCTATCCAGTCTCACTGGACCGTCCCCCCTTGGTCACCATATCTAAGGGTGAGATCATTTGTCTGGACAGCAGCGGAGACGAGGGCGAGTTCACAGAACCTGCGTCCCCTCCCAAACAATTGAAGAGAGACGGTACACCCCCACCCATACACCCCTTTCTTTCAGACAGCAAGGTTCCACCTGTAACCCGGTGCTCTCGCCCTCCAGACGTGATCGAGCTGAGCTCAGGTGAGGAAGATTCGTTCCACATCAGCGAGGATGACCTCGAGCGCTCGTGCTCACCTGCGACCGAGGAGAGCAGCGGCTCGCACATCAACGATGTCATGAATCAGCCGGACGCGCAGGGCCAAGTGCTGGTCAACATCAACCACCCGGCCGAGGAGGTGGACCTGTTCCTCGCCCCTCAGCTCGCCCGCGCCGTCAAACCTCACCAGGTACCCCAGCGTCTACACCCTCTTATTATGATACATGACTCGCTTGCATTTGATCAATTCCTATTCTGATTCATCTCCAAGTTTCGATTCTAGGATGGTGAAAAAATTCGGCAAATGTTTAGGTATAAGGAATAGCTTTGTTTTTTATATTTGAGCTCAAAGGTAATCATTTTTAGGTTTTTTTCCCATTTTAACCTATTATTAGTAAAAAGCTTCATTTGGCTTACTGTACTACAGCAGTGCTGGTGCCTGAGATGTTTTGCCATGCTGGAGGTGCAGTCTTCTTTAGAACAGATAAGCTTTCTGCACATACTGCATTTAACCTTTCCCTTTTCTCTCAGTGGAGCCAAACCTTTAAGCACTTTTGAGCATCCATCTTCCAATAACGCTCAATCGGAACGTATAAAAAAAACTACATGATGTGTGTGATCACATTTATGTCATTTAGCAGATGCGATTATCCAGAGTGACTTACAAGTGATACAATCCAAGCAATTGTGAGTTAAGGGCCTTGCTCAAGGACCCAATAGTGGCAGCCTGGCAGGGGTCGGATTTGAACCCTGGACCTTCTGGTTCATAGTCCAGTACCTTAACCACTAGGCCACCACTGTCACAGACGCACCAGTCTTTCCTCACAAATTAATCCATAGAACAGATGCAGTATTTAACATGGGGTACCTTCCCACCAAGTCCGACTCATTTTTTGACTAAACACTCTGAAAACTCCCTGTCCACTTTTGCTTTCTTTAATATCCCTTCTCCAAATGTGTCTCGCCATGTCTTTTTGACATCTTCACCTTTAAAAAAAAAAACAAAGACACGAGAGAAGATTGGTGCAGGAAGCTTGAATAGATGAACAGGCATGAACAGATTAGAATGCACTTAAATAAAGAAGAGGAGCTTTATCTCTATCATTCTCCAGCCTTTCAGTTCTATTCCGCCTGATCTTTTCTTTAACATCCATGTTTTAAAGTCAGCGTGTTGCCCGTCCTGTAAGCTCTTGCGCTCTGCTACTTGCAGGATGAGCTGTTCTGCCTGACAACCGAGCTCTGATTGGTCAGTCTGATTTTAACGCATCCGACCAACGCAGCAATTGGAACAGGCTCAGAGTGACTCGGTGTGAAAAAGGGAAAAACGGAATAAAATAACAATGTGTTATCTGTTGAAAAATTAGTTTTAAAAAACCAATATAGCAAATTAATTGGTTACAATATCGTGGATCGTGAGTCAGCCTTAAAATATGTGACCCTAAATAGGCCACAACCAGACCCCTGTTCTGGAAGATTCAACTTCAAAGAAGTTTTCAAACATTTCATATTCTCATTTAAAATAAAACGCTATGTGCAAAGTATCTAAAGCTAAAGAAAATACTCTTTATATTTACATTACAATACCATAAAAGCCTATGTGACTCTTGCAACGTCTGCTCGATGTCCATTTTGGTCAACGTCCTGTATCGGTTAATGCAGATGTTAGATGGTGCGTACCTGTACATAGCCAGAGAGCTTAAATCAGTGCAGGCATCCGGTGGAAACCTCACCTAACGTTTACTTCTGAAAGCCTATCTAATGGTATTTGTGCTCATGTGTGATGTCTGGTGCAGATCGGAGGGATCCGGTTCCTCTATGACAACCTGGTGGAGTCTCTGGAGCGTTATAAAACCAGTAGCGGATTTGGATGCATCCTGGCACACAGTATGGGACTGGGTAAAACCTTGCAGGTCATCTCCTTCATCGACGTCCTGCTGCGGCACACAGGAGCCCGGACCGTCCTCGCCATTGTACCCGTAAGACCCGCCTCGTTTATCCTTTTATGCCTTCCACTAAAACATCTATTCAGTGGCCTCTCCCACTCGCTCCTGCTCCAGGTAAACACTCTGCAGAACTGGCTAGCAGAATTCAACCTGTGGCTGCCTCCAGCTGAATCTCTTCCACCCGACAACGACGTGGCCCAGGTTGCCCCTCGGACCTTCAGGGTGCACCTCCTGAACGACGAGCACAAGTGATACGAGCTACACATTCACAGCAGTCTATGTTCTAGCATTTATTAGTTAGAGTTAATAAATCATTCATAGGCCAGCTCGTACTGGTATGTGTAGGATCCCTTGGATTTAATTGTGAACCTCGTGTCGTGGGTCCGTGCAGGACGACGGTGGCCCGGGCGAGGGTGGTGGAGGAGTGGACGCGCGACGGCGGCGTGCTGCTGATGGGCTACGAGATGTACCGGCTGCTCACGATCAAGAAGAGCTTTGTCACAGGGCGCAAGAGGAAGTCGAAGAAACCCACCGGACCCATCATCATCGACCTGGACGAGGAGGACCGGCAGCAGGAGCTCATGCAAGGTTTGTCAAGGGTCATACGACTCGCATATAGACGTGGGAATCTCTAGGATTCGATTATGATTCAGAGTTCAATATACAGGCAGTCATAACAGTAATACAATTATCAGTTAACCTTTTTATTTCTGTACAGGATTTCGGTTTTGGTCTCACTGTAGATCG
The DNA here is from genome assembly GCA_025084515.1 of Ancistrus triradiatus. Lineage (NCBI taxonomy): Eukaryota > Metazoa > Chordata > Actinopteri > Siluriformes > Loricariidae > Ancistrus > Ancistrus triradiatus. Next base: position 609,112 of record JAJAGP010000139.1, read on the forward strand.
TGGGGATCGCAGTGTCAGTAATGGCTCCCCTACACCAAGCAAGTTGGTGGTATAAAATCACGAGAGTCTTGCTGGAGTGTTATTTCTATTGTTAGCTGTTCTAAATCAGTCTATTTCTCATCTCGATGGTCGGAGAAATTCAACCATGTTACGATATCTGTTAACATTTTCAAAAATTGTGAATCTATTCCGAGTTCATCCACGTCTGCATTGCGATGCATCTCAGAATGGGATTTACCCCCCCACCCGTACTAACATAGTATTGTAAGAAGTATTAATACTACAAATATTATGAATAATTTATTAAACTCATACTGTGTTGTGCTATCAGACATCGAGAAGTCCATTTCTCAGCCCGGGCCGGACGTGGTGATCTGTGACGAGGGGCACCGCATTAAGAACTGCCACGCCAGCACGTCTCAGGCTCTGAAGAACATCCGTTCTCGCCGGCGCGTGGTCCTGACCGGATACCCGCTGCAGAACAACCTGATGGAGTACTGGTGCATGGTGGACTTTGTGCGTCCCGACTTCCTGGGCACGCGGCAGGAGTTCAGCAACATGTTCGAGCGGCCCATCCTGAACGGCCAGTGCATCGACAGCACGCCGCAGGACGTCCGGCTCATGAGGTACCGCAGCCACGTCCTGCACAGCCTCCTCGAGGGCTTCGTCCAGAGGTGAGTCGGGCTCGGTGCTCTAATGGTATGGGTCACGAGCGGAAATGTAACGCGGCCTGTGTTTTCAGGCGGGGCCACGACGTTCTGAGCAACCAGCTGCCCATCAAAGAGGAGCACGTCATCTTGGTGCGCCTGTCGCCCCTGCAGAGGGCGCTCTACAAGGAGTTCATGAACCGATTCCGAGAGGCGGGGAACAGCGGCTGGCTCGGCCTCAATCCGCTCAAAGCTTTCTGCGTGTGCTGCAAGGTAAGAGCCGCCTTCGCTCTTAAAGGCAGGTGTAGAACATGAACAGAGAACATGATGCGAAACGTGGCGTTGCTTAAAAAAAAGTGCTGTTTGAATGTTAGATGGGTGTGAAACGTGACGTTGAAATCCCAGCCTATACTGCATTTGAATTTTTGTTTGTTAGATGTTTTTAGCTGCTGCATTTGATTCAGTTTCCAGATCCCATGAGAGGGAAAAAAAAAAGCTACCAAGTCTATGGAAACGATCCTGATAGAAACAAGGTCTCTTAAAATAAATAGACCTGGCATCCATGCATGATTCTGCCGGTCACTCCTGGGCTTCTGACTGAGAAAACTGATCGGAGTAAGGGTATCCATGCACTGAGAAATCCGACTACTGGGATAAAATCCATCTCGCTTTATAGGATTTCTTAATTCTAGACCTTAATCCGACCTAAGAAAATGGGGTACGCTGTTTACATGACCACTGGAATAATCGGATAACTGCAGAAATCCTTTTATGAACGCATTATAAAGTGGATGTAAACGCACTTGGAGATTACAGCGCCTTTTTAGAAATGGCATTTGTAGGAACATTTCTCATGAACCTTTCAGCTAATATCTCGACCCGTCCAGGTTTTTTCTCAGTTGGAATTGTGCCCTCTTGTTCACTTAACATTTGGTATTGAAAGGTGAACCACTTTAGGAACTACGTGTAAGTAAGCGAGCTAACGTGTTGATTTCCGGACAGATCTGGAACCATCCAGACGTTCTCTACGAAACGCTGCAGAAGGAAAACCTGGCTAACGAGCAGGACCTCGACCTGGATGACCTAAACGCCCCGACTCGCTGCACGGGGTTGAAGGGCAAGACCTCTGAGCACAGCGGCACTAAGCTGACACTCCCACCCCTCCAGGAACGAGCCAATCAGGTTGTCACCTACGAATGGGTACGAACGGGCTTTCTCTAACCCACATGTCCCCCCGTGTGTCTGTAGGTTTGGGTTTATGTGTTCGTTTTTCTGTGCAGGCCAAAGAGATCATGAGCGGCTATCATACAGGGGTTCTGGAGAACTCGGCAAAGATGGTGCTGCTTTTCCACCTCATCGATGAGAGCGTGAACCGAGGAGACAAAATCCTCGTCTTTAGGTAACAGAACTGAACTGAATCAATTTAAAAGGAAATGGAATAGCTGAATTTCACTAGTCCCAGTGATCTGACGATATGGTTGGTCCATACCCGCCTGTGCCCTGTGTATTCTGGCATACAGTGGTGCTTGAAAGTTTGTGAACCCTTTTGAATGTTTTGTTTTTTTAGAATATTTCTGCATAAATATAAACTAAAATATCTTCCGATTTCCTAAAAGTAGATAAAGAGAACCCAGTTAAAAATTGAGACAGTAATATTATACTTGGTCATTTATTTATTGAGAAAATGATCCAATATTACACATTAGTGAGTGGCAAAAGTATGTGAACGTTTGCTTTCAGTATCTGGTGTGACCCCCTGTGCAGCAATAACTGCAGCAAAACGTTTCCAATAATTGTGGATCAGTCCTGCACACCGTCTTGGAGGAATTTTAGCCCATTCCTCCGTACAGAACAGCTTCAGCTCTGGGATGTTGGTGGGTTTCCTCACATTAGCTGCTCGCTTCAGGTCCTTCCACAACATTTGGATTGGATTAAGGTCAGGACTTTGACTTGGTCATTCCAAAACATTACCTTTATTCTTCTTTAACCATTCTTTGGTAGAACGGCTTGTGTGTTTAGGGTCGTTGTCTTGCTGCATGACCCACCTTCTCTTGAGGTTCAGTTCATGGACAGATGTCCTGACATTTTCCTTTAGAATTCTCTGATATCATTCAGAATTCATTGTGCCATCAATGATGACAAGCCGTCCTGGCCCAGATGCAGCAAAACAGGCCCAAACCATGATACTACCACCACCATGTTTCACAGATGGGATAAGGTTCTTATGCTGGTTCTGTTTGGTCTCATCGGTCCACAAAACATTCTTCCAATAGCCTTCTGGCTTGTCCATGTGATCTTTGGCAAACTGCAGACAAGCAGCAATGTTCTTTTTGAAGGGCAGTGGCTTTTTTCTTGCGACCCTGCCATGCACACCATTGTTGTTCAGTGTTCTTCTGATGGTGGACTCATGAACATTACCATTAGCCAATGTGAGAGTCCTTCAGGTGCTTAGAAGTTACCCTGGGGTCCTTTGTGACCTTGCCTCCATTACAACTATTACAATGAACTATTACAATGAAACTATGAAAACACCTGACTTTAATTTCACTTTCAAATGAACTGCTAATCCTAGAGGTTTACATACTTTTACCACTCACTGATATGTAATATTGGATCATTTTCCTTAATAAATAAATGACCAAGTATAATACTTTTGTCACATTTGTTTAACTGGGTTCTCTTTATCTACTTTTAGGACTTATGTGAAAATCTGATGATGTTTTAGGTCATATTTAGGAAGAGATGTCCACTGTAGATGATTTGAGTGCATTTTGGGTCATGTGTGTTTCCATTAGAGGAGTCCTCATACCGTTTGTAGGCATATATTTAAATCCCCTCCACATATCAAGAGCTCCTCTGTTTCTGTTACCATAATGTTTAGCACATTTCTGGAAAAATATATTCCCTTTCACTAAAATGAATCTGCTGTTCTTTTCTCCCATTTCGAACGTTTTTTCAAAGCGTAGTTTGATTGTGGTAGCCTAGCGGTTAAGATACTGGACTATGGACCAGAAGGTCTAGGGTTCAAATCCCGCCTCTGGAAGGCTGCCACTGTTGGTAAGCTGCCACTGTAAGTCGCTCTGGATAAGGGCATCTGCTAAATGCTGTAAATGTAAATGTTGAGATGGGAGAAATCTTCCAACAAGAACATGCCCCAAAAATACAGAAATACAGAACGTCTGTATTGTATAATAGCTGAGTCTGTTAAGCATCAACATTTACATTAACCTGCAGTTGGCCAAAATCATTAACATAAACCTTACTTTATAGTAAAGTGTTGAAAAATCTCATGTAATTTAGTGAGTAATGGGTTAAAAGTGAAAAGAAAAAGTAAAACACTTAGTCTGTTGGTGAACCCATGCTAACTGCTGGCTGAGAGCCAAGAGGATGGATTTTCTTTTGTTTGGCCGCCATTTCGGGACCTATGGAGACTTATTTGCACTAAGAATACAGATGTAAAAATCAAGAAAAACATGAGAAAACATCTGAGATCTTCACTGAATGAGGGCTGTTGTGAATCTGAATTGCTGAATCGTGATTCGAGTTTCGGTTGAAACGAGTCACGTAGCTCGACTCGTACAAGCTGAAGCAAGTGCGCTGAGAACCGAGACTAATATTTCTAGTTAAAATTCGATTGTTTGTATTAGAGATGACTTTAGCTAGTCTGTCACGCTGAGTTGTTTTAGACCGTTTTATTTGAGATGCCGTTAGGGTTTACATTTTAGATCTAGTATGTCACAGATTTGTGTAAGCTTAATGTTAGGAGTTGTTCATGTTGTGCTGTTGTGTGTTTATTCAGTCAGAGTTTATCCACACTGTCTGTGATTGAGACGTTCCTGACTACAAGACCCATGCCTGTTAAAGTGGATAGCCAGAACCAGAACTGGCTCCGTGGGGTCAATTACTATCGTGAGTGCTCACACTTTTGTGTGTGTGTGTGTGTGTGTGTGTAAATTTTGACTTTGTGTGAGTGTGCAGAATAGAATACTCTGTGTCCATTATTAGGATTGTGGCTGAACTCGAGGGTGTGTAATTGTTGTAGGGTTGGACGGCAGTACATCGGCATCAGAGAGGGAGAGACTCATCAACCAGTTCAACGATCCAGCAAACACCACCACCTGGGTCTTTCTGCTGTCCACCCGGTAACACACACACACACAGTAACTGGACAGTCCTGAACACAACCAGGTTGATTTCTGTGAATGAGGTTAAATAGAATTGAATCACTTGGATAGAGATTATGATCTGAACCTTGAGTAAAGTTAATCTAAATCCGTGTAAAGAGAACTGAGGGAATCTGAACCTGACGTGAACGTAACCCCAGTTTATTTGAGCCTGATGGGAACAGAACCGAGTTATTCTGAACATAATCTTTGAAGCTGGGGTTATCCTGCTCTGTGTGTGTGCTGCAGGGCCGGGTGTTTGGGAGTGAACCTGATCGGGGCGAATCGCGTGGTGGTTCTGGACGCCTCGTGGAACCCGTGTCATGACGCGCAGGCGGTATGCCGAGTGTATCGCTACGGACAGTACAAACCCTGCTACATCTACAGACTGGTGTGTGACTTCACTTTGGAGAAGAAGATCTACGATCGCCAAGTCTCCAAGCAGGGCATGTCTGGTAAGAGTGTGTGTGTGTGTGTGTGTGTGTGTGTGTCTGTGCTGAAAAATCAATACAGCGATATGTCGCGATATTTATTTTTGCCATATATTACTTCGGTATTCGGCTCAAAATGTTGTTTGGATTCAAAGGAGGAACACATTTTAAATGGGGTGTAAACTACAGTCTCCTCTCCTGCAGATGGCGCAGTTCAGTGTTTTGACTCAGTTTGTCCAGTGAATTATCAGTGTGATGTGATGGGTTAAGACGACTCCGGTTGTACGCCGTTCCATGCATTTCAGCTGTTTGTATAGTTTCAGTGAACTGTGGAAAATCGCAATGTATAGTGATATAAGCGTATCGTGACCCATGTATCATGACGCACATCGTATCAATATTCCGTGTGTGTGTGACCCTCCTGTCTCTCTGCAGACCGTGTGGTGGACGATCTGAACCCAGTCCTCTCCTTCACTCGCAAGGAGGTGGAGTCTCTGCTGCACTTTGTAGAGGAGGAGCCTGACCCCAACCAATCGCACTTGATGCTCAGCGATGACCAGGAGGCCGTCATCAAACTCGCCTGTCTGCGCTATCCTCACCTCATCACAAAGGTCTCTCACACATGCACGTTTCCCCTGGTTTTAGGACCAATACATAATGAGGTGTTTGATGACATTATTATACAGTGTTTGAAATGCACGGTATATTGTGATTTCTCATACTACTACTTATTGTTATTCTTATTCCACACATTTCTGTGATTGCATGCGTCCAAAAAGTATTGGGACTCGTCCCCGCACGCGTCCATAGAAGTGCGGGGGCAAGTCCCAATACTTCTATGGACGCGTGCGGGGACGAGTCCCAATACGTATTGGGAACACATTTTAAATGGGGTGTAAACTACGGTCTCCTCTCCTGCAGATGGCGCAGTTCAGTGTTTTGACTCAGTTTGTCCGCTGAATTATCAGTGTGATGTGATGGGTTAAGACGACTCCGATTGTGGACGCGTGCAGGGGCGAGTCCCAATATGCGTCCATAGAAGCATTGGGACTCGTCCCCACACGCGTCCATAGAAGTATTGGGACTCGTCCCCGCACGTTTCCATAGAAATATTGGGACTCGCCCCCGCACGCGTCCATTGAAGTATTGGGACTCGCCCCCGCACGCGTCCATAGAAGTATTGGGACTCGCCCCCGCACGCGTCCATAGAAGTATTGGGACTCGCCCCCGCACGCGTCCATAGAAGTATTGGGACTCGCCCCCGCACGCGTCCATAGAAGTATTGGGACTCGCCCCCGCACGCGTCCGTAGAAGTATTGGGACTCGCCCCCCGCACGCGTCCGTAGAAGTATTGGGACTCGTCCCCGCACGCGTCCGTAGAAGTATTGGGACTCGCATCCGCACGCGTCCGTAGAAGTATTGGGACTCGTCCCCCGCACGCGTCCGTAGAAGTATTGGGGACTCGCATCCGCACGCGTCCGTAGAAGTATTGGGACTCGCCCCCGCACGCGCCGTAGAAGTTTTTGGGACTCGCCCCCGCACGCGTCCGTAGAAGTATTGGGACTCGTCCCCGCACCGCGTCCGTAGAAGTATTGGGACTCGCCCCCGCACGCGTCTGTAGAAGTATTGGGACTCGCCCCCGCACGCGTCCGTAGAAGTATTGGGACTCGTCCCCGCACGCGTCCGTAGAAGTATTGGGACTCGCCCCCGCACGCGTCCGTAGAAGTATTTGGGACTCGCCCCCGCACGCGTCCATAGAAGTATTGGGACTCGCCCCCGCACGCGTCCGTAGAAGTATTGGGACTCGCCCCCGCACGCGTCCGTAGAAGTATTGGGACTCGCCCCCGCAAGCGTCCGTAGAAGTATTGGGACTCGCCCCCGCACGCGTCCGTAGAAGTATTGGGACTCGCCCCCCCGCACGCGTCCGTAGAAGTATTGGGACTCGCCCCCGCACGCGTCCGTAGAAGTATTGGGACTCGCCCCCGCACGCGTCCGTAGAAGTATTGGGACTCGCCCCCGCACGCGTCCGTAGAAGTATTGGGACTCGCCCCCGCACGCGTCCGTAGAAGTATTGGGACTCGCCCCCGCACGCGTCCGTAGAAGTATTGGGACTCGCCCCCGCACGCGTCCGTAGAAGTATTGGGACTCGCCCCCGCACGCGTCCGTAGAAGTATTGGGACTCGCCCCCGCACGCGTCCGTAGAAGTATTGGGACTCGCCCCCGCACGCGTCCGTAGAAGTATTGGGACAACCTCCACACCAGGCCAAAAGTATTGGCGCACATGCCATATTCTTTCCGTCTGCCACATTTCAAGCACTGTTGTAGTTCCTTCAGGAAATGCAGATCTAGTTATTCTATACTGTTTACTATTCAGTGTTTGGCTCCTCCCCTTTATGGGGTCGAGTGCAAAACAAAGACTCAATTTCTCGCTGTGAGCTCACGAATGTGTGTGTGGTCCTCATTACAGCGGCCATTCCACCATGAGTCTCTGCTGATGGACCGCAAGGACCTGAAGCTCACCAAAGCGGAGAAGAAAGCTGCTAAGAAGAGCTACGAGGACGAAAAGAGGGCGTCAGTGCCTTATCAGCGGCCGTCATACGCCCACTACTACCCAGTCAGCGAGCAAAGTCTGTCCAACTTCAGGAACTGGTGGGTTCATCTCTCAGTCACTGGTACATTCTTATCGAATCAAAAGACCATCACATGTGGGATGTGATAGGCGGCAGTCGGACAAATGTCTGTGAGGGGAGAGAACCTTAAATCCACGGTAGTGCTTAATGTATTTGTAATAAGTGATAAGTGCTTGTATTTCATTTGGTTGTTGTTGGTTTTTTGTCTGTGTATACAAGGTGTCTATAAAGTTTATAAAATCCATTTTTTACTCACCAGCCAACATACACGAGAGGCTGTTTGCAGATTTCTATGAAGCACAAGGAGCCCAAGTTTTATTAACAATGTTAAAGTGGGATTGACTTTAACATTATTTGGTAGTGTTAGAGCAGGTAGGGAATTGTTCCTGTTGCATAGCAGAAACTCATTGTTGTGGGCCTACGTTTTGGCGGAAGGTACTGTCATTATTAAAGCATATTAGGGATGAAATTCAGGGCTTCTTTGCCTTATTTTGTTTCTTTATTTTGTTGTAAAGAAAACTTGTATGAAAGCAGTGGAACAGGTGGGAGTGTGCTGTCACGAATAACATGACGCTGTAATGATCTACGGCACTCTCTGGTGTTCTGTAGCTTAATTATAACTCCTCAAACCTGGCTGTTAAAGCAAACAGGCGTTGATCGGCTGGGCGTTAAACAGTGCAAACCTGCGATTAATTCGACCTTCTTAAACACGTTACACTGTATAGCAGCCCCGTTCCATATGTCTAATCAGCCTGTCTGGTTACCAGGAGGCCGCCAGCCAGGCTGGATGAGAAGCCGACAGCCAGTGTACGGCCCATTCAATCCACTCCCATTCCCATGATGCCACGCCAGGCTGGGATGGGAGGCCCTGGCCCTAGCCCCGCCTTCCCTGTGAACTACCTGCAGAAGGCTGGAGTTGTCGTGCAGCGCATCGTCACGACGACCGGTACGTACATCACGCTCATCTGAACAAGTCCACTCTGGTTGGGTGCTGTACGTTATATGGACTGAATGGCTTTTTCTGTCTGTGCGGTAGACATTGTGATCCCAGGTACGAACAGCACGACGGACGTTCAGGCCCGGATCAACGCAGGCGAGAGCATCCACGTCATCAAAGGATCAAAAGGTACGAATCGAATCGTCATCATACTGAATAATCCAGTGTTATGCGTTTTTAGGCTTTTAATGAAAATGTATATTGATTTTAGTCACATTTTAGCCATTTCAATGTTGTTTGCTTTAGCTTGGTTTTACTATTAGTCAACTGAATACAAATAAAGACTAATTTTAAAGGTTTTACTGCTTTAGATGGATTATTTTTACTGCCTTTCACCACCTTTTTTCTTCTTCATATATATTGCTGACAATTTTTCCTGAGATGAGTTTGTCTAAGTAAACAGTACACGCAAAGTGTAATGCGTTTTGTCATAGTTCTCGTTATCAAATGTTACTTTTTTTAGTTTCGTCTCGTCTTGTTTTAATTGTGACAAACACAACTACCATTTTCATCATTTAGTTTCTTGAACGCAATAGTAAAATTCTAACGTGATGTAACCCTGGTGTGCTCAGGTACGTACATCAGGACCAACGATGGGCGGATCTTCGCCATCCGCTCCGGAAAACCCCGGGCCAGCGACGTCGCAGCTGCTGCATCTCGAGGTATGATGTCACAACCCAAGCATGCACGTGCACACTCCAGTGGTAGGTGCAGTTAGTGATGTCATAACCCTTCCTCGCTCTCTCCCGTGTCAGACGCGTCGCGTTCTCAGCAGCGCTCGGTCAGTAACGGCCGGACGTCGCCTCCTGAGCGAAAGCGCTTCTCTCCGGTACGAGCCATGTCTCCGTCCACCAGCCCCGATCTGCTGCCCCTCCATCACTACGCCCCCGACAACCACATCTCCCTGTTGGACACGCCCGAGCGGCCCTCTCAGGTGAGCCACGCCCCTGAGCCTCGGCGCAGCGACGGCGTAGTGGGTTCAGGCCCCGCCCTGGACATCCAGAGCTTGAAGAGGAAACTCCTGTCGGACAATCGGGCATCCAAAAGGACCGCGCCGTCAGTGTCTGGCTTCCCGCGATTCCCCATGAGCACCGGCTTCACTGTGCCCTCCATGGGGCTGCACCCGGCCCTGCTGGGCGCTCTGGGTCACATGACTCCACCCATGGTGGGCGGGACCAACCAAAGTCACTACATGAGCGATCTGCATAACATGTTCCCCACGGATGCTCTGAGCGGCGCCCATTCCTCTTCTTCCTTCTCTACGAACACGACCTCCGTGTCGTCTTCCTCCATGCCTTCGACGTCATCGTCCTCCTCGTCCCTCCCGCCTTTCCTGTTCAACCCCAGCATGCCGAGCGTGCTCCCCGGGTTCCCGATGCCCTACAGCCAGCCGCTTCTCCCGGACCCTTCCAGAATGTTCTCCAACCCTCTCTCGTCGGCGGCGGCGACATCCGGCTCGGCCGGCGCTGCCTCCTCCTTCCTGTCGTCGTCCAGCCTGCTGGGGGCGGCGCTGAGCCGACCCGAGCCGAGCCACGCCCTTGCAGAAAACGGAGGGAGCAGCTCGGACGACGACGTCATCGAAGTGATCGGGCAGTGAGCCCCGAGCATACCAGCGTTCAAAAGGGACCACGACACTGAGCTTCCGTCACAAAAACAACTAGCTGCGTTTTCAAGAGAATCGCTCCACAAAAGTTAGACATTAGCTGTTCGGTAGAACCTGTAGCACTGAATAGACTGCGGGGGAAACGTGATATTTATGATCCTAGCGAGCGTGACGTTCTTGTACGTGAAACCGTTCAACCCGGAGAAAAGAACAGGAAAGTAAGGAAAGGTATTTTGATTTGAATTTGGACCTTGGCGAGAATCGAAAAACCGATTAGCGATTGTACGATCCATTACAAACGCACAACATTTTTTACGTGGGTCCTTGGGAGATGAAGCTTCCGGCTTCAGGACGGGCAGCTCTGTAGTCGGGACAAATCTGAACCAGCACAGACTGTCCTCAGTAAAGATGAAGAGAACGTAAACAGAATAACTCGAGCGATACAGTCTCCGAAACCTAGCCTCCGGAGCCTGGTGGTAGCCGGACTTTAGTATTTTGCGCCAGCCTTATAAGTCATACATTACACCTGTAGTGGTTAAAAGGATAGGGTGTCTCTTTTAGTTTGGTTCGTTTGTGTTCGGCCTCTGAATTCATCTGAAGGGTGACTTGAGGAATGTGTCACTGTTAGAGCATTGATCCGTCACCAGGCTGATCCCCCTACCTCTGGTGTAGCTTTCTGTGTGGTCATTCTTATATGCCAGGCGTGGACGTGAACGTCCTTCCAACAAAACAAGCACAAGCCGGACTTCACTCACTTTTAATATCTGGAGGACTTTTTTAAATCTGGAAAGCGAGCAAAATGACGTCTTAAACATGAACGAACAACAGATGGAACTCTTCAGGTTGGCTTTCAGGTTTGAATCACGTTTACTTTAGAGTCTTGCTAAAGTTTAGGCAACCATAGGTTCTGAACAGGGTCCAGCCATTCAGCCATTTCAGGGAGGGGAGACTGGCGTGGTCCATCAGTCACAGCCCAGTCAGTGCTTTCACATGTCACTGAGCAGCTGGGAGGAACCCCTGGGACTTGAATCTGGCTCCCTGCATTGATGGGTTTGAGTATTACAACACTGCACCACCCTGAGCACCTTAAGAATTTAACACATTTCTGTAATTATCTATGTCTAAGGGACTGTAGCGGTTAAGGAACTGGACTGTGGACCAGAAGGTCCAGGGTTCAAATCCCACCTCTGCCAAATTTGGGTTCTTGAGCAAGACCCTTAACCTACAATTGATTGGCCTTTAAGACTGTAACAATTGTACAAATGGATTGGTGTATAAACTACGTGCTATGGATTTAGTTACGTTTATGCCACTTTGTTGTCCACAGATGCTTTTTAGATCACGTCTAGTGATCTGGGGTACCAGTCTGTTACAGGGCTGGGTAGGAGTCTACTTTTCACCCCAGTAAGACAATGCCTCATCCAGTCGGCCCTCCCTCAGTCACAGCCAGGTCAATTCATGCAATGCTTAGCAGCTGGGAGGCACCACTTGGATTCGAACCTTGCTCACAAGGTATTACAACACTGCACCACCCAGAGCGGCATAAATGAGGTGCTCATAGCATATTTTTGACGAAGGTGCTTGGGTCACTGCGGTCTAACACTAATCCATCACCGCATGGACCTGGGATTGTCTGTCCAGGGTAGGGTGACCCTGCCCAGGAGTTGGATCGTCTCTCTTTTCCGAAACCGTGGTTGCCAGATGTTTACACAAAACCGTGTCAGGTTGTCTCGATTTACTGGCGGCTTCCCAAACCACTATGCATTACATAAAACGGAACGAAACTATTTCTATTCAACTAAAACAATCTAGTCATGTTTCCGTTACTCTAAACTCCGCCCTCGGATTGGCGTATAAAGTACGTACTATAACTGTGTACAGAATATGGTTTCCTTTATGCCACTTAATTGTCCAGACGCTTTTAGATCGCGTCTGGTGATCTGGGTTAGTGTTTTATTTAATTGCCATTCTCATAGTGTATCCCTTATATCTAATACTTTTATTTACTTTATTATTTTAGCTAATCGACTCCAATGTTACTACGAATTTATTGAACTATAATGATGTCATATTGTCAGGAAGCAGCTTGTTAGAGGAGGTCATCGTTCAGTCTGTGCTGGTTGATTTGACAATCCATCAACCAATCACTGTCAATCCTCAGTGCCCGCCCCCTCATCTTCAAGGCCCCGCCCACTACGTCCCGTTTGGCTGCGGCTTCCTGATGTTGTGTTTTGTACATTTCCATTGGAAGTGTCTGCGCTTTTTCTTTAAGTATGACTTTACTAGAATTATTTATTTATGACGGGATTGTTTCGCGACTTTTTATTTTTGTACATTCGTCCGCTTTTTTGTAAGGAAAAAAAACCAATCTGTTAGTTCCTGTTGGAAATGATGTTAGGCTGTGTGTGGAGTGTTCTGGTGTGTCCAAGACCAGCGTCTGTGACTGACACACACACTATTCTAGAGACTCGTCAGCTCTTGTATTTAGCACACAGGCCATGAGATTAAAATGACATTGTATTTATTTAATGTTGTTTTAACAGTAAATAAATCGACCTTTCTTGCTGTAGTTCAAACTCTCGCTCGCTCTTTAAATCTTTTCACTCACACTTGAACGCATCACTAGACAGGCTTGGATTTGAAGTGTACCTGTGTAGTGTACATGACCAGAATGTACCTTATGATCACACGTGCCAGAACGTATTCACCTGGTCTGGATGGACCTGCAATGGGATGCAGAAGTTTACATGGCTATCATTCTGGTGCGTAACAGAGTATTTAAATGACTACACCTCGATCAATCAGACAGAAATTACAGTGGTACCTCGTTTGTAAACTAACACGGAACTGTCAAATTTAGTTGTCGACGAGTTTTGACTCGAAAATTGTCTCAGGTACTCGGAGAACTTGCTTAAACTTGTATGAGTCGACTCGTTTCAGCCGAAACTAACAATTCACGATTCAATACACATTGATTCAGATTCACAATTGATTCAGATTGCTCAGTGAAGATCTCCGCTATTTTTATCTTGTTTTTCTTTGTTTTTACATCTTTTTTTTTTACAACATGTATTCTTAGAGCAAATAAGTCTCCATGGATCATAAAACAGTCAGTATAAGACCCAACCGAAAGGAAATTAGACGGAAACACAGGCCACAGTTAGCATTAGCAGCTATGCTAGCGCCCTGTTTTGCTTTTACTTTTCACTTTCAATCCATTACTCACTAAATTACATGAGATTGGTCAACACTTTATTATAAAATAAGCTTTGTGTTCATGATTTTGACCAACTGTAGGTTAATGTAAGTGTTTTAAACTAACATATCATAGGTTTACTGTGATACAGTATAGAAGGCTCTACTAAACGCTTATTAAACTCGTCAGTTCATGATACATTTAACTTATGGATTTGTCAGAAAGTATACCCATCATAAATCAGGGAGCACCTGTATAATACAACTTCATTAATGCATATAATGCCTTATACAGTGTGGATTTTCTGGGGGTCTGGAACGGATTAATTCAATGTACCTTATTCCTTATGAGAAAAATTTGCTCTGTACTCAATTTCGGTCCTCGAAAAGGTTCTGGAGCGAATTACCAAGCGCCTGCTAACAAATGAGGTACCACTGTGTGTATGTATATAATTGTTTTATACACTGCCTGGCCCAAAAAAAGGTCACAAACATTAATATTTCCTTGGGCCGCCTTTAGCTTTGATTACAGCACGCATTCGCTGTGGCATTGTTTCCACAAGCTTCTGCAATGTCACAGTAATTATTTATCTACAGAGTTGCATTCATTTTTCTCCAATATCTTGTATTGATGATGGGAGATTGGGACCACTGTGCAAAGTCTTCTCCAGCACATCCCAAAGACTCTCAGTGGGGTTCAGGTCTGGACTCTGTGGTGGCCAATCCATGTGTGAAAATGATGACTCATGCTCCCTGAACCACTCTTTCACAATCTGACCCTGAAACAGATGAACATCTTTTCCACGACCACAGGATGTCTTCCCACATGGTTGTTTAACAAATGAGAAGCTCCTCACTGCATCAGTTAGGGTTAAATAACCTGTTTCCAGCTGAAACATAATCACCAATGCAGTCATTATCCGATGGGAGGCTCTTTTTTTAAAACTATTTAACTATTTGCTTTGTTAAATCAAGGTGGTGACGCTGTGTATATATATATATATATATATATATATATATATATATACATACACATACACATACACATACATACACATATATAGATAGATAGATATGTATCTTAGAAGTATGTTCGATCGGTAAAAAAAAGATCTAACGCATTTGATTACAACAACACCTTTTATTTAAAAAAAAAATGCACCATTGTTTGTAAGGCGCCAAACTCTCCTCACATTCTTACATTTTCAGCTACTGCCTACTATCCTGAAAAGGTCCTCAAAAAGATAGAAAGACATGCACACATTGGCAAAGGGTCTGGATTTGATATGGATGACTTACTTTATCTGTCTGTCATGCTTCAATACTGCTGTATGGTGGTGTATATCATTACACCCGTACTGCACATATACATACATATATATGGTTTTTCAGCCCAGTGTCTGGATAAGCTGCTGTGAAATGATTGGTTCCATCATACTTTACGACTGCAGCCGTTTCTTGGCCAGGTAAGCATTGGTGACCTGGCTCATGATTACGAGGCCGGCGAGGGTCGGGCAAAGGGCCGTGAGGTACCACGTGTACCCAGCGACACTGGACGTGTACCAGCTGGAGCACGTGCCGAGCAGGAGGCTGGTGCAGCCCAGCAGGTAAGTGAGGAGACCGGAGGCGGCGTGGTAGCGCTTCAGTTTGGCCAGCGACCATCCTTTAGTCAGTTTATGGTAGAGCAGAGGCAGCCCGCCCACCGACTGCACGCCTACCACGCACACGGTCAGGAGCCCGATCAGGCCGTGCCAGGTGGAGAAGTGCGGCTTGCTGTCCAGCTGCTTGTTGTAGAAGATGACACACAGGCCGAGAATGGCGCAGCAGACGCAGCAGGACTGCAGGATCCAGTGCACACGAGCTTTGGTCTGGTGCTTCAGTTTAGAGACGGGAGACGAGTGAGGAGAGAAGATCAGAATGGCCTCAGTCATGAAGAGCAGGAACTGAGAGGTGGGGAAAAAGATTAAACGTCATTCAGTACAGAAAAGGTTTAAATCACAATGCTGTTTAATCTCTTCTCTTTCTCTACATACTTTCTTTGTATCCTTTATTCTGTTCTCTAATTGTCAGGACCACCACAGATTGGGTACTGTTTGGGGGGTTTAGGCTATTTTAGGCCCTCAAAATGCAATACTATGTTTGTTTATGGTTTTGAGTATGAGGAGCCTATATATATATATATATATATATATATATATATATATATATATATATATATATATATATATAGTTTTTTGAGTATATAGTTTATGGTTGTTTAAGTCTGAGGGGAAAAAAAAAAAAAAGTTTGATTTTTCCACCACTAACTTACCGCCAGGGTCATCAGGAAGGGGTGCCACGAAAATAAACCTGGACACACACACACATTATTAATCGCTAAACATAATTAGCAAATGACAGTGTATTGTAGTCTGCAGTCTCCTTTTATTAATTCCTGTTATATAACCCATACCTTCTAGCATACATCCAATATACTGCATTATAGCATGTAGTATAATGATGTCTAATTAACAATACTTTGTGGTAGCCTAGTGGTTAAGATACTTGTCTATGGAGCAGAAGGTCCAGGGTTCAAATCCCACCTCTGACACTGTTCTTGAGCAAGACCACTAACCCACAATTGATTGGATTGTAAGACTGTATAACTTGTAAGTCGCTCTGGGTAAGAGCGTCTGCTCTGTAAATGTAAATGAAAAACAAGGTTTGGGATTGTGGTAGCCTAGCGGGTAAGGTACTGGACTAAGGGTTCAAATCCCACCTCTGCCAAGCTGCCACTGTTGGGTCCTTGAGCAAGGCTCTTAACCCACAATTGCTTGGACTGTATGATTGTATCAACTGTAAGTCGCTCTGGATAAGGGCGTCTGCTAAATGCTGTAAATGTAAATGTTACGCAGCGCGCTGATGTGCCTGGGTTACCCTAGCAACGCATCAGCCAATCACGTGCCCTGATCATTAATATTAATAATGTTATATTCACGATCCTGCGTAGAGAAATGAATCATTTGCTGCGCTGCTTACTTACCGGGCGGGTGTGTGAGGGTCTGTGAATCCAACTTTAATGTTTGTGTTAAGATACAGAAAATATGTTTTTAATCACTATTAAGCCAAATAACTGACTGTCTGTGTAAACAAAACCGTTTCGACACGACGAGATCGTGCGTAAGTATACCGGTTTGATGGGAAATTGTTAAATAAGGCTTTTAAATAGAGCTAATGTTAAAAATGTAAGTAGTTGTTCAGCTTACGTTTAATTAAAAACGAAAACAAAGGCATAAGGGACGACCGGATTTTGGTTAGAGAGCTTATTAAAAAACAACAAATTAAAGCTAGTTTAATTCATAAGTCGTATTAGGAATTAATTTACTTACTCGACCCAGGTTGTGCAAGAATTGCCATAAACACGGTGAAGCCAGCACACAGTAAGTGTGTACACACACCACTCAGGAACCTGAACAACTCGTACACTCTCGGTTCCGACTCCGAGTGAAGCATCCTGATTTATTTTAGGTTGTTTCCGTTAATTAAACCTTTCTAAGTATAACTGTATCAAATAACTCACTGTCACATTCAAAAGTTGATTTGTACTACCCGTAGCTCTGTACGAAATATGCCGGAAACACAGTAAATTATGGGCCGCATCTCAAATAGCACTCTGCAATTTCCCTAGTGCACTACGTCGGTTCCAGAAACCGTTACTGCATCAGCAATGTGGAGCTTTTTAGGATCCAGCCCTTCGTGAGGACAGTTGTGCAAGAATAAAAGTCTTTCCAATGCACCTTGCGTTTTGTTTTGTTTCTGTTATTCACGTTTTGTCTATGTTTTATGCTAATTAAATATAGGTTCTACGTAGGTATATTCATACGAAAGACAACAAAGACTTTCTGCTGGATCTTTAAACCGATTTATTATGCATGCAGACTTTTATTGTGATCACGTTTGATACTATTCCATATAATTATACAGAACCAATGTACTGCTGACGTGGTGCATTTTGTGTCGTTCAGACAATTAAATAAAACACATTTTAAGTCATCATTAATATGTAAACATAATTGTAAAAATAAAAGATCAGCTTTTCAGTGATTTTTATTAATATATTTGAATTATGTTCAGTTTTGTTTAAGTTTATAAATGTTTTAAATGCGTTTTATTTTATTAATAAATAATTTATAATTATAATTCATGCAGACATCATTGCATATATGTAGTAATAATAATAACTAACAATAATAATAGTAATAATCCCAACAACAACATTAATGATCATGTTAGTAATATAAATAATATAAATAATAAGAGATAATATTATAATAACAATGAACCAATAGTGATAATAATAACTACATCAATAATAATATTGATGATAGTAATAACAATAACCACATTAATACTACTACTACAGTAACAATAACTGTAACAGTGATGATAAATAATGACAATAATAATAGTAGTCTCACCCTTTCAGTTGCTCCCGTTAGGGGTTGCCACAGTGGATCTGAGCTGTATATTAGACCTGGTCCAGGTTGGCCCTTCTTGCTGCAACTGTCCCATTTTCTTTAGGCTTGGAACTGGCACAAGTCTGAGTACAGTGGCTGGACACCCACAGAAGGACTTATTCTGTTGGAATCGAGTCATCGGCTCAACAAAACTGGACAATAGAAGATTGGAAAAACGTTGCCTGATGAGTCAAGTCTTGATTTCTGTTATGACAGTCGGATGGTAGGTTCAGAATTTGGCATAAAAAACATTAAAGCATGGATCCATCCTGCCCTTTATCAACAGTTCAGGCTCCTTGTGGTGTCATAGGCCTCCTAATACCAACTTTGTTTAAATACCACAGCCTACCTGAGTATTATTGCTGACCATGTCCACCCCTTTTTGACCACAGTGTACCATTTTCTACATGTCATAGTACAAAGCTCAGATCCTCTCAAACTGGTTTCTCAGACATGACAGTGAGTTTAGTGTACTCAAATGGCCTCCACAGTCACCAGATCCAATCCAATCTCAGAGTAACATTTCCAGCATCTCGCTGAATCTGTGCCATGAAGAATTAAGGCAGTTCTGAAGGCAATGACAGGTCCAACCCCCTACCTAATAAAGAGGATGGTGAGTGTATATTTCAAAACCAATACATTTCTACTTTATAAACAAACATGCAGAATATATAACTGTGTTGATTGGAAAGGCGTATCTGCATCGCTGCTCGTGTGTGTGTAGACTCACTCCAGCCTCCAGGATCTCTGTGCGAAGGATGAGTGTACCAATTGTTCCCCCGGATGCCTGGAAATGAACTCATTAATTTGGAGTCTAGTGACCGTCCCAAATCAGACATTCACAACTGATTAAACTGCTTTTCTTTTCACAAACAGAGGAATTCCAGATCACCTCATGACCCTGATGGCAACCGTACACACACGCCTTTTATTATCTACCCCACACACACACACACACACACACACACACAAACACTGCTCCTCCCTTCCTGCTGATAGGGCAAGTCCATCTCCAGAGTGAGGTGGTTCCTGAGTGTAAGTAAACGTGTGTTACACTAGAAGTGATCACTTTATACCAATAAAGTGAATAATATTGCTGGAATTGTGGTTCCGTGTCATAACCTTGCTTAATAACTAGATGAACAAATGCAGGTGTTAAAGGCTTGTAGGATATGTAGTTTTATTTATTTATGTTCTCGTTTTACTCATGCTTTATCCTGGTCACAGAGTGTTGGGCCCTGGATGGGGTCCCAGTCCATCACTCAGTGCTTGGAAGATGACACTATTGTAGTGGCATGGGATTCTCCTCCGTCCGTTCCCCTTCTCTCAGATGGCCGGTTATGTCTCTGTGTGATGCCCAGCTCACAGCCAGCAATCAAACCTGGGTCAGCTCTGTGGAGAGCTAGCAAATTGCTACTGTGCCAGCCCACATGCCAGCCCACGTGCCCAAAAGAAATATATTAGAATGGTAATATTTTCAAAGTGATCATGTAAATGCCATTAATCACATATTTGCTACTTGAACACATATGGTGGAACCTCGGAAATCGAACGCTTCAATATTCAAGCTATTCAGATGTCAAACAGTCCGAAAATTCTGACTTTCAACATCAGTAAAACCTGTAAACATATGACCCAGCCTCAGAGTGTGTGTGAAATGAATTGGATTCCAACTTCGAACAAATCCGAATTCAAACGGCCTTCCGGAACCTATTAAGATTGAATTTTGAGGTTCCACTGTACTGGGAATCATGGATGTGTGGGAATCTCATGAGGATCCCTCCTGGTTGGGTTCCATAGTTGTTTCAGGCATGTCCCTCTGAATGGAGACCCCAGGGCAGATCCAGGACCCATTAGAGGGATTATATGTCATAGTTGGCTTCGGAACATCTGGAAATCCCCCAGGGACAGCTGGAATTTATGGCCGGATATTGAGAAGGCTGAACTGACCTTAGATTGCAGAAGGAGATGGGCCATGTCCCAAATGGCCCCTACTCACTACTCCCTATATAAAGCACTAATAATAATAACAACAATAATAATAATATTAATTAATGACATTTATAGAGACTTACAATTAGGTAGAACATCTAACACCAGACATACCACTGGTGTATAAGACTACAGGGAACAGAGTTGATAAGGGTCGTCAATGATTTGGGACACTCATTTATACAAGTTGCTTCCTCCACTGCAATGGCAGATGTGTTGCATAAACACTAACGTGTCTGCGTGGTTCAACACAATGGTGCACCAATAAAAGTAGCTAATGAAATTAAATGCAATAAAACGCAACAACCTGCCAAAAGATGTTGTGACAGGATGGAAAATGCCAATTAAAAAAAGAATTGTTTCTTACATTTATTTTGACTTTTATTTCATTGCAGACAGTATGAACCCAAAATATTTCATGTTTTGTCTGATCAGCTTAATTTGTTAATAAACATCCATTCCTGCCTTTCAGGCCTGCACTCTAGAGCTAGAAATTTGCGAATCCCTTCCAATCTTTCTTTGAGGAATAATGTTACATTTGAATCATTTTCTCATGTGTTTGTGACCAACTGGAGATCCTCTGCCCATCTTTGCTCCTCAAAGACTCACCCTTTAATGGATACTGTTCTCGTACCAAATCTCGATTATAATCACCTGTTGACATCACCTGTTTCAAATCACGTCATTTAAATCACCTCATTTGCCCCATCGCAACTTTTTTTGGAATGCGTTGAAGACCTGAAATGCAGCAGATGTTTAACAAATTAGATGAAGTAAATGAGGGGAACACTGAGGTTTTAATTTGCAATTTCCATACCATTCCCATTTTTTCCGATTACTGTTGCAGTAGATGGTAAGTGAACAGTCGGTGCTCGTTGAAACAACAAGGCATGTGGGGTGCTCTCGGTCAGCAGTTGTGAGAACCTACAACGGGGTGTTGGTGTCCAGGGGTGATCCATTTGCAAGCTGGGCCTCTCTCGAGCTGCAGAGATACAAGTCAGGGAAATGTTTAATGCTATTTATGGGAGGAATGTGTCACAACACACAGTGCAGCGCCCCCTGCTGAGTATGGCCACAGACGTTCTTCCAGTAGCACCTGTTTAAATGTGGAACTGCAGGTATGTAAAACATTTCTGCGCAAAACTGTGTGTGAGAGAGAGAGAGAGATACGTGGCGGAGGATCAGAAGCATGAAACAGGACAGTTAGACATTAATCCGGGATTTGTGTCTAAACCGGGCTCTGTTGCGCATGCGCATTGTGCATTGCCTGTGGCTGAGAGAACAGCTTGGCTTTGTCCCAAGTCGTTTGCACACTAAGTTAGGTTAGTGCAGATGGACTCGGTGCTCCGTTGGCTCCAGCTATGATTTAGACTTTGTCGTGATAAATAAAGCAGCTTTTGGACGGTCTTTCAGATTTTTATGAGTAACCGGTTTCCATGGCGACGACCTGATTAGAAAGGGAGCTAGTGGAGAGTCTTTTGCGCAGATTGGGACACAGCCTTGATTCCGCGGATCCACAGCGATGTTCTGGTATTCTGAGGAAGCTTAAATATTTCTGTAACACAAACCTGCTTCCTCTTCTGGATTTAAGACCGACCGCGAAACTGAGGTAAGAAAAAGGCATAAAGTCTAGAGTTAATTACAGAAACCGAATTAATGTGGAAAAACTTAGTTCACTTAAACCAAACTCCATATTTATAATAGTCACTGTTTATTCCATATGATATTTATTCATTTCCAAAATATACAGAATATAAAGCAAACCAAATGTGCCATAAATATAGAACAAATAACATAGATATGTTAACAAGCACACGGTACATGAGTACATTTTTAGAAATATATTTATTAATAGATATTAGTAATGAAATAATCAATTATTAGCCTGAACTGAGGTATGGCAATGAATGAAATACAGTTAATGTGTTTGTCTGGTTTAATAGTAATAATGATAATGGATAGTCATAGTGATAATTATATAATGCGTTTGAGTAGTACATTTTTCGCGTTTTATCCCAGCTTTTCGTGGTCAGGGTCGAGGATACTCTGGCAATTATCCCAAGAGAACCCAGCAGGAGTTGCTGTTACAGCACCAGATAATGATCTCGCCAACCAAGCTCTTTTCCCTCAGGCATGACCAAGCCAGAAGGCATCACCAGGACTTGAACCTGGATCACTGCATTGTTGGGCTGAGCACCAAGTTAATGTTCTAGTTGTTGAGCTTGAAAGGGAGGATGTGTATAACAAAGAAACTTTAATTAATAAATACACTTGCCGGCTACTTTATTAGGTGCACCTTATGCCTTCAGAAATGCTATAATTCTTTGCAGCGTTGACTCAAAAATGTCCTGGGAAAATTTTCTCTTTTCCAGTCCCTTTCTCTGTAAAAAAGGAAATGGCTGTGCATGAAAATCCCAGTAGATCAGCAGTTTCTGAAATACTCGGACCAGTCTGTCTAGCACCAGCAACCATGCCATGTTCAAAGTCACTTTAATCACCTTCCTTCCCCATCCTGTTGCTCGATTTGAACTTCAGCAGGTTGCCTTGACCATGTCTATATGACTAAATGCATTGTGTTTCTGTCATGTGATTGGCTGATTAGATATTTGCAGTACCAAGCAGTTGAACTAATAAAGTGGTGGGTGAGTGTAAATCTTAATAATAAAAATACTACAATTTATTTACTTCAATATTGATTTCTTTACTTATGTTTTACATATACAGGTATAGTGTTTATTAACTCATTAATAGTAATATATATTTTTATAAAATAATTAAATCTTACAAATACAGTATATAATCATAATACTAACAAAAACAAGATTTTAATGCGTTTATTGTTTTGATTCATTTTTAATGTTTCGCAAATCTCTAAGAAAAAATGCACAAATAAAAATAAAGATAGCTGCAAAGTTAAAGCATCTCGATTGGATTCATATGAACAAATTACTAAAACATTCAACTAAATAAAAATAACAAATAAAATTTATAAAAGGAGGAGTTTCTACAGGGAAACACATTTTATAGAATAAAAATATGTTTTATCTAACTCATGTTTTAATAGAATAACACAGTAAATGTGGTTTTATTACATAATTTATTAGTTGCTTTTTCCCTTGTGTTTTCTGACCCATTTTGGCATGCAGAAAGCTTTTCCGTTCTTTCCTCATTTGAGTGTGGGTTCTTGGATTAGGACAGAGGCCAAAAAGGGGTTCCTAAAACCTACAGAAACCCCTGAGTAGCAGCACTCACACACCAGTCCTGCATACTGATCACTCTGTGTACACACTCAGAGGTTTGTGTGTGTGTGTGTGTGTGTGTGTGTGTGTGTGTGTGTGTGTGTGTGTGTGTGTGTGTGTGTGTGTATGCATGCATGTATGCATGTATGTGTCTGTTTTGTTTTTGTGTCAAGTAGTCTAAACACCCCTGTTAGCTAGTATTAAATATCTATTAAACAATTTCTTTTTTCCAGTGTCACTGCACTGATTCGGTTCAAGTCCAGTATGGCTCAGGGGGAGCTGATCGAGCTGCAGGACCTGCCCTCCAGTGACAGAATTGAGTTAGCGCCACCTGCAGGACCCCCAGACATGAAGAACACTCCGGAGCGGCCAGGTCAGACCCAGACGGCTCGTCTGGTTGGGGACACGGTGCATTTCGAGGATTCATTCTGGGCGACATTCAGACGAGGGGAAGGTCACGACTTCCAGACCTGCAGTAACACTCACCTGTCCTGGTGTGACCTGTGTGGAGAATTTATCTGGGGCATTTACAAACAAAGTCTGTGCTGCACCAGTGAGTAACATCACCTTGAATCTGAACCTGCACCTGCACTGTGGATCACTTACGTCACTGTAATATATGAGCGTGTCTGGTCTGGTCACATGACAACCATAATCCCAGTCCCCTACCCCGTGCAGATCAGAGACCCAGGTCAGAGAGGAGCGTCTGGCAATCCGGAACATCACAGACACCCATCTGCAAACAAGTACGAAGTGCACCTGAACATTCAAAGGCACCAGGTGACCTAGTGGTCTGTAACTGACAGAGCTCTTTGTCAGAGACAGGATACAAACTCTGCCTTCCCTAGAACCAGTGTTGTTGACCTGTGTACAGTTTACACTCTCGGTGTGTGACCCAGCTTCCAAAGGGTCAGTGCTCCTCAGGGTGGGGGCTGGTTCTGTGGTTGTCAAGTGACTAGACTAGGGGTGCCACCAACATCACAACGTTACTGACATGTGGGATTGATATGCCTGGGGATAAAAAGAACATAGGGAAAAAATAAAGACATGTTAAAATAATATAGTTTAGCTTTTTGAATATAGTGTTAATACATCCCCTAAATTATGAGTATCCACTTGTATAGCCACCTAACCATATACTGTACTGCCACACAGTATCAGTTACACAGAAAAGATTAAACGTCTATTCAACGCCATCGATTAAACGCCACCAGTAGATGTCGCTACTGCACAGAAGATAAACTTGTATTAGTTCAAAGCATGGACCATAAAAATACAGGAATGCACCGTTCAGCAACGGCATTAAGTTCCATGAAACAGGTCGTTGACCGGACATTACCACAGTCTTTATGTTATTATAATGTAAATATAAAGGGTATTACTATTTCTACAAGAAAACTGCGAGTGATTGTGTCTGTGTATGTGCCCTGAGATGGACAAGTGTCCTGGTCAGGTTTGGTGTCTGCAATGCACCCTGTGCTGCTGGACAAGCCCCACCCCCACACTGAATTGGATTGAGTGGGTATGGAAAAAGAGTGAATGAATGAAGGAGTACACACCAAGTCACACTATGTGCAATTGTAAGCACATTAAATAATGTGTGTGTGTGTGTGTGTGTGTGTGTGTGTGTGTGTGTGTGTGTGTGTGTGTGTGTGTGTGTGTGTGATTTCAGACTGCAGGTACATGTGTCACTACCGCTGTCGACCCTTTATCCAGCTGGACTGTGAAGTCATTGCTGGACACCCAGCCCATGGTGAGGATGTTGAGACAGACACTAATGTGGTAAGAGATGCTTCATTCCTTCAAGGTAGCAATGCATTTTAGAGTTAACACACTCTACAAAAACTCCACATGTGAGTTCTAGCTAATTTGCCACTGCTGAGCCCCTGAGCCCTTGAGCAAAGCCCTAGACGTGCTGCTGCTCTGGATAAGGATGTCTGTTAAATCATGTGAATGTAAAAATTGACTCATGGTCTATGATTTGTTAATTACCAAATGCTTCCTGCTTGTAGAAAACGTGTGTGTGGCAAACTGTTTATGGCAGGGGGGATGGAATGATCTAGTGCCTGAACCTGCTCACCCTGAGCTCCATAAACTGCGGGTGATTTTATTGCCACGCTCAATCTCCCGATTTTATGATACCGTGTCAGCAAGCAACGTCACAATACAGCATCTGTTCATAACTCTCCTGTGTCTCCGCTTCCTCCTAATGCATCAGCTCTGGGTTTCTCACTTGGTCTCTGTTTCTGGGTTTACCCTGTTAGTCCTGGTCAGGGTCCTGGATTGGCTGAGTCTGGAGGGTGCAGGACATGGTACAAGGTGGGAACCAATCCTGGGCAGTCCAATTCCCAGTCCGTCGCAGGGCACTTGCCACACACACACACACTCCATCAATCACTCTGGGGATCTTTAGGGATGGTATTGGAGTAAACCCTGTCTTTGGAACCATTGGCACTAACCAGAGTACCCAGAGGAAATCCACACAGACACAGGGAGAACCTGTCAAATTCCAAACAGGCAGTGGTGGTGTGGACCCAGGCCTTGAAACTGGGTCTCTGGAGCTGTGAGGTGATATCCTGGTCAGCATCATGGGGTGTCAATTGCCTGTCCCCGGTGAACATAGGGCATGCCAGTCCAACACAGGGTCAGCAGGGGCCACTGATACAGCACTGCAGAATGACCCCATGTATGCCCATATCCTACGAGGCTTTTACTTTCTGGACCTGAACTACACACGTATGGATTCTGGAGCACTGCAGGATGTGCAGATCTGATAATGATGAGTGAAAGTGTGTCTGGGTAGAGTAATTGTGTAATTGTATAGATAGTCGTTTTGGGTCAGTGTGGACAGCTGGTCAGAAAAAAAAGCTAATTATCTCAGTGAAAGGCCGTGTGCATCCACACGCAGAGGAAACTACGTCCAGATGAACACACAGTGAGTCAGATGTGCCCAGTTCTTACCTGAAATCCTAATTAAACAAAATGCAGCCTGATATCCTGAAAGGGAGGAGTTTTCATGCATAGGAGGGGTTTTAATTCTAGTCTGCTCCAGAGTCTGCCATCTGCTCAGGTCAGTTCAGTTGTGGTCATTGCATGGTGTTGTGTGAGAGACGGTGAGAGTGAGGGTATGGGTGAGGGGAAGAAGACGTATTCTGAGATGTCGTGGAGCAGCAGCAGTGCAGCGAGCAGCGGATACGGCAGTCAGGATGATTCAGACTCCGAACTCGAGCTCTATTACACCGCGCGCTCTTCATTTCCACACGACCCAGAGGCAGCAGAGGTGAGCAGGGCAGGTATAAATAGAGCCGATTGTGTTTAGACTTGCAGGCCTCCTTCAGTTCGGGGTGCAAGTCGAGAAATGAAATTTTTTTTATTTTGTTTTATTTCAAAATAATTTTTAAAGTCTTAATGATGCTACAGCTGCTACGGGTGAGGTTATGTATTATTAATCCTTATCATCATTTCTGTAGCCTAATGCCACAAACTCACTAATTTGACTAAACAAGGCTCTGTTTTGTCGTAGAATTTTGGCTTTGTACACCAACCATAGAATGAATTTGCATATTTGCATCTCATTAGGCTGGAGATGTTAATTGACTGAAAGGTGAAAAGGGCTTCAGTTGGTTTGAATAGCTTAAAGTAAAGTGTAAAAGCTGTATGTGAGAGAGATAGAGAGAGAGGTGAGGATAAATGTCATGGGAAAACATTTACATTTACAGCATTTAGCAGACGCCCTTATCCAGAGCGACTTACAATTGATACAGTCTTACAATCCAAGCAATTGTGGGTTAAGGGCCTTGCTCAAGGACCCAACAGTGGCAGCTTGGCAGAGGTGGGATTTGAACCCTGGACCTTCTGGTCTATAGTCCAGTACCTTACCCACTAGGCTACCACAGTCCCACTCTTGGAAAGTATGATTTTTGCCAATCTGTTGAACAGAATGAAGGCATTGCCTTCTAATTTGGGGTGCTTGGGTGGCACAGCAGTCTTATCTGTGTGCACTCGGATGGCAGAGGAAGACGCTAGGCCACCACCATTGGAGACCAGCGTTCATGCCTCAGTGTGGCTGGCCGGGCGTGAAATAGACAGGCTTGTCCCTCATGCAAATGTGGCAAGCTCGGTCTACTTCTCAGTACTGATTTACTGATGGCAGTGGAAGTCGGCAGCTACACTGTGTGCTGATTATTTTTTATTCCTTTTTGTTTTAACCCTGCTCAGAGTCACTGGGGGTCCAGAGACTAAGGCGGAATTAATTGGACACCGGTGGAAGTACACCCTGTATGGGTTGCCATTTATCACAGGGCCCATCAGGGGTCACTGTTGCAGCAACACCACACATGGGCAATCATGCTTGCATGGTGGTGCGACCTGGATGGAAACCACCATCGGGACTCCAACCCAGGTCTCCACCGAGCTAGGCACGCAAATTGCCACTGCTCCACCTGATCGCCAGTAAATCTGTTTGTGTTTCAACCTGGATGTTTGTTGTATTACAGTGTATCAGATGTTCACACTGTGTGTTGTGTTAGGATGCTGTGGTTGAATGGGGGAAGCAGCAGCAGCTCTCCGTCACAGAGCTTCAGCACAGGATTAAAGAATACAACGCTCAGATCAACAGCAACCTTTATATGAGTCTGGTAAAGAACACACACACACACACACACACACACACGTCTTGCTATACTTGTGAGGACTTTCCATTGACATGAATGACAATGAAGCATAAAAACCAGGCATTAATAACATTAGGAACCACTGAAGTGACCATTGTTCTGCCGTGTGTCCGCTCAGAACCGGGACGGCTCCTATACGGGTTTCATTAAGGTCCAGTTCCAGTTGGTGCGGCCCATTTCACTTCCTTTTCCAGACAGACCTACATCTTTGTCCTCGTCCTCTTCTTCATCCTCCACTCAGCACAGCCACTGCACGTCGTTCTACCTGCCGCGGGACGTGGCGAAGCAGCTGCACGTGAGCTCTCGGACTCGGGCGCGAGAAGTTATCGAGGCTCTGCTCGCCAAATTCACGGTGGTGGATAATCCGGCGAAGTTTGCCCTGTATGAACGCAGCGAGAGGAATGGCCAGGGTGAGAATGTAAATGTGAATATGAATGTGATTACATCGACTACACATCATACAACTGATCAAAATGAACCAATTACAAATCTAAAGGTTTCCTCCAGAACATTTATTTATATTATTACAAGCATTGGCAGGCTTTTACAATCCCAAATCAATCCGTTCTGTCAGTTAGGACAGTATGGAAAATGCAGTGGAGACCGTATGAACCCAGGATATTTTATGTTTTGTTGGGTCAACTTCATGTCATTTGTTAATAATCGTCCATTCCTGGATTTCAAACCAGCAACACATTTATAACAAAGTTGGGTGGTTTGTAATGTTACCATGCCTTCTAACAACAAGACGTTTTCACACTGAGGATACCAAGCGATGAAATGTTTTAGGTGTTATTTTTGTTGAGACTGGGCAATTTAGGGTTAGTAATGAGGTAAAAAAATAATAATGATGATGTGATTTCAAACCGGTGATTGTAATCGTGATTTGCTACAAAAGCAGTATCCATGAAAGGCTAAGTCTTTGAGGAACCAAGATGGACAGAGGATCTCCAGTTCATTAACAAATGTGTTAGAAAATTATCATATTGTTTAAAAACAAAGGATTGGGAAGGATTTGCATATTTCTTCCTCTACAGTGCGTAATAATATCAAACGATTTAAGGAATCAGAAGGAATTTCAGTCCGGAAAGGGAAAGGGTGCAAGCCCTCAGACTTCACTGCATCAAGAACCGTCATTCATCAATCGCTGAAAGAAGCACACGGGCCAGGGATTACTTTAGCAATCCTTTGTCAAGCACTACAATACAGAGTTACATTCACAAATGCCACTTAAAACTTTACTGTGCAAACATGAGGCCTTTTGTTAACCATGCCCAGAAGTCTACAGACCTGATCTGTCCATAATGGAGAATGTGAGGAGAACTTTGAAGCAAAAAGTGCAACGACAGCCCCGTACTGTTGTGCACTTTAAGACATGACATAACACCTGAATCACTGGTGTGAGAAAGTGGTAAATGCTTTACCGTCCCAACTTTTTTTTGGAATGTGTTGCATGCCTGAAATGCAGGAATGGATGTTTATTAACAAATGA
Organism: Ancistrus triradiatus; assembly: GCA_025084515.1. NCBI lineage: Eukaryota > Metazoa > Chordata > Actinopteri > Siluriformes > Loricariidae > Ancistrus > Ancistrus triradiatus. The sequence goes on from JAJAGP010000139.1 coordinate 638,670, forward strand.
AATGAAGTTGACTAGGGGAAAAAAACACAAGATATCTAATATATAAGTCAAACTAAATGTAAGACACACTGCTTTTATTATTTGCATTTTCTACTGTCCCAACTTTTTCTAATTTGGAGTTGTACATCTAGGCTCAGCCATGTGGTGATTAAATGAAGTGTAGTTTCACTATCTCGTCTAAAGATTCTACCCCCGCCCTTCCCCTTCGTACCCCAACCCCCCTCGACCCTTCTCTTAGTTTATGTAAGGAAGTTGGCCGATGATGAGCGGCCGCTCCTCCTGCGTCTGTGTGCAGGACCCAGTGACAATTCCCTCAGCTTCATGCTCAGAGAGAACGAGACGGGCGAGGTGAACGTGAGTACACACACTCATATACACACACGCGAACCTGGGTTCGATGCTCTGGACTGGTTATTGTCTGTATGGAGTATGGCATGGCATCCTGTTTTACCCCCACTTATTAAGGTCAGAATGACAAGGGAGTCCTCGAATTGTCGGTCTATAGCAGGGCTTGGGTGGGCTTGCTGTTGTAGCACCATCTGGCCTGCTTCCCTCAGACATGCTGCTCAATCTGGGCGCTTTATCATGTTCTTCTACTCCCCTAACGCCTCATTGTATACCTGCATTGCACCCATGTTTCCCAGACAGTCTTCACAACCAAATCAAGCCTGACCTGGCTTTCAAAAAGCTCTCACTGAAGATGTATGACTGAAAAAATGATCGTTTTTATTGTTGATTTTGGAAAAAATTTCATGATTTTACAGCTCTGATGTAGCAGTGTTACCTCAGAATGATCAGCATTTGGTGTTTTCCCCGCTCTCAGACCCTCCTCCGATCATCATCAAGACAAAAATCTAATGGTTTTAATATTTTCGTTTATCTGCTTAGTGGGACGCGTTCAGTCTTCCCGAGCTTAGTAACTTCCTCAGGATCCTGCAGAGAGAGGAGGAGGACCATGTCCGGCAGATTGAACAGCGATACACACTTGCGCGGGTGAAGCTGAAGGAGGCGCTCAGGAGTTTCAGTACTCCGGGATGAGCGATAATGGAGAGGAGATGAACACAACGCACTGCTCTCCTGATGTCAGATTGCCAGTCTGAACCATGGAGTCTAGAAATATGAAATACAGTCTGTGGTCTGAACCCCTAAAGCCAAAGCACCAGTGCAGGATGAGGTTTGGCTTACAAACAGAGGACAGCAGAGAACTGGGTAGCATTCAGACATTTAAAATATCACTGCAGATCTTTACACTGACATTCCATCAGAAGAACAATATAATATTGAGGGTTTAAAAAGTTGGTCCCACGCTCAATTTGTTTTACATTTTCCCCCATTTCTCCCAATCTGGCATGCCTCAGAACATCTCCACACCCCTCCACCAAGGAAGGAGGGCCATCGACCAGCGAGCACCCCCGTACTACTCAGTGACTACATCTTTTTACCGGGACACGGCAAAGTTCTATGCCAAGAGTGAGTCTGCATGGAGAAACAGACTAAACCTGCCGTGTCCATCCACCGTTTTTTCCCTCACCTCCAAAGTCCGACAGGTGCCACTGTTGCAGGAGCATGGAGATGGACACGCTTCTCCACAGTACATGGTTCTCCACTGTACTGGGCTTGCGTATTTACACCTTGTATGTCATTTTCACCTGCCAAGAACAGTCACAGAGAAGGTGCCAAGTTCTATTTTGTAAATCTTGATTGTAGTACAGGACGTCCCTCAATAAAAAGAGTCAGTCACATAAAAGAGGTAAAATCTTTCAGTTTCTCCTCTTCTCTGAAGGAAATCAGAACCTCAAAACTCCAGCAGTGTCAAACTTGTAGCAGTAGTTTTACACATAGCCACTCGGGTTCAACCTACTTTGGCAGCCTATGCAGAATCATAAAGAACTTTAAAATATGGATTTTAACACTATTTTATTTTAACAGAACAAACTATTATTGGGATTTTGGTTCTATGCCACCTCTGTGCACTGTCTCCTTGCGAAAAACGTTTTACGGATCCAGTTTATCCTATCTTGGTTTACAGTGCCACCCAGTGGTCACAAGGTACATTGGGTATTTAATTCGAACTGCACGCTGAACTATGTAGGGCATATGTACATTCACCGGCCACTTTATTAGGTGCACCTTACTAGATCTGGGTTGGACATTCATCAGAGATTTTGGTCAATATTGACATGATAATATCCCATTACACCACCAGCACCAGGTTGAACTGTTGATACAAAGCATGGACCCATGGCTTGATGTTGTTTACACCAAATTCTGACCCGGGCATCTGAATGTCACAGCAGAAATAGAAACTTGTCAGACCAGGCAACGTTTCTCTAATCTTCTGTTGTCCAGTTTTGTTGAGTCCATGTGAATTGTAGCCTCAGTTGTCTGTTCTTAACTGACAGGAGTGTCACCGGTGTGGTCTTCTGCTGCTGTAGCCCATCTTCTTCAAGGTTCGACATGTTGTGTTTTCAGAGAGGCTCTTCTGCATACCTCGGTTGCAACGAGTGGATATTTGAGTTACTTTTGCCTTTCCTTCACCTCGAATCAGTCTGGCCATTCTCCTCTTGCATCAATAAGGCATTTTCGCCCAGACAACTGCCCTCACTGGATATTTTCTCTTTTACAGACCATTCTCTGTAAAACTCTAGAGAGGGCTGTGTGTGAAAATCCCAGTAGATCAGCAGTTTGAAATACTCAGACCGTCTAGCAATAACAACCACATTCGGAGTCACTTAAATCCCTTTCTTCCCTAGCCTGATGCTTGGTTTGAACTTCAGAAGGGCATCTTGACTTTGTCTTCATGCCTAAATGCATCGACTTGTTGCCATATGATTTGATATTTGCGTCATCGTGCAGTTGAACAGGTGTACCTAATAAAGTGGCCAGCGAGTCTAACGCACTGCATAGGGTGTAGAACGTTTTATGTCATGGGTAAGGATACGAGTATGAAATAGCTCCTGACAGGCTGGATTTGAGCCCAGTTTGGTGATTTCACTGCTCACACGCTTATTAAGCCTGGGCACTAGAACTGATCAGATCAACGGTTAAGCAGAGAAATCACAATACCCCCAGCACTTAGACCGACAGATGGCACTCCAGATTGCATCTAATTGAATATACAGAGCACTTTGCAGGATGTAGAAGCAATTACGTTACGCCCTATATTGTGGAATTATATTATGCAGTACACTAAGGAAACTGAATCCCAAATGGCACCGTGTTAAACATTAGTGCTTCGTATAAGGTGAAGGAAGCCGGTGCTTTGTGTCTTGTATTGTGCAATTATATTATAAACTACTGGGATTAATCCTAAAAACTATACATTTATTTTGTAACAAGGTGCTGAAGCCATTCCCGTATCTTAGCACACAAACAGTGACCTCTAATGTGCACATCGAGCTGAATCAGGTTTCTAACTTAAAAGACTATTATTATATATTTATGGTATGCAATCTGCAACATTACTACTGACTTCTCACGCTATACAGACGGTGGAACTGTTTCTTCTTTTAACTAGTTAGCAAGCGGACGGACTAGCTTGGAAGCTAATGACAAATGGTGTAAGAGATACTACTAATAGCCAGCACTGGACAAGCTAGGGTAAAATGCAGTTTGCTAACCAGAATAAGGACAATGAATTAATATCTAAAATTAATGACACCGTTTCTGCTCATTACAAAGATTACGTAATTAAAAAGGCGGCTTGATAAATAGTTTAATCCCTTAAACAGTTTACTCTCATTAACAGTCATTGACTTTGAACCTTTGCTGCTGGACATGTTTTTTTGTTGTAGTTAAACTGGCTAGCTAAGAGCCAGTGACACAATCCATTGTTGTACCTCATGCAGTATTTATTTCTATATGAGAACTCATTGTGCAAACATTCTTAGCAGCTTTTGACTGAATAAGCTATATGGTATCTTCTCACTTGTAGCAGTACTTTCAGCCGTGACAGTGGTGCATTATCACCCCACAGCTCCAGAGACCTGGGTTTGAGTCCCAGCTTGGCCTCTGACTGTGTGTTCTTCCTTTGTCAGCTTGGACTTCTTCTGGATTCTACAGTTTAGTCTCCCATTCCAAAGACATGAGTTAGGTGATCTGGTGCCCCAAAAGTGTGTGTGCATGCACACATGCCATGTAATGGACTGGCACGCTGTCCAGCGTTGGTTCCCACCTTGTACTGCTGGTTATGCAAAACACTGAATTGGACTAATTTCATATGGAAAGGAAATGAGTGAGTGAGCAAGTACTTGATATGACGATATTTTATTCTTCAAGCATTAATTCCACTTTTCCTGGCCAGGCTTGTGGAAGCATGCATTGAATGAGACGCCACCCTATCACCGGGCTGGGCAGGGGTCGTAGTATAATTCCCGAATAGCGCCCCTCCCTCAGACACACCCAATCGTGTCTGGATGTGCTGCCTGACCCAGCTGGCAAGTCAAAAACCCAACAATGATGAGCTAGCGTCTTAGTCCACAGTTCCACCCCAACACCTTATAACAAAATGACCTCATATTAATAGATAGATAGGTTATTTATTGATTCCAGGAGGGAAACTGTACAATATTGTGGCACTAGCATACAGGCACATAAGATTACAAAAAAACAATGACAGACAAACAATCCAGACAAAAAAAGGTTTAAAGTAATATGTGATCATAAAGTGAATTGTGAGGTAGTTATAAATTGAATTCACAAAATAGTTGATTAGAAATCTTATATAATTATTATAAAATAACAAAAAATATAAGCTAGAATAAGATAAGAATAATACAGAATATAATCATGTCAAATTTAAAATAGTACATTAAATTCAATGGTATAAAATATATCAAATAAAAACGTAGATATAAATTAATATATAAAGACTGTCTTTGCACTGAGATTTAACAGGAACTGAATTTTATGTAATGAGGGAGAAGAAGCATATTTAACTGTGAAGCAACAGCTTAGTTCTGTAAAAGCTCATGTGAATAATGTGAAAATGTGAATCTAATAAACATTTCTATATAAAGTATTGTGTCGGAATGTGTCCATATTTTTTGGTGTGTTTTCTGCCATTGTATGATCATTATGTGTGAGAGGAACTGATGAGATTGAGTCCAAGCATGAGGAGCTGCTGTTGATGGAATTTGCCCTTTTTATGACTATATGAGCTCAGCTGCTTCCTTTTTAAATACAGAGTATTACATAGCTTGTACAGAACGCTGTTGCCGAGACTGTGCTTCCTATCTTCTATTTGGTTCTTGTTGTTGGTCTATTTGTCAGAAGCCCTTATCCAGAGCGCCTTACAACAGTATTATGCATCTACATATAAATACATGCCAGTCTTAGTAACATAAAATCCAGCACCCAAGATTTTCATCTCTACCCAGACCCACTTTAGTGGGGCACGTGCCTCAATAAAATGTTGCTATGCCCCCTAAAATCTCAGTGCTAAAAAGTCCATTTTCTATTGCCACGGAACTTCAGTACAGGCACTACACTTCCCACAATGCCCCAGCGTCTTTCCAAAAGTCTGAGGTACTTTCTAGGTTCTTTCATTTTTGCATTTTTGTAATGGACAGTTACTTATAATCCTATAACCTTCCAAAAGTACATATTACACCACTAAAGCATTGCCTCAGTTACATTAGCACAAACAAAATGAATGTAATTAATAAAAAAAATCCTTAGTGCCAATTTATCCTTCATTTCTTGTCTATTGCAGAGTAACACCCAATTTAGTGTTTAACAGGCTTATTTTTGTTTTTTATTTTATGCACAGTTATGCCCCTATGACTGATTGGCAATTGCCTCTACCTCTGTCTTTCTATTGCCCCAAAACAGCTGTCTTAGATGTAGTAAGTGTGTTTCCAACACTAACAACCCACTGCCACCCTCATTACGGTAAAGCGTTTAGTGAAGAAGACCACATTTAAAATCTTGTGGGGTTTTTGTGCCGTACGAGATGATAATCTAACGATGTTTCGGCGTGTAGTTGAGAAGATTTAAAGCTAGTCGATCTTCAATAAACTAAAAATCACGTCGTGTTAACGACGCCTGACTTTTAATATGGTAATTTAGGGAAGCATATTGCACTTCCGGGATGCGTTTTCAGTCAGTCTTGCTTTTTTTCTTGATACAGCGTTCGCCTGTCTTCAGCAGCAGTGCCGTTTCATTTTACACCTGTAAAGATACGTTTTTTTCTGTTTACCTTAGTTTAATTATTTATAATCATTGAATAAACTGGGGGATATTCTACTAAGGTGAGTGTCACTGCAAAGGCAGTGTTTTTAAACTGATATTTTAAAGTCAAATATGAAGATAAGCTAAGCTAAGCTACCGAACCAGATTTAGCCGACCGTTCGCACTGTGTCTTAGGAAAGCCAGGATTTTCTCAAGACGGTTTTTGTGAGTTTAGACTTCAAAATATAAATACCGGACCCATACCTTCTGTTTTGGGTTTTATGTGTGTTTGGGAAACTTATTTATATAAAATATAAAACGCTTGCTAACGAAGACACTGACACATTGAGCATCGAGGTTGTGTACTTATCTACTAAGTAGCCTAGTATGTAAAATCAGAAACGCCACCTTTAGTAGTGCACTGACATTACATACGGATTAGTATGCAAGTATGCGGTCTGTGACATACAAATCCTAAGACGAGGGAATAGATCGAAACAGACACAAGATAGATTGGTTTAATTGCTTAAACTGAGAGATTTACAATTGTGGAGAACATAGTGAGTACTGTTATGTCGTGATTGCTCATACGTTAATGTTTATTTACGTACGTAGACGTTATTACTAATAAGGTCCGTTTTGTGTAGTGTGAAGAACTAGTTTTGTGTATAGTTGTGTACAGTTTCTGTATTATTATTATTATTATTATTATTATTATTATTATTATTATATGTTGATACCATTTCAAATGCATTATTTAAGTGGTAAGTAAAATGTGTAATGCAACATGTAACAAGCAGAGAATTTATGTAGAGGCAGAGATTATGACCAGGATAATATAGTTTTTCTCCTAAGCTGTGTGTGTTTGTTCATGTTCTGTTCCCTGAAGGCATTGCGTCACCCGTGAGTGAACACTGGCCAAGAAAATAATGTCCCACGGTTGAAGATGGGAGGCAGCGGCTCCAAAACGAAAGGTTACTGGCCCTTTGCAGGCTCAGCCGGTGGGGATGAAGCTGCCAAAGAGGGCAGCGAGCAGGCACTGGCCAAAGTGCGCAGCTTCCGAAACGCAACACCCTTCGTGTTTACCAGGAGGGGGTAAATATAGCCTCATAAACACAGCCGCACTGTGCTGCTATCTGATCGAACACAGTCCTGCTATCTTTCTTTCAGGGATTTTGATTTGTTTACGGGTTTTTACAACTACTTTTGTGTGCAAGCGCATCCAGATAGGGAAGGATTGCCCTTAAAGACTATTTCCCTCTATATTTATTCTCTTGTGGTTCCAAGTGTTGATGCACTGAGCAGAGATGATCAGGGTTTGCTACATTCGAGTCCGGGTCGAGTCTTGAAACTTTGGCTTTGAGTCCGAGCCAGTAAATTAGTGACTCGAATAGAGTATTCCTCGATCAGTGAGTCCTCTGGGTCCCTCCACATTCCAAAGACATGCATTAGATTAATTTGTCGCTCTAACTTAACCCTCTGCGAATGTGCGTCATGAATGGCCAATGATGCTGACATGAAATAAACAAATAAATAGCACTATTCTGGTAGTGGGACTGTGGTAGCCGAGCGATTAAGGTACTGGACTCTGGACCTGAAGGTCCAGGGTTCAAATCCCACCTCTGCCAAGCTGCCACTGTTGGGTCCTTGAGCAAGACCCTTAACCCACAATTGCTTGGATTGTAAGATTGTACCAATTGTAAGTCGCTCTAGATAAGGGCGTCTCCTAAATGCTGTAAATGTACTCTTCCAACAGTGTCTACATTATTGTTACAGACCTGTAGATATTTTTATAGCCGTTGCTTGATTTATGAAGGTCAATTGTGTATCTCTGATCTTACCCGTATTCAGGATGAACTAAGGGAATTTGGACGCTTTGTCACTACATAGTTTTACTCTAGGAAATTAAGGCATCTAACTACTGGGAACTGAAGTAATTTAACTATATACCATTACAAGTAACCGCCCCAAATGGCTCGACGATATTTCGGCTTTACGGTGGGAATCTGATTATATACATTCAGCAGAAACTCGGTCTGAATTTGTGTTTTTGTTATGAGAAACTCAGCAGTGCATGATGTAGGGAGCCATGTGGCGGGAGTGATGAGGTCTGTATGCATGCATTATAATAACTGTATACAGTAAAGTGGTCACCAAAACTCATCATTTCCATCAAAGATCTGCTTCAAACTCGGTGTGGACACTCATGAGATATTGTAGAATAAAAACAAGTTAAGGATAAGGATAGTATGAACACTTTTCAGACAAAGTTAAACTCTAAAAAACAACCAAGAACAGCCAATATGAATCCAGACCTCTGAGGGTTAAATCTAATGTGTGCCTGTCTGCATTTAGCTCCATGTACTTCGATGAGGATGGAGACCTGGCTCACGAGTTCTACGAGGAAACTGTTGTGACGAAGAACGGTCGAAAGAGAGCCAAGCTCAAGAAGATCCAGAAGAACCTCATACCTCAGGTATGTGCATCACTGGATTTCCCCATAAGAAGCAGTAGTTAGAGTATATTTATCTGGCTGGTGCAAAAGTCTTGAGCCACCATTAGATTAGACATGCCATTATTTTAGCAATGGTATAATGACCAGATGTAATTATTTTTCAGGGTGGCATAGTGGGTAGCACTGCTGCCTCTTGGCATGAAGGTCCCTTGTCCTTTCTGTGTGTCCTCCCCGTGTCCTCGTGGGTTTACTCCGGGTGCTCCGGTTTCCTCCCACAGTCCAAAGACATGCAGTAGGTTAATTGCTCACGCTAACTTGGCTGTAGTTTGTATGCGCCCTATGACGGATCGGCACCCTGCCTAGGGTTGTTCCTACCCTGCACCCTGTGCCGCCGGTAGGCACCGGCTCTCCCGCGATGGTAACCAGGATTAAGCGGATAAGAAAGTGAATGAATGAATTATTTCTCAGTGTCTTTATTTGAATGAAACCTGAAAACACAAGGTTTGTATGCGGTATTAAAAACACAAAACACAAAAAACAGCTTCTATAGGCTGCAGTGGCAAGTATTTAGTGTGGCCTCCCCTTACGCTTGAGCAGTAGCAGCATCTGGCAGCTTCATCGGGATGCCAAGTTGACCCTTCAACAGTTGAAGAAGCCTGATCAGGAATGTCTTTTTGCAGGGGTATCAGCCAAGAAATCACTTTTTTCAGAATGGGAACAGGTTAAAAAGGCTATGCTATGCTAAAGCTCACAAAGATTGGAATGATGCTCAGTGGAAAGGATTATTATGGCGTAACGAATCCAAGTTTGAATTATTTGGGTCCTGTCATCGACAGTATGTCATTATACCATTCTAAAACAACAAATCTGATGCTGGCCTAAGACTTTTGCACAGCACAGTGGAGTCTGGCTGTATTGTAATTCGCGTGCATGTAATTATTTACAATTTACAATTACAATTTAGCAGACGCCCTTGTCCACAGCGATTTACAATTGGTACAGTCTTACAATCCAAGCAATTGTGGGTTAAGGGCCTTGCTCAAGGACCCAACAGTGGCAGCTTGGCAGAGGTGGGATTTGAACCTTGGACCTTCTGGTCCAGAGTCCAGTACCTTAACCGCTAGACTACCACAGTCCCAATTATAACACACCAAAGTGAGATGTTACACTAAATTGGCTATTCTTTCTGTGTCTGTAGGGAATCATTAAGCTGGATCACCCCTGCCTCCACGTAGACTTTCCCGTCGTCATTTGTGAGGTTTGATGAAGGACGAACTCGGATCTCGCAGACACACAACCACACACGCACACTGAAGGTTCTGTCCTCTTCTTCGGGACTGATCCCTCTGTCTGTATATATATGTGTGTGTGTGTTATATCCTGTGTGTGGCACCCCCAGACTCGCAGCCAGAAGGACTGGAAGGTGTGTGATCTGGGATTAGACAAATCCGTGTGTATGAGTGTGTTCGAGTGCATGAACCGTGTTATCTTAGTACAGTACGATGTGTACGCATTAGCAGCTCGTCCTCTCTGTACTGTCGCTGTGTTAGATGTAGCCCCCATACAGAATGCACAGACGATTGCTTTTTGTGTTTTTTTTAAGGTCGATCTAGAGCACTGTCCTGTTCTGGAATCCCCTCGACGTTCCGTTAGAACACTATAGACGAGGCTGTAGAGTCTGTGGACGTATTTATAAAATAAACACGATTGACTGACTGACTCTGGGCTCGCTCTCGTTTCCATCGCACACGTCCTTACAAACCCGAGGTGTCGTCGGGAGAAGCTCGATGGCGCTATACAGCTGTCCGTGGCTATTTTATGGCATTCACTGTGACCCTGTTTTCTTCCATACCGAGAATTGTCACTGTTAATTTATTACAATAGGTACTTGTTGATTTTTTTTGTTTGTTTTTTTAATAAAAAGGAAGGAAGAAGTACAACACCTAAACGCTGTTCTTTGTTTGCACTTTATTCTTTTGTATTGCAAGAACCTACTGCAGTGCTTGTCCACTAAAGGGCGCTCTCTGCCATATGTTTCTCAAACTGTTTGCACAAACTGCAGTTGAAATGTTCCGGTATGTAAAGGTGGTCTTTTATCGATACGAGCTTAAAAACCTGGGTAATGTATTGCACCCATTGCCACTGACATTGGTGTTCAAGTCTTGCCACACAGATGCAGGTGCATCTTCTCGTAGAAGACTGGAAAAACGTTGCCTGATCTGATGAGTCTCAATTTCTGCTGCAACATTCAGATGATGGGGTCAGAATTTGGTGTAAATAACATAAAAGCAGGGATCCATCATGCCTTTAATTAACGGTTCAGGCGGATGGTGGTTTAACGGTGTGGGGGATATTTTCTAGGCACACTTTGGGTCTTAATCTCGACTGAGCATCGTTGGAACGCCACGCCTACCTGAGGATTGTTGCAGACCATGTCCATCCCATAATGACCACAGTCTATCAGCTTCTGATGGATACTTCCAGCAGGATAACGCACCATACCACCTGTATTAATTTTGTTGATGAATGATTTTCGTCATAGTTTTCGTCAACGAGACTTTTTTTCTAACAAAAACGAGATGATGACTAAACTAAAATCAAGGAAAAATGACAAAAAACATGGAAGCTTGTCAACAAATAAAAAACGAAACGAAAATGTTTGGCAGTGACGACATCCAATCATAACTAGCATATGTGGAAAGGCGGGATTTACATTTACAGCGTTTAGCAGATGCCCTTATCCAGAGCGACTTACAATTGATACAATCATACAGTCCAAGCAACTGTGGGTTAAGGGTCTTGCTCAAGGACCCAACAGTGGCAGCTTGACAGAGGCAGGATTTGAACCCGGGACCTTCTGGTCCAGAGTCCAGTATGAATTATGAATAGAGCACATAGAGCATGCACATATATCTGATCTTCTGATCTTATATGTTTAATAAAGCTCATAATATATCATTTATTCTATTCTGCAATATCTCATGAGTGTCCACACCGAGTTTGAAGCAGATCTTTGATGGAAATGAGTTCTGGTGACCACTTTACTGTATACAGTTATTACAATGCATGCATACAGACCTGAGCTTATATCTTAATTAGATCTTATAATATATCATCCATTCCAATGTAATTCTATTCTAGAATATCTGCTGAATGTCCAAACCGAGTGTGAAGCAGATCTGTGGTGGAAATTGAGTAATAATCACTTTAATGTTTGCTTTTATTATCAATGCATTTACGTATTGCAACGCTTACATTTCATATTTTAGTTAACTAAAGCTACTGCAGATTTAGTCGACGAAAACTTGGACTAATACTAAAATCAATTCAGGTGACTAAATTATGACTAAAACTAAATTTCAGTCAAAAGACTATAACTAAAATGAAATAAAAATTTGCTGTCAAAATGAACACTGCATGTTACAAAGCCCGAATCATCTCGGTCTGGTTTCTTGAAAATGACAATTGTGATGAGTACTTAAATGGCCTCCGCAGTCAGCAGATCTCAATCCAACAGAGGGCCTTTGGGATGTGTTGGAACGGAAGATTCAAGTCATGGATGTGCAGCTAATCTGCACTAACTGCACAATATTATGTCAACACGGACCAAAATCTCTGAGATCTGTTTGCAGCAGCTTGCTGAATGTATGCCATGAATAATTAAAGCAGTTCTGAAGATATAAGGGGGTCCAACCTGGAAATAGTAAGGTGTACCTAATGAAGTGGCTGGTGAGTGTACAGTGTGTTACAGTGCTCCTTCACTGAGATGGAGATGATGCGAGATGTGAGGAATGTCAATCATTTGTCCCACACCAAAACCTTTCCTCTTCGGTTATATTTCATGGGATTATACAGTGGTGCTTAAAAGTTTGTGAACCCTTTAGCACCTTCTATACTTCTGCATAAATATGACCTAAAAGTAGATAAAGAGAACCAAGTTAAGCAAATGAGACAGAAATATTATACTTATTCATTTATTTATTGAGGAAAAATGATCCAATATTACATATTAGTGAGTGGTAAAAGTATGTGAACCTCTAGGATTAGCGGTTAATTTGAAGGTGAAATTAAAGTCAGGTGTTTTCAATCAATGGGATGACAATCAGGTGTGAGTGGGAACCCTGTTTTATTTAAAGAACAGGGATCTATCAAAGTCTGTTCTTCACGTTTGTGGAAGTGTATCATGGCACGAACGAAGCATTTTTGATATAAGCATCCCTGAAGAGAATCTTCTGTTCCACCACATCTCAAACCTGTTTTATTGGATTGAAATCTGGTGGCTGTTGAGTCTATGTTGAGCTAATAGGGGGAAAAAAAGAAAAAGACTAAAAGTAGTAAATGATGAAGGAACAAAAACATCTAAACATACAAGCCATAAAACACTGATAAGTTCCTATAACTGTAAATATATTTAGTGGCCATTGTGACAGCAGTGAAATGTTTGTGTCATGGATTAAACACCAGATTCAGCAGGTAAAACACTAAATCCTGCAGCACCGTGTCCTTCCTGTGACTCATACCCACCGTGGTAACATCAGGTCAGGGATTAATGTGTCCCTCAACCCTGTACACTTCAGGTTTCTGCTGACGCTGGTGCACTGTATGATCATCCTGTAGGAGTGAACTCCATGATCTTGCTGTGTGTGTGCGCTTGTGTTTCCTGAAACGGGCCTACAGGAAAGACGTCCAGGAGTGATCGGAAAACCACGGCGTGCCCTCAGTGATGCAGGATAAGCCCTCGTGTGTATCAGAATGTGACCTTCGACTTTCTCACCTGGCGTAGAGTGTGTAATTAAAAACAGCTGCTCAGGTTTCGTTAGATTAGCTTCAAATCCCCTTTTCATTGCAGATTGGGAAGGATCAGGCGGATTCCTCCCTCCCTCAGCTCGGATAGGAAGTGCTGAGGCAGCTGGAACAGAGAGCAAAAACAAGCAGAGGAAATAAGCAGGATTTAGGTTTGTGTTTACAATAACATAGGAATCAACCCTCCTGACGACGGTAAGATTTGATGCTATCACTAAACTTTCGCACGACACACCCATTCCCTACTTATCCAACAGTATGTAAAGCAAACAGATATTTAATAATATAGAGATCTAGTTTTTCTACTAGAGGGTAATAGTTTTCACTAGTAAACATTAAAATTCAATGTTTGGGGATATTCAGTAATTCCATATTAAAATAGAAGTGTTTGCTATTAAAAATATGACCATCACAACCAGTGTTACAAGTATTTTTTTAACTGAAGATTCTTCACATATATTTCCATTCAAAACAGCCATGTTTATTCAAATAATCTCTCACCTCTGAGCTCAGGACAGGATGCAGTGGTGATCCATCCCATTTCCATCCAAACTATTTGTCCTCGTCAGCTGTATAAGTTCTATACGTTGTTCCTGTTCACTTCTGACCTCGGTAACGTCAAAGCGAAGGTCATGTTATACTGGTACGGATACGTACGTACTTCCATAGCTTAAAGTTTGAGTTTTACAAGTTTCATATGTTTAAGTTGATTACAGATGTAGGGAACAAAAGTGTGTAGATCGGACTGGTTAAGGTCCACCTCCAGCAGCTGTTCACTGTTTACACAAACACATGTTCAGGATTAATTTTTCATTCACTTGGGCTTTGATGCTCTTTAATCATTGATGCCTGGTGCATCCACATTTCCTGTTTTTAGTGACTCTGACACAAGACCTGTATGTGGGTGGCCACATGTAAATCCAGTTAAAGACCCTGAAATCCAGAACTAATTCATTGTTGCAATCATATTGCATGACCACAATGCAATATGAGTTCAGAAGTAAAGCCTTCCGAATGCTCCAACGCATTCTTATGTTGGTTCAGTAGTGGTGTAGTGTAACTCTATAATTGGTAAGATGGTCCAGTGTAAATTGGTACAGTGTTAACTCTATAAATGGTAGATTAGTACAGTGTTACTATAATTTGTAATATGGTACAGTGGTGCTCTATAACTGGTAGATTGGTACTGTGTAATTTTATAGGATGCTACAGTGTAAATCTAGAAATGGTAGTTTAGTACAGTGTAACTAAAATTTGGTTAGGATTGTACAGTTGGTACAGTGGTACTCTGAGTATTATGTTAGATGTCTACTCTGTAACTCTGTATTTATTAGATCGGTACAAGAACTCTGCAATTGGTCTATGACTCGATTTGTTAGACTGATGCAGTGTAAGATAGTACAGGGTTTAAATGAAGCTCTGAAGATTGACATCTCCATATGTGTAGAAGCACTAAACCTGCGGGTGAAACATGTCCATTTATGGCTGTTAATGTTTATGACAAGTCAGTAGTCTCAAGTGGTTTCTCACCTTTGAAGTTGCTGACTTGACTTCTTGTTTCCCAGAAAATTATACTGCTGACCAGGAATTGGGTCTGAAAGTGTTGAATCAACATTCACAGTGCTTTCTGTGACTGTAAAAATGCACAGCATTTAACTGTTAGTGTTAACCACAAGTGTTCTAATAATATACTTTTAAGTGTATTATTTGTGCCAAGCTATACTAACTTGAGCACTTTAAATGTTCATTAATCAAGAGATGACTTTGACATTGTAGACGTTACTTCACTGGGAGAGAGTCAGCTGAGTAAGAACGTTGTAATGTTACGTGATATGAGCAGATCACCCAATATGAATTAGATCTATGCCCCTCTCTGAGGAGCACTGAGACTAGGGAACAAATTTTTGACAAAACGGAAGGTAATCCGGTGAGTACATGGAGAGCCCGGAAACTCTGCAAAGTGCAACATTCTGGACGTCATGAACACCAACTATACCATGAAACCTAGAGAACTGGACTGATCCAGAGATGAAGATCAATCTATGGTGGCTCAGCATTGGGAACCAGTGCTCTACCAACTGAACCATTTTGGTTGGTTCCCCGCCTCTGGTGTGGTGAAGTGAGGTCTGTTGGTTAGTTGTGTTTCCATGATTACTACAGACAATATATTCTGTGTTTAACTAGATTGAGGAGCAAAACAAAAATTAAAAAAATATTACATTATTTAGAATGTATTTCTATTGGTCGCTAGGTTCTGTCAAAAAATGCTGGAAATGTGACTTCATACTGTAAATTAAAATCTGAGACCCTTACACCCTAATATTCAAGATGGTGCATTCATAAAAAATGTTCTTGCCATCCTTCAGAACATGCACTGATGGGTGTTGGTTTGTTGTAGGAGGCTTTGTGTGCAGAGATGGCTTTTCCACAGGGTGATGGGTGTCTTAAATTACACAGTAACGGAAATACAGTAATAATGAAGTACACTTGATATGACATCTGTTGGCTAGCCATTCCTAAAATAAAGAAAATAAAATCTGGTTTATCCTCTAATGTTATTTCAGTATAAAAAATGCAGGCCTGACTATCATTAGCTGATTCATGCCTATGGTGAGACGTAAGATTCACTTTTAGGGGATGATGCCAAGCAAGTGCGAACCTTTAGCATTGTAATGTAGTTTTAACCAACTTTCCAACATTGGCGTTAAGCAGTAACCAATGATGATGCTTAATTTCTCCTTTTTAAAGAAAGTTTTTTTGCCATCCATGACTGAGACCCACAGACGACAACAGCGATAACACATTCTTACAAAAAAACTTTAACAGAAAAGTTAGTTCCATCATTGAAAGGGCAAATTACATTGACTTAACACATTTAAGAAACACTTGCATTTGATTTTGGGGACACCATTATCCAGAGCCACTGAGCTTGATATAGATCCTTAACCACATAGCCACCCTCCACTAGTAACTTAGGGTGTACTCCCACTATGTCCCCTCCCCACGCCCCCTGCTGGCCTGCCCTCACATTACGCTTAAACGATCTGGGGCCCGAGCACCCCTAAGTCATCGCAATACTACCTTTTGTGTGATCAGAAGCGCTTGCACAAACACAATTGAATTCATGGTTGTACTTACTGTGTGGCTTTTTTGGAAATGTTTCGGGCGCTGACACACAGCCCTCTCAAACGAATTACAGATGTATTGATTATGCAGTGCAGTGATTAGTCATTAGCCAGTCAGAGCCAATTAGAAGTGAGCTGAGCAGGTAAGGCTAAGGTTTTTGCTTAAGGAACCAACAGGGGCAGTTTAGCAAGGCTTGGATTTGAGCTAGGTTTGCACTTGCTTGGCATCTCTCCCAACCCACTACCACAAGTTCATTGCTGTAACCACTAAACTACCACCCACCTTGCTTGAGTCTTCTACAAAAATATAAATTAATGTTAGACGTAAAGGTGTATTACATGTGGATGAGATTTGTCCTTAAATAACTGTCTGCTGTCACCTCACGTGCCACAGCGCTTGGGTATTCAGTTACTTCTGATTATTAAAGTGTCATACGTATATATCATAAGATTACAAACAATAATAAATGCGTTTGTTGTTCTCTAATATCAAAGTAATCCACAATGATGCATCAGGTGGGATTGTGAGAATTGTTTCTAAACTAGACCGACATTCAAATCCCATTCTTTCAGTTTATACTGTTTTACAATTACAATACAAACAAAACAGTAATTTGGGAAAGGGTCTTAAGCTGTTCTCGGAATGAAAGGCGACCCCCATTGTGGTAAAGCTCTTCCGTTCATTCCGCGGAGTCCCCCAGCAGAGACCTCACCCGCCCGAACCATTACACACAATGTAGGGGTGTTTTATCAATACCGTCCGGACCTTGTAGTGAAAAAGAAAATAGTAAAGACATTACTTGTTACAGCTGTGCACAATATTCCTTCGTAAAGACACAGGATGGGTACAGATCTGGTTATCGTAATGCTTTGTGAAAACTAGCGTAAGTATTCGGTTCCTGTTCTTCCCTTCTGTAAAATAATGGAGCAACCCGAAGCCACACTCCCAGTGCAGTCAATCAGCTTAAAAGAGTGGAAAGTCACCGCTCAGGAAGAAGCGCGGAGCGGGTATTGTTCGCGTTTCATGGCTTTATTCCTAAATATCACTGTAATAGATTCACTTTATGACTGAAAACTAAATACGCTCGCTGTAGTTAGTGATGGACAACTTGTGCTCCGGGTCAACGCCAGTTTGTGAACGGACTGAACCGGCGAACTGAGCTGAGGTACAAGCTAGCTACGTCTTCCTCAGGTCAGTGTGATTAAAATATGTCTTAATAATGTGATTAACTCGGTCCAGTTGTCATGAGAATGGGTTTGAAGTAGTTACTGGTGCATTTGCCAAGCGAAACCTGGCATTTCGGGTGTAAAGTTAACGGTTTGTCGGTACGACCGTTATACAGTTTGAAGTTTAAACTTAGCAAACTTGCGCGTGTTCAACTTTTACAAAGCGCGTGCGCTGGTTTGCATTGAATGTATGGGAATACAGCAGTGCTCTTAAATCCTTTTTTGCATCATAACTGATTTGTTTCATTTAATAAAATGCAGTGAGCGTGTAAAGCACTACAGGGATTTGTTTTGTACGGTAGGATTTGATTAGTTAATCCTAATTTCATGTGTATGGGTGGTGTGATTAGACACATAACCTGATCCACTGACTTATGGCGTGTCTGACAAAGTGGAGGAAGTAAATAGCAGCTGTCTGTCTTAAAATGTAACACCGTATATGGTTTACTAGTGCTATTTAATGGGATATGTATTGGACTGTGGATCAAAGGACCAGGGTTCAAATCCCTTTGCCAAGCTGCCACTGGTGGGTCCTTGAGCAAGACCTTTAACCCACAATTGCTTGGATTGTAAAATTGTATCAGTCGTAGTCTAAATGTTTATTACTGTTATACAGCCTCATGTAGCACAAGGTCAGTGGCTTAGCAAAATAAACACCACTGCAGGTTTTGTTCTCCAGCAGGAAGATGGAAAATTCCATAAAGTCAACTCTAGTCTTGATGTGAAGATTCACAAACACAGTCCTATTATACATGTGTAATTGCCTCTTAACAACAAGCAGAATAAAAAGATAAACTAAACTGGGTTTGAACCGATGTAGTGTTACAAATGACTTGTATTGGTTGTGTAACTCCGTCATCTCCTGCAATTCTGTGCAACTTTTTATTACTCAAAAGTGGACCCGCAGGAAGTGGTGAAATGTAGTCTTTATGACGATCAGTCACGCAAAAGTCCTACAGTGTCTCCATTTACCAGGTGATCACACCTCCTCAGGTTGTCCGCTGGTAGTCCTGTGTTTTCCTGCTGTAACACCTGGCTAGGTGTGTTAGTAGCAGGAACAGCATAAAGTGCGCAGTAATTGTGCGGGACTGCGATGCTTGGGAATGTTTTCATCCTCCATCCTGACCAATCGTACAATGCAAATGAAGGTGTATTATATTCTGTTAATTAGTCTAAACAGATGGTGTGCTTTCCTTGCATTCAAATGTCTTTAAATGTCATTTCCATGTATGTCGTTAGTAAGCAACAGTGAACATCCTGTTGACAAGAGCAAGCCAATACAATACGAGGTCTTTACAAAAACGGTTTTGAAAGACACAAAGTATCACTTAATTGTCATTATCGACAAATCCCAGTTTTTATACAAATTTTTTGTCAGTATCGCACTCCCCTGCTATAAACATTTCTGAAATGTATTCTGGGAAACGTTCAGTGCTTTTTAGCAGCACTTTTAAAAATCTATTCTGTAACCATTTGTAAGTAGAGTGAACATTTCTACAACTGAAGCAATGTGCTCAGTTTTCTTGGACCTGGTTTCCAGCAGCAGTGTTTTGAATCAGTTGCAGATGCTTAACTGGACATTTTTTTGGGATGTCCAGTTAAGAGATCTTTAGTGATCCACCCTGCTGTAGATAAAAGCATGGATGAGCTGCTGTCAGTCGTCTTGGGATACCAACTAAAATTATGTGCATTCAGATGGTACTCAAAGTTGGGTGAAAAACAGGAGGTAGTTCTGCCTGAAATCTGAGGCAAAGAGGGAAATGGAGAGATGTGTTAACAACAAAAGTGTTAACAACAAAAGTGTCCATGAGTTCAGCTGCACAGGTTAAAGTATCTCAAAGCAAATAAATTCATTAATTCTGTTATCCGCATGATCCTGGTCAGGCTCGTGAGAGCCAGTGCCTAGCCGGCAGCACAGGGTGCAAGGCAGGAACAACCCTGGGGAATGCAGTGCTCAGATACACAACCGCGATGTGTTATTCGATTCCTTTCCAAACCTCTTTGATGTCCAGACAGAAGGAATTTCTGGTCTGGAGGTATTTAGAACACCTGCTAGTATCTATCAGTGCTGTGTTAAGGCCTGTTCATACCGAGCCTGGTTTATTGTGTAAAAATCGGACATGTTTTAACGTAGTGGGACCTTCACACCGAGTCCGATATGGTTTTTTTTTTTTTTTTTTTTTTTTGTCTAAACACTTAAACTCTACCTGCTTTTGCTTTCTTTAATTTCCCTTCTCTTAATTTGTCACAGAGATTTCCCCTCGTCTTTTTCACATTGTCAACTTAAAAAAACAAAGGCACGAGTGGAGATTAGTGCAGGAAGCTACAGTTTGTTTTTGTGGGTCTGAACAGGTTAGAATGCACTTGGATAAACAAGAAAATGCTTACATAGTGTCACTGTGAGGTTCATCACCATCATTCTCCAGCCTTTCAGTTCTGTTCCGCCACATCTTTTCTTTAATATCCATGTTTTTAGAGTCACCATGTTGCTTGTCCTATAAGCTCTCTGCTATGTGCAGGATGATCTGAAAGCCTGATTTTAACGCATCCGAACAACGCAAAAATGGAACAGGCTCCGATTTAAAATTTTACGCAGCATGACAGTCCGTCGGTTTCGGATTCAGCGTGAAGGACGGGGTTAATATGCGTGTGTTCTATTTCAAAACTCGACAAGCATTTTTTTTTCATCTGTTAAAATCAGACTTGGTGTGAAAAGGCCTTTAGGTGTGTATACTACCTGAAAAGTATTTGTTGCATTAAGTGAGGGTAGATATCACGTCAAAAACAATATTTGGCTAAACGTTTGTCATGGTTTGATGTTATGTATGAAATATTCCACACTTTCAGAACAACACTTGGTTTCTTGTGTATTTTTGCACTCGGAATCTGAATCCAACCTTTTGTTTTCCCCTTGAAATTCTCACATTTTGCTCGTTCTTTTTAAAGTAATGCGAGTAGATTATGTTTAGGGGCACTTTGAGGTTTTTGACCCGAGTGGTGCACCACTTTTACTGAGTATTCCTCGGGTCTGTCTCCATACCGAGTGAGCATCACTGCTGCTTCCTTTCTACACAGGAAATCTTAATACAGTTTAATGAGACAAACTACCGAGTTACCAGTTGCGTCACTGATTGTACACAGCATGCATTGCAGCCATTAACATCACAAGAATACTTGTGACATTTTACATCTCTGGGTCCCAGGCTTGCGTTTATCAGAATTTTGTTCTTATTTTTTGAGGTGCAAACATGCTAATTTGATGTATGTTGTAACTGGACATAAATAATTTGATTAAAACAAGGGAGTCAAAATATCATGGGATGTACACAAAAGTATAAAAATAAACACTTAATGGAGAACTACAGGAAAAGTAAATTTAGTATTACTGTTAATAATGAACATTTTACAAATAAAAAAACTGAGACTGAATAACAGATGCAGTGTAATTAATTTATTTTTATGTCTTCCACAGTCATGCAATTCAATTTTATACATTTAGGTACAAACTATTAAAAGAAAAAGGGGAAAAAAGATTTTATTTACAAACCTTTTCATATATTTAAACAATTGCATCATTTTTCTTGTTTCCTCAGTGCACATTTGTTACACATTAAAGCTAGGGTAATTTCAATGCTATGCTGAACAAAATATTTATTTGTCTGGAGGAATAACTGAATAAAGTACAGAGGAAATGTTTTTTTTTTTTGTGGGATAGTGGGGAGGTGCATGTTAAGTTTGAAACAGTAAAACAAGTACTCCTTGATTAAAAAGCATACCCTGCACTGACTGAGTCTGGTGATGAGAAAGTAGATTAAATGGAGATTAAAAGTCTAAAAAAGCCTTATTAATAATTTAATATAAGCTTACACTATCACTTAACCATACTCGATAGGAAAAAAAATCATGTACGAATTCACCTAGAAAGTAGAAGGTCCATCTATTTTAGTTATAAAAAAATAATTGCCCAGTGTTATTCTGCCTTCCAAATGGGAAAGACTTTAGGGCACATCCTCTCCCAGATGGGTTGCAGAAGTAACAATGATGATATTCTGCATGTTGAATATTATTGTGCTTTCTGTAACTGATAATCGATACATCCTTATTTGCTTAATTGTATAACCAAGTGTAGCAACACTCAATCTGCAGGTTTAGCACGCAACATGGTTTCATTCTTCTGAACATGTACTGACCTGTTGTGTAAGTTCATCTGATTTACATTAAATTAAAGCACAAGTACTTTACCTTCTTTTCAGGATAATTAATGCAGAAAAGGGCACTCAATCTTAATTTAAACAGATTTATGTCCGCATTGGAACAGATAGTTTGGGCAAACTCACTGGATAGCAAGAAGTTCAGAGCTGAAAGTGGCCATTTGAGATTGAATTCCAAATGGAGATGGTAAAATGGAATTTTTAATGTCTTGCAGGAACAGTTCACGTAAACATTGCTACAGAGCTGTTTATTAAGCCAGATGTATACAGACAGAGATGCAGAAACGCTACGAGATGGAATAAACAGGGGTAAACTGATGATACTAACTGTTGTTCTTTTGAGGCTTTACATTGTTCTTCGGAGCACAGGAACAGCCCAGATCTGTTGCCTCCTCCCCAGTGCCCCAGTGGAGAGCAGGGGTATTATGGGCAATATGACATGTGTAAAGTCTTGTGCATATAAACTATCGCATGATATGATGTAATCAATCAGTTCTATGATCTTTGTTTGCTGTTTTCCATGAATTAATTTGTCTGTATTGGTAAGGTAAAGAGTTTTCCAGAGGATCACAACTCCATCTAATATCAGATTGTCTCTGTGTGTGGGTGTGTCTCTGGGTGTTGCAGGGCGTAGAGGTGTCCCTGTAAGAAACGGGAGCGATGATGCTCTGTCTCTCTGTGCATCTACTTTGCCTGGCTGCTCTGTCAACCATCCTTGCGCAAGAGCTGAAACCCACAAGATGGCCACTTTACTCCCAAAAGCCTCTGCTGCTGGTGTGGAATGCCCCGACCGAAGACTGCATGCCGAGGCACCACATCGATTTCCAGTTCAATCTATTCCAGATCGTGGCCTACCCAACCGAGGGCTTTGTACGTCAAAATCTCACCATCTTCTACAAGGACCGTCTGGGTCTGTACCCCTTTTACGAAGATGATGGCACACCAAAGAACGGGGGCCTGCCGCAGCTCGCTAGCCTCGAGCAGCATTTATCAAATCTCCCTAAAGGACTTGATAAATATATTAAAGAACCCAAGGCTAAAGGGCTGGCTGTCATCGACTGGGAGGATTGGAGGCCACTCTGGATTCGCAACTGGAATGCCAAAAATATTTATCGTGAAAAATCCAAGCTGCACGTACGCGAAAAAAATCCAGGTTGGACTCCGGAGCAGGTGGCCAAAGTGGCTCAGCAAGAGTTTGAGTCCTCGGCACGCAAGTTCATGCAAGACACGCTGCGCTTGGCCAAAACCCTCCGACCCGAGCAGCTCTGGGGGTTTTACCTTTTCCCTGACTGCTACAACCATGACTACACAAGCAACGGAGCAAAGAACTACACTGGTCGTTGTCCTAGCGTGGAGATGGCGCGAAACGATGAGCTGCAGTGGCTGTGGACCGAGAGCAAAGCGCTCTTCCCATCCGTGTATTTACTCCCTGCACTGAAGGACCAGCCGATCGGACGGCAATTCGTCAGGAACCGGGTCAGAGAAGGGATGAGGTTGGCATCGACCGGAAATGGCACCGCACGGCCCGTGTTCATCTACACACGACCCACCTACATCAACGAGCTCACGCTCTTAACAGAGGTGAGATGCATTTAATGTTTAATAAGCGTTGAGTCAGTTCAGTGCAAAGTGTAAAAGTCTTAGGCCACCGTTTAGAGTTTTTGTTTAGCAATAGTATAATGACCATATATAACATATTGGCCACGATTGGCCCAAAACTTTCAAACTTGGATTTATGTTTTTCTTTGTGAGCTTTAGCATATCTTGGCCTTCCGAAAAAGTGGTTTCTTAGCTGCTGCCCTTCCTGATCAAGCTTCTTTGGATTGTAATATTGTAAAATTGGGTCAACTGAAGCTGCTGGTGCTTAAGTGTAAGGGAGGTCACAAATGCCACTGCAGCCTATAGAAGCTTTTTTTTCTAAACAAGTTTGTTTTAAAATATAAATTTCCTGTATGTTGTATTTTAATAAAGGGACTGAAATAATTATACATGATCATTATACCGTTACTAAAACAACAGAATATGTGATCTAATGTTGGCTGATGACATTAAAAGCTTTGCAGTAATCACATACCGGTATGATTGGAGTTGGCAGTAGTAAAATTTATTTTGTGTTCGTCACACACAGTAATGAGATTTCCTTAAATAAAATCCCAGGATTTAAAAATATTTAAATGTTTGTGTAATGTATCACCTAATGGGCATGGCCACCAATAGCCTAATACTGATGAGTAACAGCAGTGAAGCAGGTAGAGACAGGTAGACCTTTGTTTCTGTGCTTTCTTGCTGAAACTAAACATGAGTCAAATGTCTATATTGAGCATCGGGTTACAACAAATGTACCTTATTTATGTGGACAGTAATGGACCAGAACCTCCTTTTTACACTCATTGTTCTGTTTATCTGCTGCACTTACCATTTACTTGTTTAATTATACAGTTGCAGAATATAGTTCATCTATTGTTTTGTGTACTTTGTGAGCCCCCTTTCACCCTGTTATTCAATGGTCAGGACCCCCACAGAGCAGGTATTATTTGGGTGGCGACTCATTCTCAGCACTGAAGTAACACAGCCATAATCACATCAGTGTCACTGCAGTGCTGAGAATGATCCACCATTCAAATACTTGCTTCGTGGTGGTTCTGTAATGGTCCTGACCATTATAGAACAGGGTGAACAGAGTATGCAGAGCATCAGGTGGAGTACAGTCTATAATTATAGAACCACGGAGCACAGCTATATGGTAAATGGTGCTGCTAAAAATGGATTGACGCCTAACCAGCCCTACAAATGAACTGGTACCCAATTCAGGATGCATGCTTACATGTGTCCTGTCAATTCCAATTTAGGAATCCAGACCAGGATAGGTGGTGTAAAATATGAGGAATAAGAGAGATTGAGTGTGTTTACATGGACTTAATACAATCATAGTCTGATTTCTGCATCTGGTTATTCGGGTGGTCATGTATACAGCATACTCTGATCTATAAATCTGATTAAAGAGAGCTGGAATTTACTCCAGTAATTGGATTACTCATTGCATGTATACCAGTTACCACATTATAATAGGTGCTTTCAGTCTGCGCATGTGCACGAGCATTCCCCCATGGTTGCCAAGTCCATGCATTTCTGAAGACTTGGCATTAGTTTTCCTCTTGTTCCATTGACTTTAGGTTTTTTTTTTCTTCTCACTGAATCTAGCAACCCCGGAATTAAATGCGGGGACTCATGAACATTAGCCAGTGTGAGAGAGGCCTTCAGTTGCTTAGAAGTTACCCTGGGGTCCTTTGTGACCTTGCCAACTATTACATGCCTTGCTCTTGGAGTGATCTTTGTTGGTCGACCACTCCTGGGGAGGGTAACAATGGTCTTGAATTTCCTCCATTTGTACACAGTCTGTCTGACTGTGGATTGGTGGAGTCCAAACTCTTTAGAGATGGTTTTGTAACCTTTTCCAGCCTGATGAGCATCAACAACTCTCTTTCTGAGGTCCTCAGGAATCTCCTTTGTTCGTGCCATGATACACTTCCACAAACGTGTTGTGAAGAGCAGACTCTGTTCTTTAAATAAAACAGGTTCCCACTCACATCTGATCGATCATCCCATTGATTGAAAACACCTGACTCTGATTTTACCCTCAAATTAACTGCTAATCCTAGAGGTTCACATACTTTTGCCACTCACTAATATGTAATATTGGATCAGTTTCCTCGATAAATAAATGACGAATATAATAATTTTGTCTCATTTGTTTAACTGGGTTCTCTTTATCTACTTTTAGAACTGGTGTGAAAATCTGATGATGTTTTAGGTCATAATTATGCAGAAATATAGAAAATTCTAAACATTCACAAACATTCAAACACCACTGTAGAAATCATATAAAGCCAGAGGTTTCCTTTTTATGGATTACCCAAGTACATGTATACTTGTTGATCGGATTACTGACCAAATCTGATTTTCTGTAAATGCACTCACTGATTTTAAATTAGTAGCAACTTCTGTAACAGTGACGGACTGTGAGGTGCTGCTGCTGAATTTGGTAGCCTAGTGGTTAAGGTACTAGAGTATGGACCAAAAGGTCCAGGGTTCAAATCCCACCTCTGCCAAGCTGCCACTGTTGGGTCCTTGAGCAAGACCCTTAACCCACAATTGCTTGGATTGTAGACTGTACCAATTGTAAGTCGCTCTGGATAAGGGCGTCTGCTAAATGCTGTAAATGTAAATATAAAACATGCTTTAGAATTATTACCCTTGCTGAAAAGGTTATGGAAGAGGTCTTTGTGGTTAATCTTGCTTTGAAACTAAATCGCTGTCATTATGTGCATGACAGATGTTTGTACTCTCTATTAAGCAGGAACGTCTATCTCTGACTCTCAGGTCTGCAGTTTCCTATTGTTTGTGATTAATGTCTCAGGAAATCTCTGCTCTCCATGAAGGAAAGAATGCATGCACTGCTTTAAGACAGCTTTACAGGAGACGCTGCAGTGATGCAGACAGTTCTCTAAAATCCAATTGTGCACTTTGAGGGGGGAAAAATAAACACTGCCATCTGTCCTATGACCTCTTCCTCACTACCCCTTTATATGAAGGAGCAGAGACTCAATCTGGCGCATTTATGTTCTCTGAATGTTCTACAGCCTGTGACTGAACAGGAGATTCTGTTTTGTTCCTAATTATTCACATTTCAGAAGCAGTGAGTTTGTTTTGGCAGAGAAAAGGCTTGCAGTGGGAGTGCATTTGTCATGAGGAATTTAAACCTGACCGAGCGTAAACACAGAACCTGTGCACACACAGAGTCCTGTTGTCTTTCTAGAGACAAAGGCTTGTGTGTTCTTATCCCATGGTGATTCTCATTAGTGGCTCTGTGTGTTTGGAGCACCGTAACGACCTTCAGCCCTGTTGGGGAGGTTCGTTACTTTGTGGTAGATGTTTTAGCTTTGGCTTCATCCTGATCAGTAATGTTAAGTGACGGTTCAGACGGCTTGGATTTTTCCATTCTGTTTATTTATTTGTGGGTGAGTGAGAGGGCAATGAAAAGTAAGTTCAGGTCGTGGTGTGTGGATGTTGAATGAGTTGGAGTCTGTAGCCAGACTCTTGTCAGCTCTGCCAACACACACCAGCACACAGTGAGTCCTTCAGAAACTCCCACACTCCTCAGGGCAGAGAGACACTCAAAATTTTAATATGGGAAACTGTCCGTCTGGCTCTGTGTGTAATTTAGATTTTCACATTTTCCGATCTAGTCCACGGTGAATGTGTCTGAAACAACAGGGGTGATGGATGTTGATACAGAAAACCATGAGCTTACCAGGGTCCCCACTTGTTTAAATAGATATTTGTCTTCGAAACACAATCTTAAAGACTCACTTTGTTCCTGATACATAACCAGAAAACACAATATCTAGAGTAACTTCCACACTTGTGGTCATTCAAAGCAAATTCATTGATAGTGTTAATGGCAGTTTTGCAATAAATGCCTATAAACAGAAAACAGGATAGATTGGGTATATATCAGTATAGGCTGATTGTGTGAATGAGTGTGAGAGGGAGATGTGAGTTCATAAGGGAGAATGGTGATTCAGTCTCACGATTATGTAGTTGATAAGGATTTAAAACCCGTCCATTCCATTCCATGGTAAGCATAATGGCAACCATGTCTTACTCAGCCCTTGCTTGGATGTTTGGCTGGTGCCCCTGTGGATGGGATTCTTTTCTAATTAGCTGCAGTAATACACAAGCCCATGAAACTGTCCAACAAAGATAGGCCAGTAGTCGTAGTCATTTCCCTTTGATGGGAAACATGCAAGAGTTGCCCTTATTTTCCACTGTATAAGGGGGGTGAGAACATTTGGCTGGTCCTCACAAACATAAACTGAAGCTTTCGTTTGAAATGCTAAAAGACTAAAAAGATTTGCATTGGACTACAAGGACAGGGTTAGGGTGTATGCTTACATTACATTATGTGCTTGTGATTTCAATCTAGACATGGTAGGGAGGCCATGATATAGTAAGTTTTGCACAAAGCTAACAATATATCCTGCTGTGCTGAACACCCACTCAGAAGGCAGATATTTTCTGTGATGATAGATAGGAGTAGGATGAGGTTTTTTTTCTTTTCTTTAATCTGATAAGTGGGTCTTCATCTCGGAGTTACAGCCTTGTGTCAATGAGCGGAACTCTGATGCTGTTTAATCATCTGCAGACATTGTGGGTTTGCTAGCAGCTGGTTTTCTGCAGGAGGTTGTGCAGATTAGTAGGGTGGGTACCCTGGCTCGGACGTCAGTCCATCGCAGAGCTGGCAGGGTCACTACTGCTAGGGGATAATCCTTAATCACCCACACAGCCTCCTACACAGCCAAATGTGCCTGTTTCTGATGCTTGACCTGGACGTCAAAGGGGAAAAAAAACACAAAATGGCTCTTGTAGTATTTCTCAACATGGTAGCACAGCTGGGTAGATGGCTAGATCAAGCCTTCAAGTATGCACTGTGGTTGGAAATTGACAAGGAAGGATAAATTGACAGAACACAGAACTCTGGTTTGAGTGTCACATACAAATACAACTGGATCCCCTTGGGAGGTCGTAGAGGATCATCCACTGGAGTGGTGACCATGAACTGTGACCCCTGCCTCCCCTGTACTGGACTGGCATCCCATCCATTGCATGCTTACGCCTGCAACCTGTGTTTTATGAGATGGGTGCAGCCCTGACTATTACGAGGATAAAACATAAAATAAATGGCATTACGCAGAGCACTAAAGTATATGGTACGTTAAACGTCATGTTTTTGGTTGGAGTTTGAGGGCCTGGAAGCAACAGCAAATCCAGAAGGGTTAATCAGGTGCTTCATGGATCAGTTTTTAATCCAGTTTAATTTGGGTGGTGTGCTGTTTGGAATTCAGTCAAAGTTCAATCTTAGTCTCATCTTTAAACAGAGATTAATACAGGCAAGTACAAACTACATTAAACACAGAAATTAATTTGAGACTTGAAATTAATTATGGATTTTGAAGTTTTTATTCTGTGTAGGTTTTTTTATTATTTCTATGCCTATTTATCTTTTCTTGTCAAGCTAATTAAACTGCTACGTGAAAATGATTATTATTAGGAGGAAGAGGGAGTTGAGTATGCTGTATCTTATGACAACACAATTGTTGCATAGTGGCTTAAAATGGAATGTGATGACAATGCACGAGTGAGCTATAAAAAGGCGCGCACCCAGTTTAAGCTCATTTGACCCTTGTTGGCACAAAGATTGTGCTGTATAGACAGTGGCATTTCTGTTTTATCAGTTTTCTGGGATTGTGTGGAAACATGAGGGACAGACCCCAAAAGAACCAAAAACTGGAGGTGAAGCTTGAGTCCCTTCCACCAGTCCATGGACTGAAGATCTAAAGGCCATCTGAGGAGAAAAGCAGAATTATGAGAGATTCTGCACCAAGAGGAAGCAACAGCTATTTTTTTCCACCGATTGTACAGAAGAGCCATGAACGTGGGACTGCTGACTAGCCCAAGGAGTTGTGTGTAGTTGGCACATCTGCTAAGAAGGTCAAAAAAGGCCAGAATGTCACAAGAGATGTCAGAACAGGTGGTCAGTCATGGATCATTCCTGGACATGTCCCATCACGAATCTGAAGGTGTTCGGGCTCTTCAGCCCTCCTGAGTTATAAGCCACCAGCTAGGCTGCCTCCATTGGACTGTAAAGGACAGCTGGGTATGCCTGCTACACCTTTGGCTGATAATCTGCGCTTTTGGTTCAACCGTAGCTCTGTGTCCCAAAGTCAAAGGTGAAACTGAAGATGTATGATGATGAGGATTAAGATTGATTAGCTCTACTGACTATAGTGTGTTAGAGGTTAAGTCAAGTCAGATTTATTTATATCAGCTTTTTACAATGGAGCATTGT
Source organism: Ancistrus triradiatus (assembly GCA_025084515.1). Classification (NCBI taxonomy): domain Eukaryota; kingdom Metazoa; phylum Chordata; class Actinopteri; order Siluriformes; family Loricariidae; genus Ancistrus; species Ancistrus triradiatus. The sequence continues at coordinate 668,571 of JAJAGP010000139.1, forward strand.
CTCAAAGCAGCTTTACAATTTTACATCTACTATCTAAGGCCAATCCTATAGTGAGCAAGTCTAGGGTGACAGTGGCAAGGAAGAACTCCCTAATATTATAAGGAAGAAACCTTGGGAGGACCAAGACTCAAAAAGGGGGACCCATCCTTGAATGGTCATTTTATTTAGTAGTAGTGGTATTACAACCCTAAATCAGAAGACGTTGGGACGGTATGGAAAAAAAGTGCTAATTTAGGCATAGAAATTTACAAAAAACAAAACTACATGATGTAACATCAAACACATGATGTCAACAGGTGATTGTAATCATGATTTGGTGCAAAAGCAGTATCCACAAAAGGCTGAGTCTTGGAGCAAAGGGGACATGATGCATTTGTGTTTACAAGTGGCTCGGTTTCTTTGCTTTTTCTGTCAGTATGAGATGCTGCCAAACAGTAAGCATCACCACCACTAATTACTGAGCCTGAATCTAATGGGTAATGTTTTATCAGAAGTTGTACTCTCCTGGCTTTGCGCTCATCTTTTTCCTGTATTCATAACATCTTCAGGATTTTTGCAGTAACGGTGACTGCTAAACAGATTCATTCATGAATTTCTCCTGACTTGCATAACCTGTTTGGGCCCAGTGCATGTTTCTTCATGTCTAACTGTAACACCTTTTTCTGTGTCTGTGCAGATGGATCTGGTGTCCACTATAGGTGAGAGCGTGTCTCTGGGAGCTGCCGGCGTCATTCTGTGGGGTGATTCCAAGTACGCCAGCAGCAGTGTAAGTCTGCATCTTGCACAACACTCCTCCACCTCATAAAGTGCTGTACTATCATGTAGTGTGTGTGGGTAGATGGAAAACACACCTACATTCAGTCATGCCAGCACATACACAGTATTTCCACATATCAAGCTATTTTAAGTGGCAGTGGCAAAAACTATTCAGTAAGTGCATATTTTGTGTTACTGACTTTCACCTGTTGCTATAAAATGGTACAATGACTGACTGGTTTTGCTAGATCGTAGTACAGCACTGTGCAGAAGTGTTGCAGACGACATTGTCTGAGAAACAGGAAGTCATTCTGACTGTAATTTTCTCAGGGGAAAGAAAAGATGATCAGGACACAAGATCAGAGTGGCTCTTACCCAAAGAGGAACTTACCCAATGTTCTGTTTGTATACAGTGGAACCTCAGAACTTGAACGTAATTGGTTTTGGAACGCTGTTTGAACTCAAAAGTCTGAATCGCATTTCCCCATAAGTAATATAAATGGGATTAATCCTTTCCCATGCCTAAATGATTGATATTTCTGCCTGTGTTTGTATGTAATTAACGATTAAAAGCATGAATAAAGCAAGGAACGTAATTTAACATCAATAAAGACATGCAATAAGTGAAATGATATGATAGCATATCATATCATTGAAATGATAGCGGAGTAAGGCCTACCTATGATAAATCATTCCACTATTAGAATTTAGTTTGAATTTGGGGGCAAAACATTTGATGTTTGAATTGGTCGACCAAAGAAGCGTTTGATTTCCGAGATTCCACTGTATTTGTTTAATAGTGCTATGGTACTGTGGTAGCCTAGCTGTTAAGGTACTGGACTCTGGCCCAGATGGTCCAAAGTTCAAAACCCACTTCAGCCAGGCTGCCACTGTTGGGTTCTTGGGCAATAAATGTTAAAGTAAGTCTATTATACTAAGTAATCTGGTTTCATCTCAAATGTCTCAAATACTTAAATGTATTAATTACTCTTGCCACATAAACAAGTTTCCCTTTCTTTATTGGAAGGTTGAAATTTAGAAATGGGGCTGTGATTTGGCGCTTAAGTCTGTGCCCCTTTCTAGATCATTCTAGAAATCGAATAAAATGAAGACCATTGCACAGTTTCACGTTCTTCTATGATCTGCTCACGCAGGCCAGCTGCCGAAGTCTAAGGGATTACCTCCGCGTGGGCGCCCTCGGCCATTACCTGCTCAACGTTTCCTCGGCGGCCGAGCAGTGCAGTGCCCGACTATGCGGCTGGCACGGGCGTTGCCTGCGCAGGCGCCCTGACACAGACACTTACCTGCACCTGAGCCCTCGTACGCACAAGCTCGAGCTGCGTGAAGGGCAGTTAGCCGTCCGGGGGCAGATGGACAGCGACGAGCTAGCACAGCTGAACCAAGACTTTCAGTGCCAGTGCTACACCGGGTACAAGGGCGCAGAGTGCGCACAGAGCGAATCCGGGAACGGTGCCTCATCCGCAGGAGGCTTCATTCTTGGGGAAGTGGTGTTAATGCTGGTGCTAACACTAGGCTTTTTGCACTGAGCGCTGGATGAGTGGAAGAGCAGCAGTGCAGAACATACCAGAAAGTTCCACGCCGGCTGAGCCCAGCCATGGTTCTGAGGGAACGGATGCGGAATGAAGCCAAACAACAAGAGGAAAACTTTATTGCTTTTGAGCAGCCTTTTTATAAACAACGTTTTTACACTGCCTGAAGTGATCGTTGAGGGATTGATGCTTGTTTTCCACTGATTTTGGTCCAGCACACGGATGAATAATAAGAATATAGCCTAAGAAAAATGAAAGATGAGAAGTCATGATGATGGCCTAGCGGCAGACCAGTGGTATGACGTAAACATAACTACAGAAGATCAAATAAATTACAATAGTCTAATCATGGAACGCATTTCATAGTCTACACAGAAATTGTTAGCTTTTGATTCTGAAAGTCTAGCGCATTTGTAGCCTTGTTAGTTTTAGTGTAGCTCCCATTACTTTCATTGCAATTCCCAGTAGAAGGTTGTCTTGGGTCCTAGAACTGACAGTGAGCACAACAGCACAGTAGTAATTCATCTTTAATGGCAGTTGCGTTGGTGTGCAAGCATTTCTGTGTTATGCTGCGTCCAAGGTAGTCTTTACCCCCTAACCTGTTCATAAAATGGTTTCCGTTTAAGAACTGAACTAATTTTTACCAGATGAGAACCATGTCAGAGAAATTTGTGATGAGGAGTTTGTGAATTGAGCTGGATCGTTTGGAAATGTATCTGTGAGTAGCAACACTGAGAGCTTTGTAAACTCAGACCTAGAACTGTTATCCTTAGGAATACTTTGTCCTTTTGCAGGAAAGGTTCCAGATTAGCCTCTTCTCCCCCTTGAGGACTCGACATGGTTGAGCTAGACATCTAGGCAGTGTAGGTAAGCTGCTGCGGTGTAACTCGGCTTATGTTAACACCATGTTTAAGTCAATCTGAGGGCTAGCCAGATTCCTATCAGATGTAATAACCATGTGCAGTGCGCTGCTATGTTAATCAGTGCAGGTTTTACATTCCCATGTCCAGCGTGGGACTTGAGTTTAGCTACACTACTACATAGAGTATTATTGTGCAGTGTTCAATCTTAATCACTTAAACCTGTGCTTGTTAGGCAGCAGTATCGCTGCTACAGGACCCTCCTAATACCTGTGGCATTTTACAAAGAAATGACCTACAACAACGACATGTACCAAGTAAAACTAAATTCTGAGCTACAAGAAACTACAAGATTACAAATGATTCGTCAGGCACTGTATGACCGAGGAGTACAGATTGCTTGTCTGATGTCCCTGGAGATTGCCCGCACTGCCCAGCACTGGAGAGCAAAGGAAACAGTGTTTTTGATGTCATTCTAATTTTATTGTTTAAATTATTAAAAGATTTTAGACTTTCTCTCACACGCTGCAGACAAGCACTTAGTTGCTGATGCCTGCCTCTCATTTGTGATTCGGACTGTATTCAGGGACAAGAGGAGCGCTTATGCTAATGTATGTGATTGGTGATTTAGTGAGAAAAGTGCTGCACACAAACGTGCTGACACGGTGCCCCAGCACACAGCTCTGGAGATCCCTGGTCTGATCCCATCCTCGGACTCCAAGAAGGCAACTGACATTGTGTTCTGTGCTCTGGCACAATTGGCAATCTCACTACATGAGTACTGCGCAACAGTCCATCTGAATAGTACCCACCTCTTCAAACAGGCCTTGAGTAAACCACTTGGACTATAATAACCAGTTCAGTATTCATTATTAAGTGTAGAAGAGTTTGTTTTTTTCCCCAATTAAACAGATTTTAAAATGATCTGGCCCATGTATGGCAGCTCTGTGCTGTGTGAAAGCAGTGTAGGTAACCATGAGTGTGATCTGACATCAGTGGGACAAGCAGAATGAAGGACAGCCTCGGTCACTGCAGATTGTCGTGTTAAGTCTAGCCCTGTTTTGAATGTATTTGGCATGATTATTGGTGTTAAGTGTCGTGTTTATGCTGCTGGATTCTTTTTCCTTTTTGCCTTATCCTGAATGCTGCGGATTTACAGTTCATATTAAAGAGAGACTGAACAATACTGTACCATCACCCAAAGCCTCTAACTGATGTCTGACCACTGCTGGCTGGTGTCACACAGTTATAGGACCTCTACCAAAGCACAACTGCTTCCACCTCGAACCCAGAGTCCCAATTTCATGAACTTTCTTATGGAAACAACAAACTGGATGATGTCTGCCTTTATTTACAATAGACGTTGTTCTTAGGAGGAGTGGATGGACTCGTTTTTGTGATGGATTTTGATTTCTTAGTGCCTCTTTAATGCAAAGCGACTTCACCTTAATTCTACAGCACACCAATTATTGAATTGTTGGCACTATATAATGTTCCCTCTAACAAGTGCTGTTGTTGTTACAGCAAGCAACATGTATTGTAGTGACTGCATTAGTGTTTTACAGTCGGTATGGGATGATACACTGCCAATAGCTTGACGCTAACATAAAATTGAAATCCCGTAGGTGCACTTTTATTATCCTGAATATACAGTAAACTCACAGAGGGTCTTTGCCTACTTTTAAACCAAATTCTGCGCAAGATTTGATCATTTACATTTGATTCTACATTTGATCAGTTTTTATTTGTGGGTATGAATCCAAAGGGTTATATTAATGTTTCTTATAAATTTCTACAAATAAATAAGATTTGACAGCTTTGTGTGGATTATCATCCTGGTCATTAACAGATTGTAGTACAGTAGGGGTGTAATGCATGGAGTTCGCATCTGGTGTGGACTGAGTATGCCCACAAGACCGTGGTCTCCTTCAGCACCGGCATGTCTCTCTATGAGGATTCCTCTGCTCGCTATTTGGTTCACGATACAGCCTTCAGTACAGGGATAGTCTCTGAGTGGTTGCCCATGTCGTCAGGGGATCAGCTCCCCATGGACTGGCTCAGGATACATGCCTGCCTGACCAAACTGAGAAGAATCAAGTTATGGGTTCTGTAGAAAAGAAGTGTAGCCAAGGAATAGCAGACTTGGACAATTACAGCCCAACTGTGCTTTTAATGCTGTGATGGACTAGTCATGAATGGATCATAGTTTACACACTGTTACTCGCTTCACTTTTGCTCCACGTTTTGTTTCCCCGTTTCAGCTATTTAGGATCTGTGCTAAATCTTTGCAGGGGGTGTCTAAACAATGCCAAAATCAACATGACTGTGCTGGAAAGACAGAGAAATGGTTGTTCCATAACTCAAACCAGACTCGGGGTCTCTGTGCGCTTACGTGTCCTCAGTCCCACCCCCTTCTTGCCCCCCTCCTCTCCCTCTCATTGATCTCCAGCTGAGAGCTTCCTTACTCACAGCTTGCCTTCCAGCACATTACCGAAAGCTTTGGGAATGTGCTTGCTCACTGCACCGCAGCGTACCATGGGCTGCTTCTAGGAAATATGCGTATGATTTATAACCACTCTTATGGTGATGAATCAAAACTCTGAATCATTTGGTAATCAGACTGTAACAGTAAAAGCAAGACGATCTGTACAGTCCATTACGAAGTGATCAGGACTAGATCTTAGAGTGCAGCTGCTGCTATTGCAATTCCTGGTACTTTATACAAGCAAGAACTTTGAAAATTAATAAAGAACAGATGGATTACAAGCAGAGATTTGTGCTGCCACGAGTTTCATCTGCCAGTTCCAGCTGTGGTCTGATCCTGAGGATCAGTGCAAGAAGATTCCATTCCCTGCATGGAGTACGTCACTAAATGTCACCCACATTAAACTCTTCATTTATTAACCTTCACCTGCCAGTCAAAACACCTGAGCAGGGATCGGGATTTAGATGTGTGTAAGGGCCTTACATACAGTGGGGCAAAAAAGTATTTAGTCAGCCACTGATTGTGCAAGTTCTCCTACTTTGAAAGATGAGAGAGGTCTGTCATTTTCATCATAGGTACACTTCAACTATGAGAGACAAAATGAGGAAAAAAGAAATCCAGGAAAATTGTAGGATTTTTAAATAATTTAATTGTCAATTATGGTGGAAAATAACAATAACAAAAGTTCAACTCAATACTTTGTAACATAACCTTCGTTGGAATTGACAGAGGTCAAACATTTCCTGTAAGTCTTCACCAGGTTTGCACACACTGTAGCTGGTATTTTGGCCCATTCCTCCATGCAGATCCCCTCTAGAGCAGTGATGTTTTGGGGCAACACGAACTTCCAACTCCCTCCACACATTTTCTATGGGGTTGAGGTCTGGAGACTGGCTAGGCCACTCCAGGACCTTGAAATGCTTTTTAAGGATCCACTCCTTTGTTGCTCGAGCAGTGTGTTTGGGATCATTGTCATGCTGGAAGACCCAGCCACGTTTCATCTTCAATGCTCTCACTGATGGAAGGAGGTTTTGTCTTAAAATCACACGATACATGGCCCCGTTCATTCTTCCCTTAACACGGATCAGTCGTCCTGTCCCCTTTGCAGAAAAGCAGCCTCAAAGCATGAGGTTTCCGCCCCCATGCTTCACAGTAGGTATGGTGTTCTTGGGATGCAACTCAGCATTCTTTTTCCTGCAAACACAGAGTTGACGTTTTTACCAGAAATTTTTGTTTTCATCTGACCACATGATATTGTCCCAATCCCAATCCATATGCTCTCTGGCAAACTTAAGACGGGCCTGGACATGTACTGGCTTAAGCAGGGGGACACGCTTGGCACTGCAGGATCTGAGTCTCTGAGTGTGTTACTGATGGTAGCCTTTGTTACTTTGGTCCCAGCTCTCTGCAGGTCATTCATCAGGTCCTTCCGTGTAGTTCTGGGATTTTTGCTCACCGTTCTCATGATTACTTTGACCCCACGAGTTGAGATCTTGCATGGGGCCCCAAATCGAGGGAGATTATCAATGAACTTGTATGTCTTCCATTTCCTTACAATTGCTCCCACAGTTGATTTATTCACACCAACATTTACATTACTTATCCAGAGGCACTTACAATTGATACAATCTTACAATCCAAGCAGTTGTGGGTTAAGGGCCTTGCTCAAGATGCCCAACAGTGGTAACTTGGCAGATGTGGGATTTGAACCCTGAACCTTCTGGTCCATAGTCCAGTGCCTGAACTGCTAGGCTACCACAGTCCAACCTGCTTGCCTATTGTAGATTCACTCTTCCCAGCCTGGTGCAGATCTACAATTTTCTTCCTGGTGTCCTTCAACAGCTATTTGGTCTTGGCCATGGTTGAGTTTGGAGTCTGACTGTTTGAGGCTGTGGACAGGTGTCTTTTATACAGATAACGAGGTCAAACAGGTGCCATTAATACAGGTAACGAGTGGAGCACAGAAGAGTTACAAAAGTTACAGGTCTGTGAGAGCCAGAAATCTTGCTTGTTTGTGGGTGACCAAATACTTATTTTCCACCATGATTTACAATTCAATTATTTAAAAATCCTACAATGTGATTTCCAGGATTTTTCCTCATTTTGTCTCTAATAGCTGAAGTGTACCTATGATGAAAATTACAGACCTCTGTCATCTTTCTAAGTAGAACTTGCACAATCAATGGCTGACTAAATACTTTTTTGCCCGACTGTATGGCTCTTCAGAATCCCTTGTAGAATGGATGCATCCAAACTTCTGATCTAAATGCAGGTGTGTGCAAAAGTTTGCATCTGACAAGGCATCACTAATCGAATAATATGTTCTATTTCATTTTCTACAAAACTCAAACTCGAGTAAAACTGTATAAAAAACGTATATGACAAACCATTAACAAGTCATAAAGTTCTTGCTATAAAGACCTTATAAAACCTTTAGTTGTACTTAAGGTACTGGACTTGGGGCTCAGCAGGGCTGCTGGAGTTTATAAACACCTCAGTCTTTAAAAAAAATCAACCTACCAAAAATGTCCAGCCACCAGTATCCTGTAGGCAGCGTCCTGTGAACACTGATGAAGGATATGAACAGGGGTGTTTCTAGACTGCTTCTCGTACTGGGGCGCACACAGATTTTAGAGGGGCACAACTGTATCCTTCTGCATGCCAATCAGCCTGTTAAGCACTAAGTAGATTAAGTGATTTAACACTAAAGTGAGCGTTACTTTGCCATGGATGAGAAATTGTAACAAATTAACACTGAAGAACTTGTATTAATTGAATTAACTAAACATAGGCCAATATGAACTTTTATTGATCATTATCTTGCCTGCACTGTGGGTCAGTTTCTGTTAAATATTTGCGGATATCCATTACTCCATGAGAAAACCTGAAAAAATTGTCTTTGACTGAAAGCGTTAGCTTTCAGTTTTGGAAAGATGCTGAGGTATTATGGGAAATGTAGTGCCTGTAGGTCTGCTCAGCAATCCAGGATTTTAAAAGCTCCAGCAGCACTGCTGTGTCTGATCCGCTCATCCCATCATATACACTAACACACCACCACCACGCCAGTGGCACTGCAGTGCTGAGAATGATCCACCACCCAAATAGTACCTGTGGGTGTCCTGACCAATAGAGAACAGAGTAAAAGGGACAAGACAGATGGATGGGTTTAGTGGAACTGGTAAAATGGACAAAGGACCTAATGAAGTGGCCAGTGCGTGTGCATAAAAACGATATTAAATCCAGAACGAGAGCGAGTCCCTGAAATTGGAGGCTCTAGTAAGCACCAGGCTGACTTTACTGTATTTTTTGTGTCCACATCATTTTGCCATTTCGAACCACGCGGAACGACTGCAGTCGGGATCGTGTTTCCAGCCGGGACTGTTTTTGTGCATAGCGTGATCAAACCCGCAGCAGTACGGTCGCCGCTGTCAGTATGTCCGTTCAACAAAAACACGCCCACGAGCGCGCTGATCGGTCCACGGGTCCGTTTTACCATCTGTCTCTCTAGGTAAGATGGAGTTCGTGCACGTGTTTGAGTTTGGGTAACGCCCGCGCGTGTGCTAGCTGACCTTCTCCTGGTGATATACTGTTGATGTCACGCGCGTAAGAATGCTACTGGCGTACACAGAGTACCTGACGTCCTTTACTGGCGTTACGCGCTACTTGGATGAGATACTCTGTTGCGCCGGTGTGTCTTTGATCTTTGGAGCGTCTGTTCATGTCAGGGTTCTGTATGAGCTGTGCGTTCTAACCTGCCTCAGTTCTGCAGTGCGCCTTTGCAAGACGACGCCAAAGAGCGTTCGGAATGTGCCAGTATTTACTGCACTGATGCTTCGGTGCGCTGATTATTTAGGTTATATATTTCACGCAGCCCTGTTCAGGGCAAAGCTAATAAATCAGCTGTGTCAGACCATGTGACACAGCCCTGCACAGTCGAGCTTTCTACATCATGCGTCCGAAATGGAATGAACAGAAGTGAAATTACTAAGCCTCTAATTCCATGCCTTTAGCTCCCAACCGCTAATTATTTGCCTCTTAACCCCGTGCCTCTGACTCTTAATTTTCAGCCCTGTGCCGAACCCCCTAACCCTGTTAAACTAATTCGACCTTTTTTTTTAGCTCTTTTAACCCTGTATTTGCAGACCTGTGCCTCTAATTCTACTTTTAACCCTGGGCCTCTGTTGACACTTTTTATTCCCTTGTCTATCCCTGTGCCTCTAGTTATACTTTTTTATCCTTGTGCCTCTATTTCTACTTTTACCTCTAATCCTGTGCCTCGATTTCTACTTTTAAGCTTTAAGTGTCTCTATCCTTGTGCATCTAATTCTACTTTTTAACCCCGTATCTCTAACCCTGTGCCTCTATTTCTACTTATCATCATGCCTCTAATTCTACTTTTTAACTGTGTGCCTCTATCCCTGTGCCTCTAATTCTTTTTTAAACCCGTATCTCTAACCCTGTGCCTCTATTTCTACTTATCATCATCGTGCCTCTAATTCTACTTTTTAACTGTGTGCCTCTATCCCTGTGCCTCTAATCTTCTTTTTTAAACCCCGTTTATCTCTAACCCTGTGCCTCTATTTCTACTTATCATCGTGCCTCTAATTCTACTTTTTAACTGTGTGCCTCTATCCCTGTGCCTCTAATTCTTTTTAAACACACCCCGTATCTCTAACCCTGTGCCTCTATTTCTACTTATCATCATGCCTCTAATTCTACTTTTTAACTGTGTGCCTCTATCCCTGTGCCTCTAATTCTTTTTAACCCCGTATCTCTAACCCTGTGCCTCTATTTCTACTTATCATCATGCCTCTAATTCTACTTTTTAACTGTGTGGCCTCTATCCCTGTGTGCTCTAATTTCTTTTAAAAACCCCGTATTCTAACTATCTCTAACCCTGTGCCTCTATTTCTACTTATCATCGTGCCTAATTAACTTCTACTTTTTTAACTGTGTGCCTCTATCCCTGTGCCTCTAATTTCTTTTTAAACAAAAACCCCGTATCTCTAACCCTGTGCCTCTATTTCTACTTATCATCGTGCCTCTATTCTAATTCTTTTAAACTGTGTGGCCTCTATCCCTGTGCCTCTAATTCTGCTTTTTTAACCCTGTGCCTCTAATTCTACTTATCGTCGTGCCTCTAATTCTACTTTTATAATTAACCCTGTGCCTCTAATTCTGCTGTTTAAACCTGTGCCTCTATCCCCTGTGCCTCTAATTCTACTTATCATCATGCCTCTAATTCTGCTTTTTAAAACCCTGTGCCTCTAATTCTACTGTTATCATCATTACCTCTAATTCTGCTTTTTTAACCCTGTGCCTCTATCCCTGTGCCTCTAAATCTACTTTTTACTCTATCTCTAACCCCGTGACTCTATTTCTACTTATCATCTTGTGACTCATTAATTCTACTTTTTAACCTTGTATCTATATCCCTGTGTCTCTGCTTCTACTATTTATCCATGACTCTATGCTTGTGCCTCTAATTCTACTTTTTATCATGTGCCATCTATCCTGTGCCTCTAATTCTACTTTTTACACTCTTGTATCTTCGAACAACCCCGTGACTCTATTTCTACTTTGTCACATCGTGACTCTTAAGTTCTACTTTTTAACTCTGTATCTCTAACCCCGTGACTCTTATTTCTAACTTATCATTCGTGACTCTTAATTCTACTTTTTAACCTTGTATCTATATCCCTGTGTCTCTGCTTCTACTATTTATCCATGACTCTATGCTTGTGCCTCTAATTCTACTTTTTAATCATGTGCCTCTATCCCTGTGCCTCTAATTCTACTTTTTAACTCTGTATCTCTAACCCCGTGACTCTATTTCTACTTGTCATCGTGCCCCTAATTCTGCTTTTTAACCTTGTGCCTCTCTTCCTGTGCCTCTTAATTCTACTTTTTAACCTTGTATCTATATCCCTGTGCCTCTGCTTCTACTATTTATCCATGACTCTATGCTTGTGCCTCTAATTCAACTTCTTAACCCTGTATCTATATCCCTGTGCCTCTTTCTGCTTTTTATCTTTGTGTCTCTAATTCTACCTTGTAACCTTGTGCCTCTATTTTTACTTTTAGCTCCAATTCTGTGCCTTGATTTCTACTTTTTAACCCTGTGTCTCTAAGCCTGTGTCTCTAATTCACTTTTTAGCCCTGTGGCTCAACACTGTGCCTCTAATTTATTTTTTGGCCCTGTGCCTATACTTCTAATTTGTAATCCAGTATCTCTAACCCTGTGACACTGTTTCTATTTTTTTAACACTGCATCTATAGCCCTGTGCCTCTAATTTATTTTTCAGCTCTGTATACTTTTGGATCCTGTATCTCTAACCCTGTGTATCCATTTCTACTTTGTGTCCCTGTGCCACTAACCCTTTCCCACTTATTCTACTTTCTATCTTTGTACCTTTCAGTCTGTAGCCCATCAGACATGTTTGATGTCTGGTTAGCTCTTTTATTTTACCACATACAATAATCAGGTAATAGAAGTTATCTCTTCTCAGACCAAACTCAGGTCTTAAGCAGTGTCATGCAGACTTGCTTGTTGTATTACTTGTTGTATTACTCATATACCTTTCACACCCGGCTTTTTCCCAGTAATTTATTGCATAGGAGTTGGATGAGAATGACATCTAGACAGGAAATACCAGGTACTCTGATGGGGAAGTTCATCAGAAAGAGAGATTATGATCTGATCAGTTGTGAACGGGTTCCTGCGTGCACGGACATGTTCCAGGAAAACACGTTTATCTGATTTCAGGCGCCTGATTTAAAACACAAGCAAAGGAAATAACATGTGACGGCTTTAGCGTGAAGTAACGGGTCTTAATTCTCCTGTGGTGGGACTCTTGCTTTGGCATCCTGCCTTCCTTTGGCACCTCAAGGCTGACATTTATGATCTTTGCTCATGTAATGAAGGCACCAGTTCCATGCTCTTAATAAGCTGTACTCGTAGCTCTTATAGATTAAGGTCAAACACCTTCCTGCGCTTACAGGTTGGACGTATATAGGGAAGATGAGTTTCCTGCGTAACCGGGCGGTGGTGCTGGCACTGGTGCTGCTCTTCACCGTGCTGCTGTACCTGCTGCTGCCGTCCTCCATCAGGAACAGCAACACCGAGCCTTCTCTGGCCGTGCAGAGGACGCAGAGACTCGTCTTCGTCTCGCCTTCACCCAACAACATCACAGTTCGTACAGGGCAGATCCCCAGCGACCCGCCGCTCTTCTTCAGAGAGGCTCTGCCTGTGGATACGGCCGGGAGACAGGTGCTACCCAGGTTAGCAGATGCAGAGGTTGGAAAAATGTATACAGTACTGTGCAAAAGTCTTAGGCCACCATTAGATTTGTTGTCTTAGCAATTGTATCATGACCATATATAACATACTATCGATGATTGGACCCAAAGATTTCAAGCTTGGATTTGTCATTCCATAATACTCATTTTCACCGATTTCCTTTCCAATTTTTGTGAGTTTTCACATATCTTGTGGTTTCTTGGCCATTAGCCTTCCAAAAAGGTCATTCCTGATCAAGCTTCTGCCAGATGCTGCTATTGCTCGGGTGTAGGGGGAGCCTATAGAAGCCGATTTTTATAGTGTTTAATACTGCATACAAATGTCCTTCATTTTCTGGTTGTACTCCAATATAGGAACGGAGAATTAATTATGTATTATATATAGTGTAAGGTGGTCACTCACTGTTGTAGCCTATAGCAGCTGTTTCTCTTTTTGTTTTCAGTTTTTTTAATACTGCTTACAAATTTCCTGTATTTTCTAGTTGTTTTCTAATAGAGACAGGGAAACAGTTTTATATGGTCGTTATACCATTGCTGAAACAATGGCTTTATAGATATACAAAAGAGCAACAGCAATGAATGGTTGAGATAAAAGCTGTTTCATTAATGATTCATAATGTTTACCGTGTTTCTCTCTGAGCTGGTAGTGATGTAGTTTCTCTATTAGGCTGCAGGTGGTGCTGTTGCATGGCCAGGCCTTTTCATCCAGGACGTGGGAGGAACTTGGCACGCTCAGCCTGCTTGCTGCCAATCGATACCAGGCTTTAGCACTGGACCTGCCTGGTACTGCCCATCTGTCAGTCTGTCTCATCAGTTCACCTAATGTTAAATGTCACCTAAATCCAATTAGATGTTATGATCTGATTCTCCTTTGTTCTCTCTAGCACAGATGTTATATGTGTATGGTTATCCCTCATACTGCTTCTTATTATTTGCGGTTCTTCTTCTTGTACACATTTCTGAACCTCTTACAGACGTACAGACACGGTTCAAACATAGTTACGTAGATAATCACACTGTGTGTGCGCTAGCTATGCTTAGAGTCAGTCCGATTTTTCATTTTTAATAGATTTAAGTTTAAAAATGTAAAATCTTCCATAGAAATGCATTGACGGAATGCTAAGATTCAAAGTTGAACGGACAAAATTCGAATTTAAACTGAAATCGATGATGTTATTTCAGAGCACTCAATGACCTGTTGTTACAAAAGTATTGAGACACATGCCTGCACTCCGCCTTAAATATTGGGACACTAACCCAAAGTGGGCCAAAAGTATTGGAGGACAAACTCACACAGGGAAAAAAGTACTGGGACACAAACCCTCACATGGCCAAAACTATTGGGACTCGCACCCGCATGAGGCCAAAAGTATTGTGACACAAAGCCACCACGGGGCCAAAAGTATCGGGACGTTAAACCATAGGGGGCCAAAAGTATTGGCACACACACGTACATGGCCAAAAGTATTGGGACACTAACCCGTAGGGGTGACAAAAGCATTGGGACACAAACCCAATACAGGGCCAAAAGTAGCGGGACATTAAACTGTAGGGGGCCAAAAGTATTGTGACACACAGATACGTGGCCAAAAGTAATGGGGCACTAACCCATAGGGGACCAAATGTACCGGGGGACACACGTGGCCAAAAGTATTGGGACACTCATATGCATGCAGTCAGAAGTATCGGGACACGCGCACGTGGTCAAAAACTTTGGGACACTAATCCCTAGAGGGGCCAAAAGTATGGGACACAAACCTGCACATGACCAAAAGTATTGGGACTCACACCCGCACATGGCAAAAAGTATTGGGACACACACAGACACACACTTGGCCGAAAGTATTGGGCCACACGCATGCACGCACGCGGCCAAAAGTATTGCGACTCACACCTACATGTGGCCAAAAGTATTGAGACATAAACCCGCACATGGCCAAAAGTATTGCGACGCAAACCTGCACGTGACCAAAAGTATTGGGATGCTAACCCATAGGGGACCAAAGGTATTAGGACACGCATATGTTCATGGCCAAAAGTATTGGGGCACTAACCCATAGGGGGCCAAAAGTATTGGCACACAACTCACACAGGGCCAAAAGTATTGGGACACTAACCCATGGGGGGCCAAAAGTATTGGGACACACATGCACGTGGCCAAAAGTAGAGATAGAGACAAAACCCACATTCTTTCTACTTGCCACATTTCAAGCACTGTTGTAGTTCCTTCAGGAAATGCAGATCTAGTTCTTTATTTCTCTCTCCATCTCTCCAGGTTTTGGGAAGTCTCCAGCCTCTGAGTCGGTGAAATCGGAGCAGAGTCGTGTGGATCTGCTGAAGCATTTCCTCGAGGCTCTGGGCGTACGAGCCCCGGTCCTGATCACTCCATCCATGAGCGGTCACTATGGCCTGCCCTTCCTGCAGAGACACAGCGAGCAGCTCCGCGGCTTTGTGCCCATCGCACCCGTCGCCACACGAATTCTCACCCCACAGCAGTACCGCGACATCCAGGTGAGTGTGTACCAGTACAGTGCTACAAGTGAAGTGTAAATACACCTAGATTTTATAAAAAGGCTGTGTGTTAGTATACCAACATCGCCCTCTAGCAGATGGCCAGTGTTTAAAGCTTTTTTTTATACTTGAACGGGTTTTGTGGAGGTAAAACCTTTAACCAGACCTATTATATAATAGGTCTAAATGCACTATATGGCAAAAGTATTGGGACACACCTCTTAATTATTGAATTCAGGTGTCTCATTCTGTGTCGCTGCCACTGGTGTATAAAACAAGCGCCTAGCCTTGCAGTCTACCTTTACAGATTTTGTGAAAGAATGGGTCTTTGTAAAGAGCTGGCTGAATTTGAGTGTGGCACTGATGCTACTCTTGCAGCAAGTCAGTTTGTGAAGTTGTCTAATCAGAGCTCTGTTTATTACTAGTCGTTGGTCTAACGAAAAGCCCTGTGCTTGTGTTCAGACGCCGACTCTGATCGTGGTCGGAGAGTTGGACACTAATCTGGGTTCACAGTCTCTGAAGAACCTGCAGCACCTCCCCCATCACTCCGTGGTCAAGCTGGCCGGAGCGCGTCACGCCTGCTACATGGACAAACCACGCGAGTTCCACCAGGCCCTGCTCCACTTCCTCAACACGCTCGACTGATGCAGAGGGGAAAATGGGTGGGGGGTGGGGGAGTAGGAGGGATGATATGCCCAAAGAACGCTCAAAGACATTTTAAGAGTCCAACATAGGAATCTAGGAATGGGAGCCCGTCGCAGCACACCAGCAGAACACAAACGAAAACGCTGAGAGAACTCCGTGTGGAAGTCAGCATTGGGTCAGAACTACAGTTAGCCATTCAACACCGAACAGGGGGAAACGTCCTACTAAAAATTGCTTCATACAAATCAGTAATGTGAGCCAATAATAATGTGAGGCATCACTCAAAGTCAGCTAGTAAGGCGAGTTGAACATTTCTGATGCAACCAATATACAGTACTGTGCAAAAGTTTTAGGCCACCATTAGATTTGTTGTTTTAGCAGTGGTTTAATGGCCACGTATAGCATAATTGATTGGATTAGTCACTCCATGATGCTCTTTTTTTCTGAGCTTTATCCTATCTTAGCCTTTCCACCCTGTTCGCCTTTTGAAAAAGTGGTTACTTGACTGTTACCCTTCCAAAAAGACCATTCCTGATGAAGATTCTTCGTAATGTAGAAGGGTCAACTGGGCATCCCAATGAAGCTCTCAGCTGCTTCTGTTGCTCGGTTATAGGGGAAGCCTATAGAAGCTGTTTTTTATAATACTGCATACAAATGTTCTTCATTTTCTGGTTGTACTCCAATGAAGAAACTGAGAATTAATTATATATGGTCATTATTACCATTGCTAAACAATGGTATATCTAATCTGTTGGTGGCCTAAGACTTTCGCACAGTACTGTAGTTAGTAAATAAATTCTGAATTAACTAAGACATGATTATATAGACATGTTTAGAATAGGCATGTTTAATGTAAACATAGAATATAAATACAAAGTAATAATGTTCGTTTTAATTTAAGAAAAACTATAAAAACTTTAAACAAAGGATTATCAGGGAGTACAAAGTGAGTGTCCTGCTTCAAAAGTTTTTTTTTTTTAAATGTATCATGTCATTTAAGAAGGATATTGGGGGGAAAAAAAGCCCTGGACTGCATAACTAAAATGAAAATATTTTTTAAAAAGTCCAGCAAGCATGTTTATAATTATAGTTATAACTAACATAAATAGAACAATTTACGTTATCGTTTGCATTTTGCAAGTTGCTCTGGAATTGGAGTGTCTACCAAATGTTTAAATATAAATGTAGTTATATTTTTTTAAGTAATCTAACCCTCATCTGCATATTTTGATGTGATGGCCTATTTTAATGATTTAAATAGGATTCCACAATAATGGGGAGGACTGAAGTTGGTTGGTGGGATAGACGTTCATTAGTACAAAACAAAACAAGAAAACATAAGACATTGAAAGACCTAACTGTTTAAAGACATTTGGAGTAAGAGGGTTAACTGTGTGGACCGATAAGCCAAACCATTAGGACCAGTCACAGGCTGAACAACACTGATTAAGCACATGTTAAGAACTGGGATATATTAGCTAGTAAGTGAAAGGTAGGTTCTCGTGGTTGGTGTGGGAGAAATGCTCAGGAGACACTGAAGAAGTCACTTAGATGAATGACGAAACGTTACTCCAGATGTACAGTCCAGATGAACTGATTCAACTTTTGGGATTTTTTCACCTGGATTATTGAGCGTGCATCAAGACGTTTATCAAAGGACAAATGTTTATGGCCAGACGACTGGTTTGGACCATCTCCTTAACAATAAGGCTTGTGGGGTGCTCCCAGGCAGCAATGGCAAGTACCTACTAACAGTGGTCCGAGGAAGAACAGAGTGTTGTCACCAAAAGCTCATTGATGAGCGAGAGTAATGAATCCTATCCTGTCTGGTCTGATTGGACAGAAATGCTGCTGTGGTACAAGTCAGACTAATGTTTAATGACAAGGAATGTGCCCCAACGCATTGCAGCGCCCCCTGCTGAGTATAAGACCGCCTAGTCACAAGTGCACAACCTGGTTAACCCCTGTCAGTTGTCAAAAACGCCTACCATTGGCGTGCGAGTATCACAACTGGACCTTGGAGAGATGAGTCCCGTTTTCTTTTCCATCTTGTAAATGTGGGATGCACTAGGGGAAGAAGGCGAGCCAGTGTAAGGAATGTTCTGCTGGGAAGCCATTCACGTGGACATCCGTTTGTCTTGTGAACCTGGCCGAACATCATTGTCTACCAGGTGAACGTTGGCTTATCCTCTACATCCTTCAGAGAAGTTGCTGCAGCTTTACAGTGGTGATTTTTTATATTTCTGCATAAATATAACCTAAAACATCATCAGATTTTCACACAAGTGCTAAAAGTAGATAAAGAGAACCCAGATAAACAAATGAGACAAAAATATTATGCTTGGTCATTTATTTATTGTGGAAAATGAACCAATATTACATATTAGTGAGTGGGAGAAGTTTGTGAACCTCTAGGATTAGCAGTTCATTTGAATGTCAAGCCAAATCTCTAAAGTGTTTGGACTCCACCAGTCCACAGTCAAACAGATTGTGTACAAATGGAGGAAATTCAAGACCACTGGTTTACCCTTCCTCCCCAGGAGTGAGTGGTCGACCAACAAAGATCACTCCAAGAGAGCAAGCGTGTAATAGGTGGCGAGGTCACAAAGGACCCCAGCGTAACTTCTAAGCACCTGAAGGCCTCTCTCACATGGCTAATGTTTAATGTTCATGAGTCCACCATCAGAAGAACACTGAACAACAATGGTGTGCATGGCAGGGGTTGCAAGGAGAAAGCCACTGCTCTCCAAAAAGAACATTGCTGCTCATCTGCAGTTTGCTAAAGAATCACGTGGACAAGCCAGAAGCTACTGGAAGAATGTTTTGTGGACGGATGAGACCAAAATAGAACTTTTTATTTTTAAAAGAAAAAGCGTTATGTTTGGAGAAAGGAAAGCACTGCATTCCAGCATAAGAACCTTATCCCATCTGTGAAAACATGGTGGTAGTATCATGGTTTGGGCCTGTTTTGCTGCATCTGGGCCAGGACGGCTTGCCATCATTGATGGAATTCTGAATAATATCATAGAATTCTAAAGAAAAATGTCAGGGCTTCTGTCCATGAACTGAATCTCAAGAGAAGGTGGGTCATGCAGCAAGACAACGACCCTAAGCACACAAGCCATTCTACCAAAGAATGGTTGAAGAAGAATAGAGTACATGTTCTGGAATGGCCAAGTCAAAGTCCTGACCTTAATCCAATGGAAATGTTGAGGAAGGACCTGAAGCGAGCAGCTAATGTGAGGAAACCCACCAACATCCCAGAGCTGAAGCTGTTCTGTATGGAGGAATGGGCTAAAATTCCTCCAAGCCTGTGTGCAGGACTGATAAACAGTTACAGGAAACATTTAGCTGCAGTTATTGCTGCACAGGGGGGTCACACCAGATACTGACAGCAAAGGTTCACATACTTTTGCCACTCACTAAAATGTAATATTGGATAATTTTCTTCAATAAATAAATGATCAAGTATAATATTTCCCTCTCATTTGTTTAACTGGTTTCTTTTTATCTACTTTTAGGATTTGTGTGAAAATCTGATGATGTTTTAGGTCATATTTATGCAGAAATATAGAAAATTCTAAAGGGTTCACAAACTTTCAAGCACCACTGTAGTCGGATCGCTGCTCTGTTGGCACGCAGCGGCACTGTTTGGTCGGTGATCTGTTTTTATTGACTTTGCAGGTCAAGGAAAGAAAATCTGTGTGTATAGTTAATATTTCTTGTCACACTTATCTTGTGAATGTTTGCAGCCGGGTTTATCTTTGTTTGCACTTTGACAGGCCGAACCCACAGTGAACTGTCGACCTGGGCGGCTCGGGATCACCAGCTTTGATTTGTGACGTCTCGTGATGCTTTACTGTGATTTGCACGTAAACAAAGACTTGCCATGGCTCCATTCCACGATGTGCGGAGTGAGAGTCTGGAGCTGTGACATATTAAGAAATCTGCAACCAGAGCTTCAGAGCAGCTGGAATTTTGGAGAGTCTGTATAGCGTGTGTGTATATGTGGAACCCTACAGACTTTGTTCCAACACTGATCTGACACCTGTGCATTGAGTGTACTGTATTTGAACCCTTGTATGTATGATATTGGGGCATCTCTGGTCATTTTGCCTGAGAACATATTTAAGTAGCATAACATGCACACATTGGCATCATCATAAGTACAGTGGTACCTCGGTTCTCGTGGTTAAATCGTTCCAGAAGGCTTGTCGGGAACCGAAAACGATGAGTAACGAGCAGAATTTTCCCATAAGGAATAATGTAAATTGAATGAATCCGTTCCAGACCCCAGAAAATCCAGACTGTATAAGGCATTATAGGCATTAATGGAGTATTGTACAGGAGCTCCTTGATTTATGAAGGGGAGATGTTCCAACAAGTCCATCATAAGTTCAATGTATCATGAACCGAGGAGTTTAACGAGTGTTTCGTAGCGCATTCTATACTGTATCATAGTATCAAGTTATTGTTTAAAACACTTACATTAACATACAGTTGGCCAAACTCATTAACACTATGCTTATTTTATAATAAAATGTTGAAAAATCTCATGTAGTTTAGTAACACTTACTCTATTGGTGAACTTATCCTGCAGCCTGTGTTCTGGCAGTTACATTCCTGTTTCACTTTTGGTTGGGTGTCAAAACTAATTTTTTTTAGGAGCCATGGAGACCTATTTGCACTAAGAATGCAGTACTGTAGATGTTAAAAATGAAGAAAAACACGATAAACACAGCTGAGAACTTAACTGAGCACGAGTTATTGTGAATCTGAATTGAGTACTGAATTGTGAATCGAGTTTTGGCTGAAACGAGTCACACAGCTTGACTCTTACACAAGTCTAATCAAGTGTGCCGAGAACTGAGACAATTTTTCCAGTCAAAATGCGTGGAGAACCGAATTCGACACGTTCCGAGGTGATCGAGAACCGAGGCACCGTTGTAATTTTTTTCTTCTGTCTTGAACATCTGCTGAGAAATATCAACACATTTATCAAGAGGGGTTCCAAGGACAGAAGAGGCACGCAGAGTATAATGTACCGCATAGTGCTTTCAGCCAAGCCAAGAATTTGAAATCTTAACTCATGTTAGAAATGTTATTTTCCATTAGTGTGTTCATGTGCACGCTAGTTGTGTAGAAGTGATCTACGAATTAACCATACAATATCGTCAGTGTAAAGCTTTTATTGGATTTTGGAGCCTGGATTTTGAAGAGCTCAGGCAGCTCTAAGAATGAACAAGACTGTGTAACATAATTAATATGTAGCCATATTTAGGGACTCTGTAGACCCAAGTGAACTTAATTCAATTGAGCTTCCAAAAGCAAAAGAAACGCATCATGTTTTACCCCCTCAGGGTCACGGGAGGGTCTGGAGCCTAACCTGAAATTCAGTTGGTGTGGGCAGAGGAACAGCCTGGATGAGGTGCCAGTCCATTACTTTTATTATTCATCAAAGTTGAATAATCTTGCTAACGTGTTAATTTCCAGGCTGCTGTGTGTTCAGCCACGAGTTATTTAATCATGTCCTTTATATTCGGGTGCTTGTGTACTGTCTGTGTGTACAGCTTTCAGTCGCTGCTTGTAAATAGGAAAGAGCTGAACTTTATTAAATCTTAGTACATTCAAGTCTAACGCTTTTTATTTATACACGTCATTCTGAGGGGTACGGTGACGCTTCAAGTCAAGTCAAGTCAGATTTATTTATATAGCGCTTTTTACAATGGAGCATTGTCTCAAAGCAACTTTACAAGTTTAGATTATCTCCTAATAACTACGTCCAATCCCAAATTGAGCGAGCCTAGGGCGACAGTGGCAAGGAAAAACTCAGGAATGTTTGCAAAGACTTTAAATCGATCCTTGTGGACTGTTGTTTTAGAGTTTGGCATGTTCTCTCTATCTCTGAAACTATTCCAGTAGGATTGGCTGCTCTAACTTTTGCTAATGTACTATTGACGCTTGTGATGAACTGGCGCTCTCTACAGGATGTATTCTTACACTGCAGCCTGTGTTCCATTTGTGAACATTCATTCATTCATTTTTTCTTAACCGCTTAATCCAGATCAGGGTTGGGGGAAAGCCGGTGTCTAACCGGCTGCAGGAACAACCCTAGGGCCACTTTAGCATAACCAATTAACCTAAAAACCTGTTGGAGGAAACCGGAGCACCCGGAGTAAACACACGTGGACACGGCAAGGACCCAGATCGTTCCACCTGGTATAAAACCTAGGACCTTCTTGCCGTGAGGCGACAGTGCTACCCACCGAGCCACCGCCGAAAGTCTGGTACCCTGTATAGGGGTGGATCCCGCCTTGCACCCTGTGAATCTATGTCACAAAGAATTAAGGCAGTACTGAAGTACTTCACAAAGTGGGCCGCATGGATTCAGCAAGGTGCTGGAAACATTCCACAGAGATTTTGGTCCATGTTGACATGATAGCATCACGCAGCAGCTGCAGATTTGTCGGCTGCACAGGGTGCAAGGCGGAATCCACCCCTGGACAGGGTACCGGTCTTTCGCGCACACAGTTGCTCTGGAACATGTCACCTGACCTAATGCATGTTTCTGGAATATAGGAGGAAACTTAGAGGAAACCAACGCAGACACGGCAAAAACATGAAAACTCCAAACAGGTAGCGGCTAGGTAAGGACTCGAACCTGGGTCTATACAGCTGTGAGGTGACAAAAAGCTTATCAAGAATAGTGAAAGCAACCCAACAGCGCACCTGTCTTCGTGTTTGCAGAGCCGTTTGGAATCGAATCTTGTGTGTTAGAGTCGATTCTCAGTTTGCAACGCACGTAATAGGGAGTCGACTCTTCATTTACAACGGCTAGTAATGGGGAATCGACTCGTGTTTTAATTCTGTAGTTGGAGTTTGCGTAATCAGGATGAGGGTAAAGTTTCAGCTCTGCATTACCTCTCTGTAGACTATCTGCTGTTCCTTGACGTCTCCTGATCTCAGGGTCACATCTGATTTCTTATTAAATCAGGTAATTTTCGTGCTTTTTTGTGGTGTAGCTATGCTAGCCTAACGCTAACGCTAGCGGCGTTAGGTTTCCGCAACATTAAAGCTTTTTTAAATATGTATTTTTCCGTGTTCTTGGTATAACAGTATTAACATAGGATTTAGGAAGACACTCGGCAGCTTTAGGGGTCTGTATTTGACCTGTTTTGATTTGTTCAGGATCTCCATGGCTAATAATGACCCTCTAATAATAATCAGTTTTAGAACGGCCTGTAGTGTTCGGTGTTATTGCTGTTCTCAGATCAGCACTTGTACTGGGAGACAGCAAACAGACTGGGATCACCTGAACTGCTTTGGCTTAGGAGAACGTCATTCTTGTAAGTTGTTTAGGGTTAGATCGCTAATTTTGCGTGTTCATTCTTGACTTTATCAGAGTGAGATTAAACTTTTTAATTACTAACAGATCATAGGTCATAAAAATGACCCATTATTAAGACCTTCGATCAGCTTCAGATTGTAATGAGTGCAGACAGGCAGCACCATGGCTTATGATCTCTGTATAAATTACATAAGAGTTTATGTATCTGTATATTATGATCTGTATCTGATTCTACATCAGGACGTAGAGAGCATGCTGCCTGATCAGGATGGACCAAGCACAGGAGGAGGACGTGGTGAGGATCCCTCAGTCTCGCTTTTCAGGGAATACCTTCGTCTGAAGACAGTCCATCCAGAGCCGGACTACGGTACAGAAATAATTCTGTAGCCATGAATAGTACTGTTGGATTCAATCTTGGCACGCATAGACATTTTATGACTTGTTCACTTACTTAGCAAGTAACCTATTTACCTGCCTGCTTGCTTAGACACTCATATAATCACTTAACCACTCACCTGATTACTTACATTCTCCCTTGCTGACTTGCATCTATACTGACATATTCACTTATATGTTTACTTATTTACTTGCCCACCTCTTCACTTGTTCACTGACTTACCTGCTCACATACAGTGGGACAAGAAAGTATTTAGTCAGCCACTGATTGTGCAAGTTCTCCTACTTGAGAGTTGAGAGAGGTCTGTAATTTTCGTCATAGGTACACTTCAACTACGAGAGACAAAATAAGAAAAAAAAATCCAGGAAATCAGATTGTAGGATTTTTAACGAATTTAATTGTATATCATGGTGGAAAATAAGTATTTGGTCACCCACAAAAAAGCAAGATTTCTGGCTCTCACACACCTGTATCTTCTCATTTAAAAAGTTCTTCTGTCCTCCACTCGTTACCTGTATTAATGGCACCTGTTTGACCTCGTTATCTGTATAAAAGACACCTTTGGGATTGGACGTAGTTATTAGGAGATAATCTAAACTTGTAAAGTTGCTTTGAGACAATGCTCCATTGTAAAAAGCGCTATATAAATAAATCTGACTTGACTTGACTTGACACCTGTTCACAGCCTCAAACAGTCAGACTCCAAACTCAACCATGGCCAAGACCAAAGAGCTGTCGAAGGACACCAGGAAGAAAATTGTAGACCTGCACCAGGCTGGGAAGAGTGAATCTACAATAGGCAAGCAGGTTGGTGTGAATAAATCAACTGTGGGAGCAACTGTAAGAAAATGGAAGACATACTAGACCATTGATAATCTCCCTCAATCTGGGGCCCCAGGGAAGATCTCATCCCATGGGGTTAAACTGATCATGAGAACGGTGAGCAAAAATTCCAGAACTACACGGAGGGACCCGATGAATGACCTGCAGAGGGCTGGGACCAAAGTAACAAAGGGCATCAGTAAGACGCTACACCGAGAGGGACTCAAATTCAGTGCTTAAGCCAGTACATGTCCAGGCCCATCTGAAGTTTGCCAGAGAGCATATGGATGATCCAGAAGAGAATTGGGAGAATATCATGTGGTATAATATCAGAACTTTTTGGTAAAAACTCAACTGGTGGAAGAAGAATGCTGAGTTGCATCCCAAGAACACCATACCTACTGTGAAGCATGGCGGTGGAAACATCATGCTTTCTGCAGAGGGGACAGGACGACTGATCCGTGTTAAGGGAAGAATGAACGAGGCCATGTATCGTCATGTTTAAGCCAAAATATCCTTGCATCAGTGAGAGCATTGAAGATGGAACGTCTCTGGGTCTTCCAGCATGACAACGATCCCAAACACACCGCTCGAGCAACAAAAGAGTGGCTCCGTAAAAAGCATTTCAAGGTCCTGGAGTGGCCTAGCCAGTCTCCAGACCTCAACCCCATAGAAAATTTGTGGAGGGAGTTGGAAGTTCGTGTTGCCCAAAAACATCACTGCTCTAGAGGAGATCTGCATGGAGGAATGGGCCAAAATACCAGCTACAGTGTGTGCCAACCTGGTGAAGACTTACAGGAAACGTTTGACCTCTGTCATTGCCAACAAAGGTTATGTTACAAAATAATGAGTTGAACTTTTGTTATTGACCAAATACTTATTGTCCAACATAATTTAGAATTAAATTATTTAAAAATCCTACAATGTGATTTCCTGGATTTTTGTTTTCTCATTTTGTCTCTCATAGTTGAAGTGTACCTATGATGAAAATTACAGACCTCTCTCATCTTTCTAAGTAGGAGAACTTGCACAATCAGTGGCTGACTAAATACTTTTTTGTCCCACTGTACCCAATCACTTATCTGTTAGTTAGTGTACTCACACTATACCATGAGCATGTTTGACTAGTGTTGTAGTACTCTAGTCCAGTTTTGGGCTCAAGACCATAAACGAGCGATCTCGGTCTCGACCTCATTTGGATTCGGTCTTGTCTCGATCTGAGGGTAAGGTGGACCACGAGAAATTGTTGACGAGACCAACCAAGTCCAATGCGTCTGTTGGAGCTAACGCTAATTATAAACTGAACTTTTTCTATCATTATTGAACATAGACAGTCTGTTCAAAGAGAATGAATCAGTTCTTTTTCTATATGCCTAAATAAAACGCACTCAGCGAAAAACAAGTTACTCCTCTTGCACGTTTTATTTTGAATAGTCGACGTTCAGACTTTAAGTGTACATTTTCAAATGATAGCTTTACCTTACCATGTCTGCCAAATCTGGAATTATTATTATGTATTCATATTTTACAATGAAAATGAGTAGAATGGATGTTGTTGCTATATTCACTCGATTTTCTGTGGTAACTTCTGATTAAGTTTGAGAGAAGAAGGGAAACAGAATCATCACCATCATTTGCTTCCAAAAGTTACGCTGCTTTAGTTTGACTAAAACTATAATAGGATAATAATTAATAAGAAATTTAGGCTGCATGTTATTTAATGTTATATTTGACAAAATATATGAATAAATATTATTTATTAATGTTTAATGAATGTAAAGGGAATTACAAACTAATTGAATGGTTTCCATTTTTCTTCTTCTCATTCAAATCTTAATCTGGTCTCAGTCCTGGCTTGGACTCGACTACTAAAAGTCTTGGTCTTGGCTCTGACTCTGCTCTAGCGGTCTTGACTACAACACTACATTTGACCCCCAAATTGCGATTTGCCTGACCTGTGTGATCACTAACCATGCCCAAGCACGGGACACAACATCAGCTGCCTTAGATCAAAATCTTATACGTGCAGCATGAGTACCCGAAAATTGCTGTGTTGCGTTATCCATAAATCTGTAAGGCGTGTCATAACTGGGCATAGCGTGAGTACATCTTTAGCTGCCCCCTCATGTATCTGCTTTCTTAAAACCAGACATGACATGCATGGTGCATTGTCAGGGAAGTCAAACTAGATCTGTCAGTCACCCAGGGGCATATTTTAGTAACAAATTTTGAAGGAATTTGGCTGGATTAGCTCTAGATATGATCCATACATGAAACTTGTATTAACGTAAGGTGTAAAGTAAACTCTCTGGATTATTTTACTCAGTTGTACCAGTTTATCACTTGCTCACTCACTCCTTAAGTCAGTCATTTATTTCACTTCAATTTGTTCCCTCTTAGCTCCTTGGGTGAAAATCCAGCTCTGACACTGTAGCACAGTCCTTACGCTGCTGATTTATTTTTCTTGCATTTGCCTGGCGATGACTGAGTGCCTAAATTGTGCAGGTTTGAGTGTAGAGGAAGACAAACGTGCAAAACATGCTGATAAATCCTGCTGAGCTCAGCAGACAGTGGGGTAAATGAGCTAAGCTCAGCTGGATGTAATGCTTTTTGTAATATATATGTGTGTGTGTGTGTGTGTGTGTGTGTGTGTGTGTGTGTGTGTGTGTGTGTGTGAACATACAGATGGTGCTCTCTCGTTCCTTAGCAGGATTTCAGAGGAGCTCAGTTTGCCCATGAAGAAAGTGGAGGTACAGCAGGCCATTCTGAGTTATTACAATAAAAATGTTTGCTATCAGCTCTTTATAAGCTGCACCGGAAGTTTTATAACATTTTCTAAATGGGGGTAAGGGCAGAACACAGAGCGTATAAGGGATGAATCAAGCAAAAATGAAATGCTTCCAATATTCGAACTACACAGGTCATGTTCAGTGAAGTTTGTGACCTTGTTTTGGTTAATACTGTCTGCATGGTCCTTCACACTTTGCCTCATACTTGCATAGATCCCTTGACCAACCAGGTCAACATCCTGCTGTTCTGATAAACAATTAACACAACCTCTTCAGACATTATACGTTAAGGTAACATATTCCTGCACAGTGTGTCTAATCATTTACTTACTTCTTGCACTTAATGAACAGACCTTACAAAAGCACCAGTAGTTCACCTGGATAGGTTCCTAAACCTATACACATACCAAAGTTTTATGTCTGTGTTAGGGTCTTTAATATTAGTATACAGTTACAGATTCCTTATGGAATCAGAAAGGAAACTGTTAGACAGACAGAGACAGACAACGACATGGAGACAGACGGACAGAAAGAGAATGACATATAGATAGACAAATCGAGAAAGAGAGAGACCAACACCGAGACAAACAGACCGAAAGGGAGACCGAGAGACCAAGAAAGGGACCGATACAGAGAGAAATACACTGAGAAAGAGACCAACATGGAGACAGACAGACTGGGAGGGACACCGACACGGAGATAGACAGACAGGGAGGGACACAGACACGGCGACAGACAGGCAGACTGAGAGAAAGACCGACATGGAGACAGACAGACGGAGAGAAAGACTAACGTGGAGATGGACAGACCAAGAGAGATACCGATACAGAGTCAGACTGATAGAGGGATCGACATGAAGACAGAGAGACAGACCAACACAGAAACAGACAGAGAGAGACCCATACAGAGACAGACAGACAGACCAGGAGAGGGACCGACACGGAGACAAACAGACAGAGACACAGACCGACACGGAAACAGAGAGCCCCCATACAGAGACAGACAGACAGAGAGACCGGGAGAGGGACTGATACCGAGAGAAACAGAGAGAGAGAGACTGATATGGAGACAGACAGACTAAGAGAGAGATCGACATGGAGACAAACAGACAGAGAGACAGACCAACACGGAAACAGAGAGAGAGACCCATACAGAGACAGACAGACAAAGAGACAGATCAACACGGAAGCAGAGAGAGAGAACAACACAGAGACAGACAGACTGGGAGACCGGGAGAGGGACTGATATGGAGAGAAACAGAGAGAGAGAGACTGATATGGAGACAGACAGACTAAGAGAGAGACTGACATGGAGACAGACGGAGAGAGAGACACACAGATACGGAGACAGACAGAGAGGGATTGATGCGGAGATAAACAGACAGCAAGAGATACCGATACGGAGACAGACAGACAGACAGACAGACAGAGAGGGATCGACGCTTAAACAAACAGATAGAGAGACAGACCAATACGGAAACAGAGAGAGAATCTGACACAGAGACAGACAGACCAAGAGAGAGACTGACACGGAGACAAACAGATGGAGAGAGATCGACACAGAGACACACAGACAGGAAGGGAGACTGACACGGAGACAAACAGAGAGAGAGATTGACACAGAGTCCAATACGGAGACAAATGAACAGACAGACAGCGAGAGAGAGTAGCATGGAGGTAGACAGACCGAGAGAGAGAGACCAACAGAGAGACAGACAAATTAGCCAAGTGTATGTGTCTGACTAGTACCAGAGGCTGTACAGTATAAGCATGTCTGTTGGAGATACCGATACAACCGTGTCTGATGATTAAGACTTACTGACACATTAGCCTCTAAGCTCTAACTATAGAACAGACGTTATAAACAAAACACCTTGGCAGTTAGGCTAAAGGGGGCACATGCAATATTTTTCCTTTTTTGGCACTGCTATTAATGTCATGCCCCCAAATGACATGCTGACATCCAATACATCTTGTCTGTTGCTCTCAGGTGTGTCCTGGTAGAGTGGTGACCATCATAACATGGGAGGGAACCAATCCAGCTCTGAAGTCTATCCTTCTGAACTCCCACACCGATGTGGTTCCTGTATACCAGGTACTGAACTCCGGTTCAGTTCGGACCCTCCCTCTTTGGTACGTGGTTTAAAGCTTGCAGTTTTTAATAGTCGGCTGTGGCTGTTTTATGTAGGCGCACTGGAAGTACGATGCCTTTGCTGCTGTGAAGGACACAGATGGAAACATCTACGGCAGAGGAACTCAGGACATGAAATCAGTCACTATACAGTGAGTTTGTACATCGTATCCATGTAGTGTCACCTCAAATTGCCTCAGGAGGATTTTTTTATACAAATTTCCAAGCATCAGCTCCTGTGCTACCAAAGTGTGTGAGGTCAAATCCCAATACTTTCAGACGGACACCTGACCCTGTTTTCCTAAGAAAGTTCTTAAATGCAGTTCTTGTGGGGAAAAAAACCCAAAACACTTAAGTTCTCTAATATTATCTTAAGAAATGTTTAGTGTTTAGCCTTAAGATTTTCTTATGTAGACTATGCTGTATTTATTGCACTTAGAATACACGGTGCGAGACATTTTGAAGTTGTATTTGTTGTTGTTTCCATTTTTTAGTTTAATCTGGTAAGGACAGCAAAGTGGAGGAAAACCATCAAACCACGCTTCAAACTATTTTAACAAACAAGAAATAGAGGCGATGGTGGAAGAAATAGGCAATAGGAAAAAAATCCGCCTTGGGGAAAATATGGTAATTGTGGAATGACTGTGGAAAGTTTGGTAAATTTATTATAACCGAATTATAACCTAAGCCTAACACATATAACATAATGCACTACCTGGCCAAAAAGGTCACCACCTGGATTTAACTAAGCAAATGGTTAAATAATAAAAAAAAAAAGAATCTCCCATCTGATAATGACTGCATTGGTGATTGTTTCAGCTGGCAACAAGTTATTTAATCCTAACTGATGCAGTGAGGAGCTTCTCTTTTGTTAAACAACCATGTCGGAAGACATTCTGTGGTCGTGGAAAAGATGTCCATCTGTTTCAGAAGGGTCAGATTGTCATTTCCACACATGGATTGGCCACCACAGGGTCCAGACCTGAACCCCATTGAGAATCTTTGGGATGTGCTGGAGAAGACTTTGTGCAGTGGTCCAAATCTTGGGGGAAAATAAATGCAACTCTGGACAGCTTCTGTAATGTCCCAACATTTATTTCTGTCCAGAGTCTTCTCCAGCACGTCCAAAAGATTCAATGGAGTTCAGGTCTGGACCCTGTGGTGGCCAATCCATGTGTGGAAATGACAATCTGACCCTTCTGAAACAGATGAACATCTTTCCCATGACCGTCTTTCAGCATGGCTGTTTAACAAATGAGAAGCTCCTCACTGCATCAGTTAGGGTTCAATAACTTGTTGCCAGATGAAACATAATCACCAATGCAGTCATTATCCGATGGGAGGCTCTTTTTTAAACTTTTTAACTATTAGCTTAGTTAAATCCAGGTGGTGACTGTTTTTTTTGGCCGGGCAGTGTATTACATAAACCGAAGACAGTTGTCAGGCTATTGTAAGGTTGAGAAAACATTTAAGAACGTAAAGTTTTCAAGAATGCCACCGATTCTTAGAATTGTTCTTAAGAAAAGTGTTAAGAAAAGAATGTCATTCCTAAGAAGTTATTTGAAGTATAGCAGTTTTTCATAATTTTTTTCCTTAAGAATGAAGTTGAGAGAAAAAAAAAAGCACACATTTAAGACAATTTTCTTTCTTAAGGCACTTTCGTGAATCTGGTCCTTAGAGTGGACAATGAATTTTCCCAAGGGGCCACATGAGGCGCAACTTAACAAGGGGCCGAAACCAATAGGCTCAACTTAATTTTGCTCAATATGATTATTATCGCTTAGGTCGAATATAGCTATAAAAAATAGTGAAAATGCACTCGGGTGTAGGTAAAACACACAACTTTACCTTAGAATTCTGTACATAAATGATTACCAGATTATTTCTGCAACCTTTTTCTTTAAGACTGTATGTGTTCCTTAACTAAATTAGTAGTAAGTTTGGAGTAAGTAGTAAGTAACCAACCCTGGACAGGATGCTAGTCCAGCACAGGGCACACACACACTTTTGGCCAAACAGTGGCAGCTTGATGTTGTGTGCTTGATCTCTGTAGGTATATCGAAGCTATTCGGAGGCTAAAGAGCGAAGGGAAGAGATTTTCTCGCACCGTCCACTTATCGTTTGTTCCAGGTGAAACAGCTAGTCTTTTTTGTGCCTATATTCTTATAGTACAGCAGTGTTCACAATAAAGACTGAAATATCTTTACATCGTCCTTCCAGATGAAGAGGTTGGAGGTCAGAAAGGAATGGAGACGTTTGTAAAGCACCCCGAGTTTCAGAAGCTGAACGTTGGCTTCGCTCTGGATGAAGGTGATTCCTGAAAACGTTCTGCACGTCTGATGTCGTACAACAATTATATATTTATTATCAGCGCAAATGCTTTTAGCCAGATATCTCAACGCAGTTCAGTTCCTAATTACATATATTAAATCATTTAAAATGAAAACAGAGTCACTGATCCTGACTTTACTGTGACCAGTTTCAGCCCCAGTCTGATAGTCAATTATAATGGAAAATGTCATTATAAATATAAGTAATGTGGGCATAACAATCATGAGTCGATTCCATTCATGATAATAATTTCTCCCGTTTATCGATTTTACATTTAACAAGGCATTCGTTTTTTATTTCTGAAGTGTAAACTATGCATAGCAATGCACATTTTCTTGTTAAAGTTTTGAAACAAAACCCCCCCCAAACTTTAGTCCCCTGAAATTAAATAAATCACCTAGCAAAACCAGGCTTCTCTCATTTATTACTGGTCATAAGTTCTCTCTACTGCTGAAATGATTAACATGTGGTCCAAAGGTAAAGTAATCATTTGTACTTTATACTTTTTTGTCTTGTACTAGGTTTAAATGGGAAGGAAAAATGCTTAATGTGTAAATGATTACTTTGCCTTTGGACCACATGTTAATCATTTTTATAAAAAAACAAAGACATTTTTTGAACCTAAGCAGTTGGAACACTTTTTCAGTGTTTTGGAATAGAAACTTGGACTCGACATTGAACTGGAAGCAGAAGCAGAATCTGGCTCAATAAAATGCAAACGATATCCAACCCTACATCTTTGTGTCTTATTCATATTAGCTTTGGACGAATCCTGAACTTTCAGTCTCTGTGTGTTTGTTGTGGCAGGTCTGGCCAATCCCTCTCAAGCCTTTACTGTGTTTTATGGAGAGAGGAACGCCTGGTGTAAGTCCTCTTCGTACCTGTTGTTTGAAACGTAGTGAGTGTGTTTTTTATGAACCTGTGTAAACCGGTGTCTCCTATAGGGATTACAGTCCGGTGTCCTGGGAGTCCGGGTCATGGCTCTAGGTTTGTGGAAAACACAGCTGCAGAAAAACTGGTGAGTAGCACCATGCGTGTTTACATGATTGAGTGGGTATCACTTGAAGAGTATTTTAATCCCCTAACCTACTATGATGAATGATGGGGGTAGGAAGAATGAGGAAAGTAATGGAAGACAACGAAATGAAGCTGATGTTGAAAAGTAGGCAGGGTTTTTAAATGTATAGGCATGAAGTAGGGGTGTGTGTGCATTCACTGAGCACTTACTTAGGACAACCTGAGAGCCCATGTTTATCAGAGTACAGTGGTGGCTCGGTTCTCATCATTAATTCGTTCCAGAATTCTCGCCGAGAACTGAAAACCACGAGTACAGAGCAAATTTTTCCCATAAGGTATAATGCAAATTGAGTGAATCCATTCCAGACCCCCAGAAAATCCACGCTGTGTGAGGCATTATATGCATTACTGGAGTTGTGTTGTACAGGAGCTCCCTGATTTATGATGGGCAAACGTTCAACAAATCCATCAGAAGTTAAATGTATGAAACAGAAAAGTTTAACATGGTCTATTCTGTAACATAGCGGAGCTGATCTTATTGTTTAAAACCTTACATTAACCTACATTTGGCCAAAATCATTAACACAAAGGTTAGTTTATAATAAAGTGTTGACAAATGTCATGTAATTTAGTGAGTAATGGATTGAAAGGCAAAAGTCAAAGCAAAACACTTACTCTATTGGTGAACTCCTGGCACCAGCTCCTATTGCAGAGGTGCCACTGTATCAGTTGGTCAACTTTGACTGATAATCTGATCAGTTGTCAGTCCGTTTCCGTGCTGTTGTTTGATGTCCTGATGATGGTTGTGTATCAGGCCGCTAAACTTGCGGTGTGGTTTCATTTTCAGCGTCGGGTCATTAACTCCTTCTTGGACTTCAGAGAGACAGAAAGACAGAGGTTGGTGATAGAGAGAGAACCTGTTAAACCCATGCTACTGTCTGTGTTTGAGGACTTCTCCCCTTATGTTCAGGCTAAACGTGAGTGAATGCTTCACTCTGGGTGATGTCACCACTGTTAACATGACGAAGGTGAACGGGGGTGTGGCCTACAACGTCATACCCGCTGAGATGGACGTCAGCTTTGACATCAGGATTCATCCCACCATGAATCTACAGGTGTGTGTCCTGTTTGGAGTGAGTTACCTCTGACCTGTGCAGTGCAGGATGGCAGTGCTCTGTGTGTGTGTGTGTTTTTATATGTATACTTCTGAGAACTGAGGCAGTGCTGTGTGTGTGTGTCTGCGTGTGTGTGTGTGCGATTGCATATATGCAGGACTTTGAGGAGAAGATCAAGGCTTGGTGTAAGGAGGCCGGCGATGATGTCACGTACGATTTTGCACAGGTCGGTGAACTTTGTTTGCTCTGTTAGGAAACACTCCATAAAGTCTGATTCCAGATCAGCTGATTTGATGTCCGTTGCAGAAATCCGTGAGTCAGATCACCACGTCAACTGAGGACAGTGACCCCTGGTGGAGCGCGTTCAGTTCCTCCTGTAAAGCCATGTAAGATCATCCGCACTCAGAACACACACCAGCAGAATAAAGGCCGAGCGGCTCTGAGAGGCTCAGACAGTGTGAGCGTGGCCGTGCAGCAGCGGATCAGACCTTTCTCTCCGTCTTTCTAACAGGAACGTGACTTTAGAGAAGGAGATTTTTCCTGCTGCTACAGACAGTCGCTTCATCAGGGAGGTGAGACACGGCACCTGTTCATATCAGTTTCATTAGCAACACTGCTAGCCAAAAAAATCTTTGATGCATCGATCAGTCTATACAGTGGTGCTTGAAAGTTTGTGAACCCTTTAGGTTCTTTTATATTTCTGCATAAATATGACCTAGAACGTCATCAGATTTTCACACAAGTCCTAAAAGTAGATAAAGAGAACCCAGTTAAACAAATGAGACAATAATATTATACTTGGTCATTTATTTATTGAGGAAAATGATCCAATATTACATATTGGCAAAAGTATGTGAACCTCTAGGATTATATAATATGTAGTATAGACATATATGTTCAGTATTTAATATGATGTATGGACAACATCCAGATCGCATAAGCGATGCAAACCTGTATTGATCTGTCTATCCATCTATTGCCTTCTGTCTCTGTCCTCTCTCTTTGTCTCTCTGGCCCTGTCCACACGAACACGGGTATTTTTAAAAACGTAGCTTTTCCTATGCGTTTTGACCGTTCGTCCACACGAAAACGGCATTTTAGGTCACTGAAAACGGTTTTTTTTTTCCAAAACTCCTTCCAGGGTGAAGATTTTCAGAAACTCCGTTTTCAGCGTTGTCGTGTGGACTGGGAAAATGGAGTTTCTTGCTTGTAACGTCGTTTTGTGCGCCGTTATCTCCTTGGTTTACATGAGGCGATTTTGTGCAATAGCGGACGTAGCCAAAATAGTGCCAGCTGTAACACCGCTGACCGAACTTGTTACAAATCTACAAATAAATGTACAATTATTACTTATTCATTACACTGAAGAACAGAGGCATCAGAATGCGCTACGGAGGTCACTACTGTATCCATCACACCCACGAAGCAGTTCCCGCCCCCAACGTCGCCGGTTTTGGACGAGACCTGGTCGGACCTCTCGTTGGTGTCACAGCTTTCAAAACGAAGTGGTTGTTGAAGAAGAATGGGGAGAAAATGTTCGTATGCATAGGACGTTGCTGTTGTCGTTGAGTGAGCTGCTTCGCCGGCACATAGGACTGCTGGTTTGGCTCTGCTCTTGACAGCGACTGTGTGCATTTTTGCGTTTTCATGTGGACGAAGTTTTTTGTTTAAACAGTGCTTGTGTGGACGGGATGTTTTTTATAAACGAATTTGAAAACCCCCGTGTTAGAAAATACCCGTGTACGTGTGGACATAGCCTCTATCTGCCCAGGCATCCTCCCATTTGTTTATGTAGGCAAAAAACTGTGGTCGAAACCACCTTTCTGTGATTTCCCTGTTCTGATGCACACGATTTAAATAACGTTTATCCCCTGAAGTGATTCAGGTGTCGATGAGGAACGTCACCAAACTGTGCAGGAGATTGCTTACCAGATGCTTGTTGACTCTGTTCAGGACACACTAAATGAAGCAGCGCCTGACGCCATCGTGTGTCAAGTCAACTCAAATTGATTTATATAGCACTTTTTACAACACAGCATTGTCTCAAAGCAGCTTTACATATATATTGGCTCAAAGCCCTAGTTGAGCAAGCCTGAGGCGACAGTGACAAGGAAAAACTCCCCAAACCCTACAGGGAAGAAACCTTGGGACGACCAAGACTCAAATAGGGACCCATCCTCCTTGGGCAGCCTGGATGTGAAATACAAGAATTACAATTTTATGTAACGAAAATACCCTATGTAAAATTAGAATAGAATAATATGTAGGCTGAAATGAAATGAACTAAAAAATAGAGATTAAAATCTATAGCATACCGTATTTTTCGGACAATAAGGCGCACTTAAAATCCTTTAATTTTCTCAAAAATCGACAGTGCGTTTTAAAATGCGGTGCGTCTAATGTATGAATTAATTCTGGTTGTGCTTTCTGACCTACAACCGATTGTAGATGGTACACGACGCTCATAAATCTGTCAAAATGTTTTAGCACGGTCTTGGTAAGTTACGAAGCTTACGGCCACCGTAGTGCGCAGCATAGCGGAGTATTACTGTATGTGCTTCAGCATTAGGGTACGTGCATTCATTCATTTATTTTCGAAGCGGATTTCAAACTCAGCGCTATCAGTCACGCAGTACAACATGGACATAGAGCAGCTGCGAGAGAATTCAACATTAACGAATTAATGGTACGGAAGTGGAGGAAGCAAGAAGACGCCCTGCGCCAGGTAAAGACCAAACTGAGCTTCCGAGGGAACTTAAGAGTTTTGTTTCATTTAA